>JAKWIX010000318.1:5638072-6205449 GCA_027704785.1 Solanum chmielewskii | reverse complement strand
ATATTCACAAAAGTAAAGAGGATGATAAATCTTCTTCCTGTATTCTTTAGAAATCAATCAATGAGTCATCACACTGTATGTTCTTTAATCGCAATTTTCTTTTCTTTATTTAGTGCTATACTATTTATTTCTTAGTCCATGAATGAACTATCCCTGCAAATACTCCCTTTTCTTTAAAAAATGACAATTTAAAAGTTCATTTTTATTTTAGTTGTTGTATCTAATCAAATAGAAAGTTGATTTATACTGAGTCCTTTAAACTCAACTTTTTCTTAGATTTAAATCTTTTTCCTGTTACTTATCCAAAGTGATTAATATAACATAGAAATTATCCATCACTAGTTTCATCTATTTTGTGGTGAATACAAGAGTAAAATTCTATAAACTCATAGTTCTTTACTCTAAACCAACATCATCCTTCAAACTTGCAAAGGCTACAATTCGCAATAAACAAACTACCTAAGTGGCATTATTCCATCAAACTTAGAAAAATGCAAAGAGCATCAAATCTTGTCATTGACTTACAATGAGTTTATTGGAATCATCTCGACAGAGCTATTAAATTTATTAAGTGGAGAAACATACATTAAGATTAATTTATTGATTTTTAAAAAATCAATTCTTTTGATAGGATTGTTAGCAATTTAGGGGATCTCAATAAGTTGAATAATCTTTCTCCGGCACATAATAATGTAGACGAACCTATTCCGAGTTCATTTGACAAATTGTTGGCGCTGGAATTCTTGAATTTGTGCTATAACAATTTTTAATCTGAAATTTAAAAGTCATTAGAAGTTCTTGTGTATCTCAAATACTTAGCTTCTATCATAGTTGCTTATTCTTCAATAGATTTTTGAACTCTTAACATTCTTCAACTACCATACTTGTAATAGTTGTATCGAATTGTTTATTTTTTTGGTTGTTCCTATCTTGTGTAATGGAAAATTCTTTTATATTTAGTATGAGAAATCAAAAACTATATTTGAGATATTCTTTTTTGTAAGAATGACTTTGACAAGTTATTTATTTTTGTTTCACTTCTATTTAAATTTTGAAATACAAAAAATAAAATTATTAGTATTTAATCAAAACCATAAGTAGTGCAAAAATTTCAATAGCTAACGAGAAAGGTTCTTTAATGTTTTTTTTTGATTCTTTTGTATTTAGATTTTATAGCTTATTGCCTATGTGATGCTCTATAATCTATCTATTTTACATCTTATGCTTATGGTAACATATATTACGCACAAATTCAATCTAGGCTATGTAATATTCTAGTGGTACCTAAGCTCAATGATGTAACATATTCGGGGTGAGATTCTATAACACTACAACAAAAATTACTTTTAGCGGCATTAAATATTGACATTAATAAAGTGTGCTAAAACCTTTACCGGCATTGGTTAAGTGCCATTAGAACCAATGTCGCTAAAGACTTTAGGGACATATACAAATAGTGTCAATTGCCGCTAAATATACATATTTAGCTACAATTGAGAATTAGTTGCTGCTATTGATCATTTTTGTTGTAGTGTAACCACTAAAGAACGTAATTATTAGTGAGGTAAAGATCTATACAAATTCACTATTTTGGTTTAACACTATTTTATCGTTATTTATTAATAATAATAGATATTTTTTAAAAAATCAAGAAATGTATATTTTTTACTTATTATGACAAGTAAATTGCTACTAACTTAAGAAAATCAAGTTGTAGGATATTAGACTCGTTCCATGATGATCAGACATTTTAACCTATTCTGCAACCATCATGAATAGATTCTGATATTTTATGACTTGATTTTTTTTAAGTTTGTAGCCCTTGTTTGTCAAGTTGAAGGATACATATTTACTTTTTTTTTTTTAAAAAAAAAAGGAATTTTGCAAGTCTAAAATGAGAAATGAATACTGATGAGTACATTTTATGAACTACAATAATAAATCCATACATACCTTCAACTCATTGAAAATTAAATTTTTGAGTAATTGTGCATCTCACCCCAAATTGAATTAGCAATATGACATAAAATGAGTTCAAATCCATGAAAATGCTTAGGAACAATTTAATTAGATACTTATTCTCATTGAGAAATTTTATATGTAATGATTTGTGTTGGTGTTTTACTAAAATATTCCCAAATTTATTTCTTTTACCATATAAATATTTTTTTTTAATTTTTCAAATGAACCTTCAGGGCCATGATATATTATTAAAATTATAAAACCAGACCTTCCAGACCTACAATAGGCCCAACACTATAAGAACCAAAAATAAAAATTACAATAAAAAAGCATATCTAGAAAGAGAAAGTAGAAAGTGAATCTTCCTCCGAGCTAAGAACAGACAACATAACGGAGTTACCACTGAGTGTTCAAATCTTCTCTTGTAAGTAAAGATTAATCAATTTCTGCCTTTGCGTGATTATAGTTTCTCACGAATTTCAGTTGTCGCACAAGTGTTAACATATCTTGGACGATCTGTACCTCAAGTATTGGAGTAAATCTGATTTGCTACATGAATTTCTCTACCACTTTGAGTAACAATACAAACATTATCCATCAATGATTTAACGATAATGCTTTCTTCTTCACTTCTCTACCGTGACGTGTGTTTATTTTCATCCTCTATGGTTCAGAAGGTCCAGTTAGTTGTTGGGGACAAGATGCCAAATAGGAGGGAATAGAATCTAGCACCTCAATTGAAGTACTGATATCAGGTATACTAACACCATTTAATTTGAAATAATTATCCAATGGAATGAATCCCTCAATAGGAATTAATACCACCATAAAAATTAGCAAGATTATTTTCCTCCCTTAAGAAGTGTTGTACTCTCATTGTCATTCTACTTTTGATCCTATTTATAGCATTGACTTCCATCCAGACACTCCAAGGAACCTCCTATATTCCATTTATAATGTTCACCACGGATAGTGAATTTGTTTCTACGATGATGTTGGGGAACTTTTTATCTAAGTAGTATGAAGCCCTTCACAAATAGTGTTTGTCTCAACCACTAAATTAGTTGTATTAGCAATTTCTAAACCTTTGGTTCCCATAGATTATCATCATGATTCCTCACGCAAAAAGAAACAGATCTAGGACTTATTTTTTGTCTTTACGCACCATCAGTATTACATTTCTGCCACCCTACAGGAGGAGGGATCGACCTCACAACTTTACTATGAAAAACAGGTCTTTGATTTTCAAATTGAAATACCATTTGAGTCGAATTATTAGGAAAACTTGATAAGCTGAACTTAACCTAATAAACTTTTAAATAGTATAATATCCCAAATAACCTAGTTACTAGAATATTACCCTCCATGTAACATTGTGTTCCTTCTCATTCATTGAAACCAAAGAATAATGTTAGACATTGCTTGATACACCATCTTCACTTCTCTCTACTATTACCTTTGAAATGCAACCATTTCTTCATATAGTCTGTTTCACATGTACCCAAGGACTTGGCAATCCAATAGCCCTAACATAGTAATTCCAAATAAAAATAGATAAGAATAACGGTTCTATTTTTTTCCTCACAGGAACTCTACCACAACGACATAAATCATAACAGTTATGATCATAAAAACATCCACGGGAACTCTATGTTTCCATGTACCGTCCATTCAAAAAAGGAGAATTCAAAAGAGAGTCCTTCTTAGTCCACGATTTGGACTTATTTAAAGATTTATTTTAATAGATTTAGTGTCCTCAAATGCATATTTTGTGCAAATAACTGATCCTTGAGTTTCAGGTATTTGGACTTAGGGACAAAGCATGGACACTTTGAGCTAAAGGAATAATGTAGCTAAAGGAACAAAGAAAAAAAGGCATGAGGATCGCCTAAACCATTGGGCGAATCGCCGAATGGCTTGAACTCGCCTTATCTTCCAGTATGCCAAGCCCTGAATAAGAAAATCAAGTAGGCGATAGCAAGGAGATATCGGGGAGTCTCTGAACAGTTCCACGATGAAAATCCTTATCGCCCAAAGTTACAGAACTTATATACGTTGAAGGAAAAAGCAAAAAGGAGATAAAAATAACCAAAGGGCGGATCGCGGAGTAGATCAGCTATCTCGAATTATTGCACCGAGTAATCTTTCACATCAGAATTTTTTATAACTAGAAATAGGTTTTTAAATTTTTAGTTTAATATCAATCAATTAAGCTACCTATAAACTTTTCAATCTAGACATTGAGTAATTAGATTTGGAAGTTGGTGTTGAAGATTCTTCATTGTAGACTTGTGTAAAAACAATATCAATCGTACCTAGTTGATGAAAATACTAGTTGGAATCAGTTTCTTACTTTTTATTATGTCTAGCTAAAACCCCAATTTTGGGGTGTGATTATGTAATAATGGGTTTATATAACTACTGAGTATTGCTAATTATAAGTTTATTTGTTGTGCAAAAAAGATTTCATTTAGTAATTTTTGCTGAATTTAATAAGCTTGTAGTTACAAATATAATCTTAGCTTTGCATTTTTTGCATGCTCGAGAGAGAGGTTTTAAAATCAAAACTACTGAATCGATGGTCTGTGGGTAGCGGGTTGTCATGGGTTCAGCTCGACAGAGTGAATCTTAAACCCACTTCCATACACTCAACTCTATAGAGTGAGTGGATTAATGTGATAGTTGGGTTTCATTTTGACTTATCTGTGTTCAAGAGAAATAAAATTTGATTTTGTGTAAATTGCTCGAGAGAGAGAGAGAGAGTTTACCCCACTAAAGTGTTGCTTAATCACTAATACACAGTTACTACTAGTTGCACTTACTCGGTTTTTTTTCTTAGCCCATAATCCTATCACATCCCAAGAATTCCGTCTCCATATTCGTATATCCATATTATTTTCTAATTTAGTTTATAACTGCTTACAAACCCCTTTTTATAATCGACACTCGTGTCGCCCTTTTTAATTTGTGATGTCTTTACTCGTAAATGTCTTTAACTATGACTAATTTGAATTTATTCATACTTGGTTGTTGATTCTAAAAATCCGCCTTGTGGGGAAAATCCCAACCCATTATTGGGTTATTAGATTGATTGACGATAGTTGGCATTTGTTTTGGAAGTAGTATCGTGATACGTCAAATAAAAAATGGCGCCACTACCGAAGAGTGGTGTTATTAAAGAATTTTTGTAACGGTGAATTGTGATCTTGTTAGTTATAGTGATACTTAGTTAATTTAGCTTTGTTTTATTTGTTTTGCTTGTTGTTGACATGAAATATGAGTGTGAGTGGTAACTTGGGGTACCAAATGGATCAACCCTTGTTAAAATAATTGGATTGTGGGGACAACCTCCTAACGTTCAAACAAGTGGAGGTTGAGAATATCCATGAGATGTGGCATAAATTCAAGGAAGTGTTATAGTCGTACCCAACTTATGGAATACCTGATAAAGTACTACTAAAATTCTTCTATAGGGGTCTTAGTCCCTAAAATAGAAGTAGTGAAGATAAGATGTTTGTGGGGTGTTTGATTCACCGACCATATGAAGTAGTGGCTCAACTCCTTAATGTCATGAGTATAAATAACAAGGGGATGGAGAAAGACCAAGAACGGGCAGCAATGGGTGTGCAACTAAAGTCTCTGTCCAAGAGAGTCAAGGAACTAAAGGATAATCTCTCTATTCTCTAACATATATTTCCACACCTGTGAACTACCTTTCCAATATTTAAATGTAGGAACTTGTTTCTTGCAATATTTATTCCCCTTTACCAATGGGACCTTTAACTTCTAAATTTCAACCAAAGTTTAGAAAACATAGCTTGATAAATATCAATCATTGATCTAAGACCTAGACCTCCTTCAATCTTTTGTAAGCAAAACTTGTTCACTCTAACCTGTACCGTTGTTACTGCAAATTCTTTTTTGCAAAGATTTATGCAGTTATTTCAACACACGGTTAGGAGGAACAATAGCAGATAAAATATGAAAGGAACACTTTGTAAAACATAAGCCACCAAATGATAAAATGTTACCTTTCCAAGCTTGTAGCTTGTCCCATACCTTTCTAATTAGATCTGCATGCTGATATTTTCTTTTCTTTGCATGCGTAATAGGGAAACTTAAGTATTTTTAAGGGGAATTGACTCCTAGGAATACTAATGCATTCATTTACAGCCCTTCCCAAGTCTGCTTTAGAACTATGATGAATAAAAAGATCTTTTCTCTTTATTAACTTTTCTTGTTTAGAGAATACTTGTCAGTAGAGGCAAATCTAATTGTGTCATTTGTATATACAATATGATTGAGTTGTGCACTCAATTTCGGAAGACGATCTCCAACAAATTGGCATCATCAACTTAGGCATTTAAAGCTCTTGATAGAACTTCTGCTGATAAAATAAATAGAGCGCGAGATAGGGGTCTCCTTGCATTACACCCCTTGTAGCATGAAATAAGCTATGTGATTGACCATTAACCAAAATTGAATACCAATTGTTAGCTACCACCCTCTATTTCCATTCAACAGAATCATTTGAAAACCACATCTTTCTTAGAACTTTCATAATAAAGACCAAGATACTCTGTCATAAGCTTTAGACATGTCAAGATTAATTACTACATTAGTCAGCTTACCCCTCTTCTTAATATTTGTTACAATCTCCTGAGTCACTAGAAAATTCTCAATAATGCTTCTAGCTTTCACAAATCCAGATGGGTTGTGTGAGATCAAATTAGGTAACATGAACTCTAGTCTATCATAAATAATCCTAGAAAGAATCTTCTTGAGAAAGTTACTCAGTCTAACAGGTCTTAGATTTAAGAAATATTATATAATTTCTTTCTTAGGTATAAGCACCAAATTTAAATGCGTTATGGACTTAGGCAACGAGTTACCTTGAGAGAAGTCTTGAACCATTGTTATGACATCATTTTCAACAATATCCTAACAAGATTGATAAATTCTTCATTTCAAACCATCAGGTCCACTAGCACTATCACCGTTTAAGCTAAACACAACCCCTTTAACCTCTTCTAAGTTTGGCATTTACATAGAATAGTTTTCTCAACATCAGTAACAAAACTAGGAATGTTTCTCAATAATGAGAGTTACATACCTCTCCTATGAAAACTGCTTATGATAGAAATCAATAGTTTCAACGAAAATTATTTATACTGAGAGTTTAGATATAGTTTCTTTCCTTCTACCCCTTACTATGTACTGAAAAAATCTTGTATTTCGATCACCATTATCAAACCATTCATTGCCTGCTTTTGTTGCCGAATATTTCCTCAAACTGAAGAAGATATTTTTAATTTCAGATTGAGCCTTTTGTAACACAACTTTATTAATCGCAATTTGATATTCTTCAAATATATTCTCTTTAAATCTTACAATATCCTCTCTGACAATCAATTTCTTGATTATATTGTCGTATGTATGCCTGCACTATTTGTTCAAAGCAGTTTTGACTCTACTAATATTCTCCTTAAATGCTATAAAAGGATTCTCTGCAATATTAGGAACCCAATTATGCCTAATGATCTCCTTGAAATCTTCATGATTTGTCCAAAATTTTATGAAGCTGAATGGTTCCTATAGTTGAGTTGCTCTCTTCACAAGAAAGAACCATAGAAGCATTATCGAACCCTGTTCTTGACATGTAAATGTTCAACATCAAAGTGGTTGAACCAATTCTGCATCTCTTGATTAATGAGAATTTTGTTCAATTCTTTTTAAGATACAACCATTATCAGCTCTATCACTCCACCATGTGAACAGGCTACCTTTGGAGGACACTTCTGTTAACTCACAATCCGAAATGCAACATTCAAAATCATCATGATCTGCATCTACTACTGGAGACATCCTTATCTTTTCTTCAAAATTCATCATCACATTATAATCACCCCTAACTAACCAAGGTCTATTAATGACTTCTACCAATTCATAAATATCATTCCATAATGAAAATTGTTGTTCTACAATATGTTTAGCATACACAATGGCGATGTAAAAGTTATAAGGCATGGTCCGGTGTTTCATATTAAGAGTTATTTGTTGTTTTGTATCCCTAATTACTGCAATATCATATTCTTTGTTTTTAAACACCCATATTTTTCCATTACATTTGGAAGTTGCTAGAAGCATTTTCAATGTAGTTATTGATGTATCTACTATCTTGAATGGGTTTTAGAAAACCAATAAAATAAAACTTGTGGTGTTTATGTAACATTTGAACTCTTTGAAAAGCTTGTTAAGACTTCACCTATCATATTTTCCAAATTAAGGACTTCATCGTGTAGAATTGGCTGATTTAGTTCTCCTTGGCAGTTTCTTCTTCTACTTGTTTTTTACCTTTGCTTGAAGCTTTTATAACTTTTGGAGATAATCTGCTTCATTAGTTATGTGTTCTAGATCATCTTTAGTGTTTTCCACAACTAATTTATTATTTTGTTAGGGAATTTCTGTCATATCTTTCTCCTCCACATTATGAGAAATGATATCATGCAGTACTTTATTAGGGGATGTTCTTTGTAAGGACAACATATGGGAGTCATCTATGTGTACTGTAGTTGGTAGTAATACTAGTGTCATACTATTACTTCTGGTAGATTCCACAACTTCATCACCAATTTTATCACAATCATTCATTCGTTGGCTTTGTGTGATCTCTACACTTGTTCTAATTTATATTGGCTTAGTACTAACAACTTCTCGTCCTTCAACTCGATCATTGTGTTGATATTTGCATTCTTCTTTGTACGCTGGTTGCTTGCAATTTCTTAAACATTGTGTCAAGTTAAACATTCCACGTAAAATGAGATGGAAAGAGGATACTTTATCTATGTTATTTTACTTATTCTTTTAACATTTTTACACTTTTAACTTTAATAAATTATAATTAAAAAGTAAAAAAATTAGTTTATTTTAAAATAAAAATACTTTTTAAAAAATGTCTAGCTAAATTTTCTAGTAATTTAACATTATACGAGTAAAAATTATTTCACCTGTTTTAATGATTTGTGGCCTCGTATGCATAAATGCATGACGATAACGATCTCTAAACTTCTCCAACGACTATTTTGTTTTACTCTGATAGTACAAAACATGACTCTTCTTAGATAATATTTCCTGATATGTCCGGCCTCAGTACATCTATAACAAATACTGAAGCGAGAGTATGTCTCTTTAAAAATGAAGAAGGCTGAAGATAACCCCCAAACTCAGGAAAAGGCTGATTGGTTTATGAAAGACCCTCAACTGAAACCTATAATGAAGACTGAACAAGAAAGGGTGGATAACCCCCTGAACTCTTCCCTATTAATAAAGAACCACTAAATTCACCTTCCTTATGAAACTTCTTAAACGTGGAGACCTTGGTGAAGTTATCCAGCTTCACCCTCTCTAACTCTATCACAAAATCAAGCACTTCCTGAAAAGATTTTGCAAAAGCAGCTATCTGTAAAGCTAGAATTCCCAAACATGACCTCAATACCTTTATAAAGCGGTGAATCCGCTCTTGATGAATAAAGTAAATACGATGGCATACATGGATAATGCATGACATATGGCCTCATAAGTTGTGACAAACATCCTCCCTTGCTCTATGTTCAGGAATTTATCTCTCTTCTTGTCCCTCAAAGTCTAACGCCCATGATAAAGCTAGAAAATTTTTCCCAAGTTGTCACGCCCTGAGCTACTCCTGAGACGCGAACACGGAACCAAGGACCACAAGTGATCCCAAGCTAACCGTGCTGGCATGATCATGAGCATACTAAAGATAATAAACTAATGCGGAAGCTAAATCATTATTAAATCTTAAAATATGGGGCATACCCATATTCTATTACTGAGATATTTGAAAAAAATGAGTTTAATACGAAGGAAATATTAATTCAATACTAAGATGAATCTAACTATGTCTGAAAATATCCTCTATACTAGACTAGAAATACTGGGAGACAAGCCCCAGCTAAATCTAGCAAAAATTGAAAATAAATGACTAAAGACTTAAATAAAACACATGACTGTTGTCCTCGGAGAATGAGGACTCACCACTGTATCTGTTGAACTTAGATCGGGAAATTGATCTATGATGATCTAGATGCTGAGAAGCTGAACCTACATCACGAGATGATGTATCGCACGTATGCGCCAGTACTTGAAAGATACTGAGCATGTAGGATAGATTACAACTGAAATAAAACATAACCTAACAAGCACAAAAATAAGTATAATAATTTGAATGCGATGTGCTGATTTCTAAGCTAACTGGATGCAATGATCCATTTATAACATGGTGAAACTGAATACGGAATATACTGATAAATGGTCGATGTAGAGAGTCTGACTGAATTGTGGGAGCTACTAATAATCGATAATAAAACCACATGAGCTAAATGTGGAGTCCGATGTATATGCTCCATTGAGAGGAACCAATATACCCTGCCAAAGGTATAAAAGCATGCTGGCTTGATCACTAAACTGATTGCTCACAGAGGGGACTTACAACTTACTCGGCAAGTAGTTCTGGGACTATTGGGTACACTAAACCCTAGTCCAACTTGGTATTATGCTACCCCCAATGAATTCTGTAAATTAACTGATTATATCAGAATTTTTGTTAATACTGGATAGCTAAAAACAGAACATGCGAACTTGGAATGCAACAATTTATATGGTTATTATTCATTTATAACTGAGGCATGTATATCTGAAGTGTCTGAAAAATATGACCTAGCATGTGTAATTCAAGAACTAAAGAAATAAAAAGCTAGGGTTTTGAAATTCATGCAATAAACTGAATAATAACATAATAATCTGACTTAGAACATATATTTAATAAATTAAGAATATGACTGAAAACTAGGGACCCAATGGGTTAAAGGAACTCACTAGTGAAATCCCATATCCCTGGTGATGAAATCCACGGAAAAATACTTAAGTTTCCGGGCTGGAACTGCTGGAGCTTTCTTCGTTCTTGAACTAGGGTTCTTTAGCTTTTTCTCCTTTTTTGCTTCTAATTTCTAACTTTTGATTTAATGTTGTGACTTAGATATGTTTTAATTATGTTTCTAGTCTTAAGCTGACTAAAATATGATTATTTAGGGTCAAAACAACGTAACTTAGGGTTTAAACAAAGTGGGAAAAGTCAAAAAGACCCCTGGAATGTTCTGTCTGACCAAACGACGGCTAGGACTGACATTCTGTCATCTGATCGACGCCTCGTCGTTGGGTCCATCGATTGGGCTTCTTCGACATGATTTTATTAAAATGGGCATAACTTTTTACTCGGAGGTCGGATTTTAGAAAGGTCAGTGTCTATGAAAAGCTAATTAAGTTATCTATTTGTGGGTTAGTCATGTGACATCTAATTCATTTTGTACTTAGAGTTATGATCATTTGAAGTTGAACCAATTGCATTTTCCCCTTAATTGTCTGCAAATTTTCCACATTCGGACCTTGCTGGTCATCCGTAGCTCTTGTATGAGAATGGGTGAAGAGAGTATTAATCGATGGTCACGGACTACAGACTGTTGTCTGACCTTCGGACTATAAGTCTGTCCGTTGTCCAAGACTTAACTAATTTTTTTGGGCTGAAATATTTGGGAGTTTCTGATCCCATCGACGGTTGTGCAGTACAAAATGTGGGTTAGGCTACGATAAGTCGATGCCACTGTTGGTTACACCTGCAGGTTTTATTTCTATAAAAACTGGTTTTTGGTCTATTTTTGCTATGGGATGTTACATTATCTCCCCCTTGGAAACATTCGTCCTTGAATGAAGACTAAACTAGCTGAAAACCCTACTACTAAAAACTAACTGAGTTTCTGATTGAATTGAGTTCTGTGTACATGCAATTACGCTTAAAATGCAAGTACAAACTGAGGAAACATGATTCTAAAACTTAATTTACGCATGAATGACTGGAAAACTGAAGAGGAACTATTACCTCATGCAGGAGTGGAATCGGAAGAAAAGAGGTGCGGATACTTGGCTTTCATGGCTACTTCTGCTTCACAAGTAGCTCCCTCTATGGATTGACTCCTCCACAAAACCTTGACTGAAGAGATTTCTTTGTTTCTCAACCTTCTAACCTAACGGTAAGAATTTTAACAGGTACATCCTCATAAAAATGACTATCTTTCACCGCCACACTCTCCAATGGTACTATAGAGGCTGGATCACCCACAGACTTCTTCAAGAGTGAGATGTGGAAAACCGGATGCACTGCTTCTAATTCTGCTGGCAACTCTAACTCATATGCCACCTTGCCAAACCTTTTCAAGATTTTGTAAAGGCCTAAATATCTAGGACTAATATTCCCTTTGTTTCCAAATCTCTTCACCCCTTTCACAGGTGAGACCTTCAATAAAAACCCAATCATCAACTAGGAAATCTAGTTCCCTTCTCCTTACATCTGAATAAGATTTCTGACGACTTTGGGTTGTCTTTAGTCTATCTCTAATGAGTTGCACTTTCTTCATTGCATAAAGGACAGAATCTGGTCCTATCAAAGCTGGTTCACCTACTTCAAACCAACCAATAGGAGATCTACATCTACGCCCATATAAAGGCTCACAAGTGGCCATCTGAATGCTTGAATGATAGCTATTATTGTAGTCATAATCAATAAGAGGAAGGTGATCATCCCAACTACCTTTGACATCGATCACACAAGCTCTCAACATATCCTCTAAGGTTTGAATGGTACGCTCTTCCTGCCCATCCGTCTGTGGATGAGATAATGTACTAAGGTTAACTTGAGTACCAAGACCTTTCTGAAATGACTTCAAGAAATGAGAGGTAAACTAAGTACCTCTGTCAGAAATGATATACAAAGGAACCCCATGTAACATAACAATCTCATTAATGTAAAGTCTTGCATAGTCTTCTGCCGAATATGTAGTTTTGATGGCCAAGAAGCGAGAAAACTTAGTCATTCTATCAACTATCACCCAAATTGAATAATGGTGTCTGCGAGTACGAGGTGATCCTGCGATAAATTCCATATTTATTAAATCCCACTTCCAAGAAGCAATATCCATCTCTTGGGTCATACCTCCTGGTTTATGATACATTACCTTGACTTGCTGGCAATTGGGGCACTTACTCACAAAGTCTGCTATTTTCCTCTTCATTCCATTCCACTAATAGACTTCCCCCAGATCCCGCTACATGTTAGTGGCACCTGGATGAATAGAATATCTGGAGTTATGGGCTTCTGCAAGGATATGCTTTCTCAACTCACCGACATTAGGAACACACAATCTACCCTAGTAGCGATGTACACCATCTCCCTCTTGTGAGAAAACCTCCACTCTCTAATTATGGACTGCACCCTTATGTTCAAGCAAGATTGGGTCACTGTCTAGCTTTTCCTTAATCTCCACTACCAAAGACGATTCTGCCCCATTTTTTTGTTACACCATTGTTAGATATGCTTATAAGGCGAACTCCCAAGCGAGCAAGCATGTGAACATCCTTTACTAACTACTTTTTTTCGTCCTCAACATGGGCTATAATACCTGTAGATAATCTACAAAGAGCATCTGCTACTACATTAGCCTTACCCGGATAATAATGCACACTCATATCATAATCTTTAAGGAACTCTAGCCATCTCCTCTGGTGAAGATTCAACTCTTTCTGGGTGATCACGTATTGAAGGCTCTTATGGTCATTGAACACATCTACGTGAACACCATACATGTAGTGTCTCCAGATCTTGAGTGCAAACACCACTGCTGCAAGCTCAAGGTCATGAGTTGGATAGTTCTTCTCATAAACCTTAAGTTTTCTAGAGGCATAAGATATCACCTTACCTCGCTGCATCATCACACAACCTACGCCAACTCTGGATGCATCAAAATAGATCACATAACCATCTTAACCCTCTGGTAGAGTCAAGACAAAAGCTCTAGTCAATCTAGTTTTCTATTCTGCAAACCTTTTCTCACAATCATCTGACCATTGGAATTTGACCATCTTCTGAGTCACCCTAGTTAATAGTGAGAATATGGATGAAAATTCTTCCACAAACCTTCTGTAATAACCTGCTAGACCTAAGAAAATTCTGATATTTGTAGCATAGGTAGGTTTGGCCACTGTTTTACTGCTTCTATCTTCCGTGAATCCACTCAGATCCCTTCGCTAGATAGAATATGACTAAGAAAAGAAACCAATTGCAACTAGAACTCATATTTACTAAACTTAGCGAATAACTAGAAATCCCTGAGAGTCTACAGAACAACTCTCAAATGATTTGCATTTTCTTCCTCACTCTTAGAGTAAATGAGGATATCATCAATAAAGACGATAAGGAAAAAGTCCAAGTACTATTTGAACACTCTGTTCATCAAATCCATGAAAGCTGTAGGAATATTAGTTAGTCCAAATAACATAACTACAAATTCATAAAGACCATACCGAGTTTTGAAGGCTATTTTTGGAATGTTACTATCTCTAATTCTAAGTTGATGATAACTTGATCTGAGGTCTATCTTTGAGAAATGGTTAGCATCCTGAAGTTGGTCAAAGAAGTCATTAATCCTGGGGATGGGATAATTTATCTTGATTATGACCTTGTTCAACTGTCTATAGTCAATGCACATTCTGAGAGAACCATCTTTCTTCCTTATGAACAACACTGGTGCACCCAAGGGTGAAACACTAGGTCTGATGAAACCCTTATCAAGAAGGTCTTTCAACTTCTCTTTTAATTCTGTAAGTTCTGATGGAGACATTCTATAAAGAGTATTAGAACTAGGCTGGGTATATTGAAGGAGATCAATTCTAAAGTAGATTTCCCTTTCGGGAGGAACTTTGGGAAGATCTTCTTGAAATACTTCTAGAAATTCACAGACTACTGGAACTAACTAAAGAGTTGGGGTTTCAAGGCTAGAATCCTTAGTCCAAATTATATGTTAGAGATAACCCTTAGATAACAACTTTTTTTTAAGGTATGAAATAAATCGATCCATAAGCGCTAAGCTACTACCTTTCCATTCTAAGATAGGTTCGTATGGAAACTGAAAACGAAAAATCCTAATTCTACAACCGACTGTGGCATAACATGAGTGTTACCAATCAATGACTAGAATTACTTAGAAATTTACCATTTCCAACTCTACTAGATTTGCAGAGGTGACTATCTCAGAGACTGTGATTGGGCAATTTTTGTATACCCATCTAGCTATAACTGGGTCATCGACAGGAGTAGTGATTGAGAAAGGTTCTGAAAGACTTTATGGACTGACATTGAATTGGACTGCTATACTGAGTTACAAAAGACAAATTCATGTTTGTTGTCTTTCAACTTAGTGAACCATATGTGAGTAACATCCTTGAGTTTGTAGAATGCCAATCTCACATGTCACTACCAATTACTTACATCACAACAAATATTTTCTTGACTTCATCAATGAACTTTTGTGGGTCCTTACCAACTTGCGAACCTAAAAACATCAGCAGAATCATCCTAACAAAATCACAAACTCTAGTTGCCACTAATCGATCATATCTATTAATAGGAACTAGAACCTGGTGATTGTTCTGGTTGGTCATACTCTGAGCCAATAGCTGAATTGGCATTCTGAAAACTCTGCATATGAACTTCTTTATCTAGTACAAGAGGAACTACGTTAGCATTGCGTGCATTAGCATTTCATGCCTAAGCTCTACGAGAAGGCATGATCTTAAGCGCTCAACGTCGAATTAGAATGGTATTAGATCATACCATACGCACGATAAGAGTAACAAGAAAGTGAAGCTTTTCCTAAAAATACTTTGTAGCCTTCCTATCATTAGATGTGGTGCACTTAACACCCATGAAAAGGACTCTACTTAGTGCGTCTTTTCAGATATCCTAGGACTCTTGAACCTAGTGTTGTGATACCAAGTTTTGTCACGCCCCGAGCTACCTCCGAGACGCGAACATGGAACCTAAACGACAAGTAATCCCAAGCTAACCCTTCTAGAATGATCACAAGCATAGTAAAATAATAAACTGATGCGGAAGATAAATCATAATTAAATTTGAAAAGATGGGGAATACTCATATTCTATAACTGAAATATTTGAAAACAATGAGTTTAATACAAAGGAAATATTAACTCAATAGTAAGCTGAATCTAACTATGTCTTAAATAAGCCCATAAACTGGACTAGAAACACTTAGACAAGACCCAGCTAAATCTAGCAAAACTGAAACTAAATAACTGAAGACTGAAATTAAACTCAAGATTGTTGTCCTTGGAGAATGAGGACTCACCGCTGAATCTGCTGAACTGGAGATCAGAATTCGATCTATGCATGATCTGGGTGCTTATAACCTAAACCTACATCACGAGAATATGTATCGCACGTATGCGTAAGTACTTGAAAGGTACTGAGCATGTAGGATAGTTTAAACCTGGAATAAAACATAACTGAACAAGCATAAAAACAAGTATAATAATATAACATGATACACTAAATTCTAAGCTAACTGGATGCAATGACCAATTTATTATATACTCAAACTGAATACTGAATATACTGATAAATGGTCAATGTAGTGAGTCTGACTGATCTATGGGGGCTACTAATAATCGATAATAAACCCACATAAGCTAAATGTGGAGTACGATGTATATGCCCCATCAAGAGGACCCAATATAGTCTGCCAAAGGTATAAAGGCTTGCTGGTGTGATCACTAAACTAATTGCCCACAGAGGGGATTTACAACCTACTTTGCTAGTATTTTTGGGACTATTTGGGTACGCTAAACCCTAGTCAAACTTGGTATTATGGTACTCCCGTGGATTCTGTAAATTTACTAATTATGTTTGAGTTTCTGTAAATAGTGGATAGCTCGAAACTGAACATGCAAACTGATAATGCAACAATTAATCTTGTAACTATGCATTTGTAAATTAGTCATGTATATCTAAAGTGTCTGAAATATCTGACCTAGCATGTGTAATTCAAGAACTAATGAAATACAAAGCTAGGGTTCTAAAATATATGTAATAAATGGAATAATGACATTATAATATGATTTGGAACATATATTTAATAAATTCATGATGTTCTAACAAAGTTCTAGAAACCCTAGGACTAAGCATGATATGAAAATCAAGAATCTGACTTAAAAACTAGGGATCTAATGGGTGAAAAGAACCGACTAGTGAAATTCCACATACCTAGTGATGAAATCCACGAAAAAATACTTAAGTTTCGGGGCTGATACTGCTGGAGCTCTCTTCGTTCCTGAACTAGGGTTTTTGAGCTTTTTCTCCTTTCTAGCTTTTAATTTTGTAACTTTTGATTTAATGATGTGACTTAGATATGTTTTTATTATGTTTCTAGGCTTAAACGGACTAAAATATGATTATTTAGGGTCAAAACAATGTAACTTAAGGTTTAAACAATGTGGGAAAGGTCAAAAAGACCCCTGGGAAAGTTGGTGTTAGACCAAACGATGACCAGGATTGACGGTCTATCGACTGACCAACGCCCCGTCGTTTGATCTGTCGATTGGAACTGTTCGACATGCTTTTACTAAAATGGAAAAAACGTTTTACTCGAAAGTCAGATTTTAGCAAGATTTGTGTCTATGGAAAGATAGTTAAATTATCTATCTACGAGTAGGTCATGGGACACCTAATTCATATTAAACTAAGAGTTATGATCATTTGAAGTTGACCCAACATCATTTTCCCTTAACAGCTTGCAAATTTTACACCTACGATAAGATCTACAGTAGGTCCATCTACAGACCGTGATGGTCATCTGTAGTTCTTGTAAGAGAGTGGGTGAAGGGAGTATTGATCGACGGTCACGGACTATGAAGCGTTGTATGACCTACGGATGGTAAATTCGTCTATCGTCCAAGACTTAACCAACTTTTTTGAGCTAAAATTTTTGGGAGTTTCTCATCCCATCAATGGTTGTGCAGGACGGACCATGGGTCAGGCTACGGTATGTCGATGCCACCATTGGTTGCACCTGCAGGTGTTTTTTTCAGTAAAAACTGATTTTTGGTCTATTTTGTCTATGGGGTGTTACACAAGTCATAGGTGGTGCCTTTCTTAGAAACTAGTAGGTTACAAACTCAACACTTAGTCGCTCCACTATGTCCATCATATGTAGAAGCTCATCTCAATCAACCAGGACATCATATGCATCTTCAAATTTAGTAACCTTGAAGACTTGAGGTTTCGATTTTAAGAACATAATAAAGAATTCATGTTGGTCACTAGTCATTATAGGCCCTGTAGTCAATTGGGGAAACATGTATGTTTCATGCATGCATCCATGCGCGGAGCCACAACAACTACATTTTGTACTCCTTCAACCTGAGGTGCTGATGAAGAAAATGTGGGGTTGTATAGACCTGATGAGATAACACACTGAAAGTGAGAACCTGATTAATCCTCTCTAGATTGGGTTGGAGTGGTGTTTACTTCTCCTAAATTTGTTTGTACCCTCACACAAACCTATCTCGCTACCTCTTCAGACTGTGGAGGGGGTCACCTCTCTATCCCTAGATGGACCAGGTGTTTATCCTCTGCCTCTGGTTGTCCTTCTCCTGCAACCTCGACCACGACCCCTTGCCACTGCTCCACCTCGAGGTGCAACTCTAATGGTTGGCTCAGGCACACTTTGTCATGACATTGTTGGTATTGCTAAAAGTTTATTAAAGTTTCAATAAAGTAAATATACAGAGTCTATTACATATTATTTCCAAAACCTTAAAGTTATCACACAAGGACATTTATTCTAAAAATACCAAGTCTAAGAGTATTAAAGACACCAAAACAAACAAATAAGATGGTCTATGTCTGAAATTTAAGGACATCATGAATGACTGAATGAAGACAATACGAGCTAGAAGGAATAGGTAACCCTCAAATCTGATGTGATGGAGGCTGACTAGATCTTAGGGCGAGTCGAAGTTGATGGTACACTTGATGCACTCTACAAAAAAAACACAAGGAATAAGTCTATACATGGAACATATATATTGAGTAGGTATAATCAGCCAACACGAAATAAAAACCAATATGTAGTAAGTAATAGTATAAAATCAGCTATGATACATAGACGGTGACAAACATCACCAGAGTAAGTACATAATCAATCAATAATATCATGAGGACTCACGCCTCCACACCAAGATATTTGGAGAATAAAGTTCTTGAGATTGAGTATAATAAGTTGTTTAATATGCTTTCTTTAATATTTCCATGTAAGAACGTGACACCCGATCCAATATTATTGTGTCGTCTCGTGATACCAGATCCAATATATTATGTCTGAACGTGACACCGATTTAATAATTCCTTTAATTTATCATTTATTATCACCATTTTCACTTCATTAACAATATTTCATCAAACCTTTTTTATTCAAGACATCACTTTGATAGAGAAGGTTTAAGATTATCGGTCTCAAGATTTCAGACAAATCACAAACCACACGATCAAGCCACACAACCACACAATAAAGTACATAGAGAACTTCACAATATGACTCAATGCATATCAATCAATATTAATAGTCTATCTATCAAATAGAATAAGCCATAACCTACCTCCACCGAAGAATTGATGTCATACAAGCTACTTCTCCAATGATTCCCTTTCCTCAATACCTCTGAATGTTTTCAATCTATCAACTATGCATAAGTTTTAAGTTAGTGAGTCTATAGACACCTTGTTACTATATTTCTAGCCTACCTACAAATTCACCCAATTTTGTATTTAATATTTCTAAAGATCAAGTCTAAGAAAAAACTTAATTCCTCAAATTAACCCAACTTTAATAGGATTCAAATAACACATAGAATAATATGACAATTAAAGAAAATATTCAACACCAACTTTAGCCAATATAAACAACGGCGTACAACAAATCAAGAAGGTCTAATTAATATGCTTCGTTCTTTAAGTCAACAATGCATTACTAATATTATATGATAAATGTCATACCTTTATATTTATACCATCATTTAGTCAATCAACAATTAATGTTTGTACTCTACTTTTCAACTGTTACAATATATAGACCCACCATTAATTCCTATCTAACAAAATAACAATAGCATAACTTTCGCCTAAAAATCAATATGCATAAAACTAACTGTGGAATTGTTGAAGTTTACCTTATGCACACCCATTTTCGATTTGATTTTTTGTTATATGCCATTTCTATTCTTCTATAAATTATTTTTTACCCTAATATAATGTATGACTAGTTATAAAAGTAATAAAAGTGGTCCACTAATAATTTTAATGTTATCTTCTTTAACCACCAACTAAATTAATTAATAAAACTACCCCCCTAATTCTATTTTTATAGTTACGAGTAGTCCAAAATACCCATTTAGAATCTATTAGAAGAGTCTTTTATGAAATAAAAGACTCTACTACTCAAAACGATCGAATGAGTCGTTACACCGAGGGTTCTTTCGGGGATACATGGACCTTGTGCATTCCAATGGGTTCTAGGATGATATTCAGTCAATGTGTATAATAAGATAGATATGCATCACTATTCATGACATTGCACATCATTGTATCACACTTCATTGATTATGATTGTTGATTTTTATATTTTTTAGACTCTTAATTGTGGAACACTGTGATGATAGACTAAATGTGATGAAGTGCGACTTGAGTTGTTCTCTCTATTCTTTTTCATGTGGAGTGGAAATGGTGGAGAACTTAATTAATGAACTTATTCTTAATTATTGTTTATCTATATCTGTCACACCCCGAGCTACCCGCGAGTGCGGACACTTTCTAGGACCACAAGAGATTCCAAGCTAACCCTGCTGGCATGATCATGAGCATACAAAATAATATAAATTTTTGTGGAGGCTAAATCATACTTAAAATGAAAAGATTGGGAATACACATATGTTAAAACTGAGATATATGAAAACTGATGAGTTTCATACAAAGAAAATATTAACTCAATACTAAGCTGAACTAACTATGTCAAAAAATAACCTCTATGCTAGACTAGAAATACAGGGACAAGCACTAGCTAAGGCTGGAAAAAACTGAAACTAAATGACTAAAAGGCTGAAATGAACTCATGACTATCGCCCTCGGAGAATGAGGACTCACCACTGAATCTGCTGAACTGGAGATCGGGAATCTATCGAGGCATGATCTGCATACTGAGAACCTGAACCTACATCATGAGAAGATGTAACACATGTATGCGCCAGTACTTAAAGGTACTGAGCATGTAGGAGATAGTAAAACTAAAATAAAATATAATTGAACAAGCACAAAAGTAAGTATAATTATTTGCACATGATATACTGAATGCTGAGGTAATTAAATGCAAAGTCCAATTTATAACATGCTGGAACTGAATGTTGAATATACTGATAAATGGTCAATGCAATAGAGTCTAACTGATTTGTGGGAGCTACTAATAGCCGACAATAAAAACACATGAGTTAAATGTTGTACGCCTCATCGAGAAGACCCAATATACACCTGCAAGAGGTATAAAGGCATGATGGCGTGATCACTAAACTGATGCCCAAAGAGGGGACTTACAACCTACTTGGCCAGTAGTTCTGGGACTAATTGGGTACGTTGAACCCTTGTCCAACTCGGTATTATGCTACTCCCAATAAATTATGTAATTAATTGAGTTTCACTAAGTTTTTGCAAATACTGGATAGCTCAAACTGAACATGCAAACTGAGAATGCAACAATTAATGTGGTACTTATGCATTTATAACTGATGGAACTGAAATATCGTACCTAGCATGTTTAGTTCAAGAACAAAATAAAGACATAATTAAGGTTCTGAAATTCATGCAATAATTTGAGTAATAAAGATAATCTTATTTGGAACTTATAACTAGTTAATTCATGAAGTTCTATTTAAGTTCTTGAAACCCTAGGTCTATTCATGATATTGGAATCAAGAGTCTGACTGAAGGGACCTAATGGCTGGTAATTGGCACACTTACTCTCAAAGTCTGTTATTTACCTCTTCATGACATTCCACTAATAGACTTCCCCCAGATCCCGGTACATCTTAGTGGCACCTGGATGAATAGAATATCTGGAGTTATGGGCTTCTGCAATGATATGCTTTTTCAACTCACCCACATCGGGAACACACAATCTACCCTGGTAGCGAAGTATACCATCTCCACCTTGGGAGAAAATTTCCACTCTCTTATTATGGACTGCACCCTTAAGTTCAAACAAGATTGGATCAATGTCTTGATTTTCCTTAACCTCCAATACCAAAGAAGATTCTGGCCCATTCTGAACTCTTACACCACTGTCTGATATGCTCATAAGGCGAACTCCTAAGCGAGTAAGCCTGTGAACATCCTTCACTAGCTCCTTCCTTTCTTCCTCAACCTGAGATACACTACCCATATATAATCTACTAAGAGTATTTGCTACTACATTCGCCTTACCAGGATGATAAAGCACACTCACATCATAATCCTTAAGGATCTTTTGCTATCTTCTCTGGTGAAAATTCAACTCTTTCTAGGTGAACATATATTGAAGGCTCTTATGATCAGTGAACACATCTACGTGAACACCATACAAGTAGTGTTTCCAGATCTTGAGTGCAAACACCACTGTTGCAAGCTCGAGGGCGTGAGTTGGATAGTTCTTCTCATGAACCCTAAGCTATCTAAAGGCATAAGATATAACCTTATCTCGTTGCATCAACACAAAACCTAAGCCAATTCTGCATGCATCACAGTAGATCACATAACCATCTGAACCCTTTGGTAGAGTTAATACAGAGCTGTAGTCAATCTAGTTTTCAATTGTGCAAAGCTTTTCTCACAATCATCTGAACGTTAAAACATGACCATCTTCTGAGTTAACATAGTCAATGGTGAGGCTATGAACGAAAATCCTTCCACGAACCTTCTATAATAACCTGCTAGACCCAAGAAACTTTTAATATCTATAACAGAGGTAGAATTGGGCCATTGTTTCACTACTTCTATTTTCTGTGAATCCACTTGGATCCCTTCGCTAGATACAGTGTGACCAAGGATAGCAATGGATTGCAACAAGAACTCACATTTGCTAAACTTAGTGAATAATTAGCGATCCTTGAGACACTATAGAACAATTCTTAAACGACTCACATGTTTTTCCTCATTTCTAGAGTAAATGACGATATCATCAATAAAGGCAATACCAAAAAAGTCCAAGTACTGTTTAAACACTTTGTTCATCAAATCCATGATAGTTGCAGGAGCATTAGTTAGTCCAAACAACATAAATAAAATTCATAATGAACATACCGATTTATAAAAGTTGCTTTCAAAATGTTACTATCTCTGACTCTAAGCGGATGATAACCCGATCCGAAGTCTATCTTTCATAAAGGGCTAGCACCTTGAAGTTAGTCTAACAAGTCATCAATCCTGAGGATTGAATACTTATTCTTGATTGTGACCTTGTTCAACTATCTATAGTCAATGCACATCTAAGAGAACCATCTTTCTTCTTTATGAACTACACTGGTGCACCCCATAGTGAAATACCTGGTCGGATGAAGCCCTTATCTAGATGGTCTTTCAACTGCTCATTCAAATCCTTATGCTCCACTGGAGCCATTCTGTAAGAAGGAATAGAAATAGGCTGGGTATCTGAAAGGAGATCAATTCCAAAGTCGATTTCCCTTTCAGTAGGCACTTTGGGAAGATCTTATAGAAATACTTTTGGAAACTCATTGACTATTAGAATTGACTCAAGAGTTGAGGTTTCAGAGCTAGAATCCTTGACCCAAACTAGATGATAGAGATAACCCTTAGAGATCATATTTCTGGCGTAGGGTAAGAAATGAATTGACCCATACGCGCTAAGCTATATACCTTGATTCTAAGATTGGCTCATCTTGAAACTGAAAACGAACAATCCTAGTTCTATAATCGACTGACACATAACACAAATGTAACCAATCCATGCCTAGAATGACATCGAAGTCTACCATTTCTAACTCAACAAGATCTTATGAGGTTAATTTTTGAGAGACTCAAACAGGTCGATTTCTGTATACCCATCTAGCTATAATTGGGTCACCGACTAGAGTAGAGACTAAGAAAGGTTCTGAGAGGGTTTCTGGACTAACATTGAATTGGACTGCTATGTGAGGACAAAAGAAAGAGTAAACCCTGGATCTAATAGTGCATAAACATCAAGGTAAAGGACACGTAATGTACCAGTGATTACATCAGGAGAACCTTCCTGATCCTGGAAAGCATGAAGAGCATACAACTTGTTCTGGCGCTGACTGCCACCTATACCAGATGATTTACCTTGCTGAGTTGGGTGACTTGCTGGTGCTGATGAAGTTGTAAACTAAGCTCTAGCATTATCACCTCCTTGACCCTGTCTAGAAGGACAATCCCTCAACATGTGACAGTACTGACCGCACCTAAAATATCTTTCTTTTCCTCGTATAACCGGGACCTGATGTTGATTCTCGATTTAAATGTCAACTCTAAGTATGGGGCGAGACACCCGTCTAGATAGTTCTTACCACACTTAGGGTAAGTGGGGTAAGTCTTGGTGCCTAAAACACTTCCCTGAGAATTAGAGCCTGGTGCTCTACACTTTTGGTCTTACCCGTTCTTGGAGAATGGAACACTAGCTAATGAAGGTTCTAGAGCTGAAAACTTCGACTGACTCTGCAAAAGATATACAACACCCAATTTCTGCAGAGAATAGTCATAGTTCCTAGTCCTAGCCTTCTTATTATCCTTAGCCTGTTCCTTAAGCTTATCACACTTAACTTGCTGAGCATGAGTCATAAGCCTAGAGATGTTCATATCTCCTAGTAACGTAGCATTTCTGCATTGAGTTTTCACCAAATCTGACACTCCATACAAAAACTTATTTATCTGAGTCCTGGAGTCAGCAACCATGTGAGGAGCATACCTTGAGAATTGGTTAAACTTGATCCATACCCTTGTACTGTCATTTATCCCTGTCTCAAGTTCCTGAATTCCTGATCCTTTGCTTACCTAAACCCTATTGGAAAAAATCTATCTAGTAGGTCTTACTAAAGCAATCCCAAGTCATAGGGTGTACCAGATAAGAGCAACATCTTTCAACTGGTATGATGCCAACTCAAACCGATCCTTTCCCGTGACTTGCATTACCTCAAAGATATTCTTGATCTAATCCAAGAAATTCTGAGAATCCTCATTAGTTTGTGATCATAAGAACTCAGGAGAATTCATCCTAACATAGTCATGGACCCTTGCTTCTACTGACCCACCGTTTTTATTCGCACGAGCATGAACCTGATTGTTCTGGTTAGTCATACTCTTAGTCAACATCTATATGGCATTTCTGAACTCAGCATTGGATTCTTCTTGATCTGTGAATGGAGGAGTTGCGTTTGCATTTTTGGCGTTTGCATTCCTAGCGTTAGCTCAACGAGAAGGCATGATCTTAACGTAGAACATCAAGTTAGAGTGGAATAAGATCATACTTTACACACAATAAAAGTAAGAAGAACGTGAAGTTTTTCCTAAATAGCTTGTAGCCTCCCTTAAATGTCGTGCACTTCACACCCCTGAAAAGGACTCTACTTAGTGCGGTTTTTCAGGCATCCTAGGACTCTTAAACCTAGTGATCGGTTTTTCAGGCATCCTAGGACTCTTAAACCTAGTGATCTGATACCAAGTTTGTTACACCCCGAGCTATACTCGAGATGCAGACATGGTACCTAGGACCAGAAGTGATCCCAAGCTAACCTTGCTGGAATGATCATGAGCATACTAAAGAATATAAGTGTTGCTAAAGATAAATCATACTTAAAATGAAAAGATGGGAATACCCATATGCTAAAATTGAGATATATGAAAACTGATGAGTTTAATACAAAGAAATTATTAGCTTAATACTAAGTTGAACTAACTATATCTGAAAATAGCCTCTAAACTAGACTAGAAATACTAAAACAAGCCCCAAATAAGTCTAGAAAAAACTGAAACTAAATAACTAAAAGGCTGAAATTAAATCATGACTATTGTTCCCAAAAATGAGGACTTACCACTGAATCTGATGAACTGGAGATCGGGAATTGATTTATACATGATCTGGATGCTGAAAACCTCAACCTACATCACGAGAAGATGTAGAGCACATATGTGTTAGTACTTAAAGGTGCTGACCATGTAGGAGAGAGTAAAGCTTAAAAAAAACATGACTGAACAAGCACAAAAACTACTATAATAATATGCACATGATATACTGAATGTTGAGGTAATTAAATACAAAGACCAATTTATAACATGCTGGAACTGAATACTGAATATATTGATAAATGGTCAATTCAATAGAGTCTGACAGATTTATGGGAGCTACTAATAATCGATAATAAAACCACATGAGCTAAATGTGGAGTTCAATGTATATTCCCTATAAAGAGGACCCAATATACCCAGTCAATGGTATAAAGGCATGCTGGCGTGATCACTAAACTGATGCCCATAGAGGGGAAATACAACCTACTTAGCTAGTAGTTCTGGGACTAATTGGGTACGCTGAACCCTAGTCCTACTCAATATTATGCTTCTCCCAATGAATCATGTAATTAACTGATTTTGACTGATTTTTACTAAACTGGATAGCTCAAACAGAACATGCAAACTAAGAATGCAACAATTAATCTGGTAATTATGCATTTATAACTGACGCATGTATATCTTAAGTAACTGAAATATCTAACCTAGCATGTGTAATTCAAGCACTAAAGAAATACATAACTAGAGTTCTGAAATTCATGCAATAATCTAAGTAATAACATGATAATTTGATTAGGAACATATAACTAATTAATTCATCTAATTCTGTTGAAGTTTTAGAAATCCTAGTCTAATCGTGATATCGGAATGAAGAGTCTGACTGAAAAATAGGGACTCAATGGGTGAAAGGAAACCATTAGTGAAAACCCACATACCTGGTGATGAAATCTCGAAAAAATATTTAGATTTCAGGACTAGAACTGAGAGAACCTTGTAGTTTTCTTGAACTAGGGTTTTTGACCTTGTTCTCCTTTCTTACTTCTAATTTTCTAAGTTTTGATTTAATAATTTGACTTAGGTAAGTTTTAGTTATGTTTGTAGGCTTAAACTGACTAAAATATGATAACTTAGGTTCAAAATGATCTATCTTAGGGTTTAAACAAAGTGGGAAAAGACCGAAAGACCCATGACTTAAAAGTTGCCGGAGTACCAGACGGAGTTGGCTGACGGACCGTATTATACTGACGCTTCATACAGGTCGACCGTCATTTGTGACAGAGAGTTCAAAGTCAGTTGGCGAATCGATAGAGTCAACCGATGAACCATAAGTCTATTGACGGACCGTACTAGTCAACCATTGTTTGTGACTGAGAGTTGAAAGTCAACTAGTGAATCAACGGAGTCGACTGACAAACAGTAGGTTGACTGACGGACTGTACTGGTCAACTGTCGTTTGCGACTTGGAATTGAGAGTATGGTGGCCTATCGATGGATTCAACTAAGGGGTCGTAAGTTGACTGACAATCTGTAGTTAGCTCCATTGTTGGCACCTCAAACTTCTGAAATTCTATATTTTTTGTACTCTTTTGGATATGGGGTGTTACAATAACCGTTGAAGTGTTACTTCTGAGTTGAGTACTACTTGAGATTGTGATCTGTTAGGTTAGAATGATTTCTATACAGGTTGTAATTTGTAGAGGTGTCGTTGGTTATGAAAGGAGTACTCATATTCTATTTTACTTTAACTTGTATTAATTGTTGGCTTGCTAAGTATCGTATTGTATGGTACTCACTCCTTGCTTCTACACTTGAGATCGGTTCATCGTGATACTCTTCATCTTCTTCTGAGGTTCTTTTGTGGATACTTGAAAGATAGCGACTTGTTATATCAGCGGACCCTCTCGTTTCTTGCTACTATGGAAAGAAAAACATTTGAGACGACCCTCTCATTAGTTTATTATGTTATTTTTCTACTTTGGAAACAAAAACATTTGAGACTTGTATTTTATTTCAATTTAGTTGCATTATACTAGTGGTTTGTACATGTAACAAGCAGGTTTTGGGTATTTTATGAAATTGGCTAAGTTACTGCAGTTATGTCTTTGACGTCTTTATTTCCGATTTGTTGTCATATGATTTGCATTTTAAGCTAATTTGTCTTGGTGTGATAAGACGATTGTTATCACATTAATTTTTTTATCGTGGCAGTCCTCCTACCTAGGTTTTTGAGTATATGCCCGCATGACTCGATAGGTGCATCATAACAAAGAATCTATTTAGATATGAAAAGGAAAGTAATGAATGATGATAAAAATCAAAGAAGAATATTAATAAATCACTAATATGCTATGTGATGATAAAAAATAGTAAATATAACATAAAAATAATAGACAAGGAAAAAATGTTAAATATTAGCGCATAAATATAAGGAATGAGACTCAAGTATACTTATAAAAAACTAGAGAAAAATAGTTAATATTCACAACGCATCGTCAGGGTACTTATACTAGTTTATATTAAAGTTAGGAGCATAACAGATTTTAACAAAGTTTGTAACAACTTTATGAAAACCCTAGTCCCTCATCTTTCCTATATAAAATCATGTTTTAGCGGCGCCTCTCATTCAATCATTCTCACCACAACTAAACCTTATGCTGCTAAGAAGAAGGATATTCACAACACTGAAGAGGATGATAAATCTTCTTCATGTATTCTTTAGAAATCAACCAATGAGTCATCACACTGTATGTTCTTTAATCGCAATTTTCTTTTCCTTATTTGGTGCAATACAATTTATTTCTTAGTCCATGAATGAACTCCCTGCAAATACTCCCTTTCCTTTAAAAAATTCACAATTTAAAAGTTCATTTTTATTTTAGTTGTTGTATCTAATCAAATAGAAAGTTGATTTATACTGAGTCCTTTAAACTCAACTTTTTCTTAGATTTAAATCTTTTTCCTGTTACTTATCCAAAGTGATTAATATAACATAGAAATTATCCATCACTAGTTTCATCTATTTTGTGGTGAATACAAGAGTAAAATTCTATAAACTCATAGTTCTTTACTCTAAACCAACATCATCCTTCAAACTTGCAAAGGCTAAAATTCACAATAAACAAACTACCTAAGTGACATTATTCCATTAAACTTAGAAAAATGCAAAAAACATCAAATCTTGTCATTGACATACAATGAGTTTATTGGAATCGTTTCGAGAGAGCTATTAAATTTATTAAGTGGTAAAATATACATTGAGATTAATTTATTGATTTGTCAAAAATCGATTCTTTTGATAGGATTCTTAGCACTTTAGGTGATCTCAATAAGTTGATTAATCTTTCTCCGACACATAATAGTGTAGACGGACCTATTCCAAGTTTATTTGGCAAACTGTTGGCGCTGGAATTCTTCAATTTGTGCAATAACAATTTTTAGTCTGAAATTTCAAAGTCATTAGAAGTTCTTGTGTATCTCAAATACTTAGCTTCTATCATAGTTGCTTATTCTTCAATAGATTTTTGAACCCTTAACACTCTTCAACTACCATACTTGTAATAGTTGTGTGGAATTGTTTGTTTTTTTATTTGTTCCTATCTTGCGTGACGGAAAATTCTTTTTTATGTAGTATGAGAAATCAAAAACTATATTTGAGATATTCTTTTTTATAAGAATGACTTTGATAAGTTATGTATTTTCGTTTCACTTCTATTTAATTTTTGAAATACAAAAAATAAAATTATTAGTATTTAATTAGAACCATAAGTAGTGCAAAAATTTCAATAGCTAACAAGAAAGGTTCTTTAATGTTTTTTTTTAATCTTTTGTATTTAGATTTTATAGCTTATGCTTATGGTAATATATACTATGCACTAATCCAATCTAGGCTATGTAATATTCTAGTGGTAGCTAAGCTCAATGATGTAACATATTTGGGGTGAGATACTATAACACTACAACAAAAAATGATTTTTAGCGGTATTAAATATTGATATTAATAAAGAGTGCTAAATCCTTTACCGGCATTGGTTAAGTGACATTAGAACCAATGTCGCTAAAGGCTTTAGGGACATATACAAAGTGTGTCAATTGCCGCTAAATATACATATTTAGCTACAATCGAGAATTAATTGCCGCTATTGATCATTTTTATTGTAGTGTAACCACTAAAGAACGTAATTATTAGTGAAGTAAAGATATATACAAATTTACTATTTTGGTTTAACACTATTTTATCGTTATTTATTGATCATAATAGATATTTTTTTTAAAAAATCAAGAAATGTGTATATTTTACCTATTATGACATGTAAATTGCTACTAACTTAAGAAAATCAAGTTGTAGGATATTAGACTCATTTCATGATGATCAGACATTTTAACCTATTATGCAACCATCATGGGTGGAGTCTGATATTTTATGACTTGATATTTTTTAATGTTTGTAACACTTGTTTTTCATGTTGAAGGATACATATTTACTATTTTTTTAAAAAAACAAAGGAAATTTGAAAGTCTAAAATGAGAAATGAATACTGATAAGTACATTTTGTGAACTAAAATAATAAATTCATGCATACCTTCAACTCATTGAAAATTAATTTTTTGAGTGATTGTCCATCTCACCCCAAATTGGATAAGCAATATGACATAAAATGAGTTCAAATCCATGAAAATGCTTAGGTACAATTTAATTAGTTACTTATTCTCATTTCGTAATTTTATATGTAATGATTTGTGTTGGTGTTTTACTAAAATATTCCCAAATTTATTTCTTTTACCATATAAATATTTTAATTTTATTTTTATTTTAATGAACCTTCAGCGCCATGATATATTATTAAAAATAGAAAACCAGACCATCTAGACATACAATAGGCCCAACACTATAAGAACCAGAAATAAAAATTACAATAAAAAAGCATATCTAGAAAGATTGAATCTTCCTCCGAGCTTAGAAAAGAAAACATAACGGAGTTATGACTGAGTGTTCAAATCTTCTCTTGTAAGCAAATATTAATCAATTTCGGCCTTTGTGTGATTACAGTTTCTCACGAATTTCAGTTGTCGCACAAGTGTTAACATATCTTGGACGATCTGAACCTCAAGTATTGGAGTAAATCTAATTTGCTACATGAATTTCTCTACCACTTCGAGTAACAATACAAACTTTATCCATCAATGATTTAAAGATAATGCTTTGTTCTTCACTTCTCTACCGTGACGGGTGTTTATTTTCATCCTCTATGGTTTAGAAGGTCCAGTTAGTTGTTGGGGACAAGATCCCAAATAGGAGGAATAGAATCTAGCACCTCAATTGAAGTACTGATATCAGGTATACTAACACCATTTAATTTGAAATAATTATCCAACGGATTGAATCCCTCAATAGGAATTAATACCACCATAAAAATTAGCAAGATTATTTTCCTCCCTTAAGAAGTGTTGTACTCTCATTGTCATTCTACTTTTGATCCTATTTATAGAATTGACTTCCATACAGACACTCCAAGGAACCTTCTTTATTCCATTTATAATGTTCACCACGAACAGTGAATTTGTTTCTACGATGATGTTGGGGAACTTTTTATCTAAGTAGTATGAAGCCCTTCACAAATAGTGTTTGCCTCAACCACTAAATTAGATGTATTAGCAATTTGTAAACCTTTGGTTCCCATAGATTATCATCATCATTCCTCACGCAAAATGAAACTGATCTAGGACTTGTTTTTCGTCTATACGGACCATCTGTATTACATTTTAGCCACCCTACAGTAGGAGGAATCAACCACACAACTTTACTATTAAAAATAGGTCTGTGCTTTTCAAATTGAAATACCATTTGAGTCCAATTATTAGGAAAACTTGATAAGCAAACTTAACCTAATAAACTTTTAAATAGTTGAATATCCCAAATAACCTAGTTACTAGAATATAACCCTCCATGTAAAATTGTGTTCCTTCTCTTTCATAGAAACCAAAGAATAATGTTAGACATTGCTTGATACACCATCTTCACTTCTCTCTACTATTACCTTTGAAATGCAACCATTTCTTCATATAGTCTTTTTCACATGTACCCAAGGACTTGGCAATCCAACAGCCCTAGCATAGTAATTCCAAATAAAAATAGATAAGAATAACTGTTCTATTGTTTTGTGCGAATAACTATTGTAAGTCCTTGAGTTTCGGATATTTGGACTTAGGGACAAAGCATGGACACTTTGAGCTAAAGGAATAATTTAGCTAATGGAACAAACAAAATAAGGCATGAGGATCGCCTAAACAATTAGGCGAGTCGCCGAATGGCTTGAACTCGCCTTATGTTCCAGTGTGCCAAGCCCTGAATAAGAAAATCAAGTAGGCGATGGGAAGGAGAAATCGGGGAGTCTCTGAACAGTTCCGCGATGCAAACCCTTATCGCCCAAAGTTACAGAACTTATATATGTTGAAGGCAAAAGCAAAAAGAAGATAAAACTAAACAAAGGGCGGATCATCGAGTAGATCGGCTATCCCGAATTATTGCACCGAATGATCTTTCGCATCAGAAATTTTTATAACTAGAAATAGATTTTTAAATTTTTAGTTTACTTTCAATCAATTAAGCTACCTATAAAATTTTCAATCTAGACATTCAGTAATTAGATTTTGAATTAGCATTCTAATTTTGAACATTGTCTTATGTTTTTTCTTAGCTTTTGAAGACTTCCAATTCCAAGAAATTGGAAGTTGGTGTTGAAGATTCTTCATTATAGACCTGTGTAAAAACAATATAAATCGTACCTAGTTGATGAAAATACTAGTTGGTATCAGTTTCTTATTTTTTATTATGTCTAGCTAAAACGCCAATTTTGGGGTGTGATTATGTAATAATGGGTTGATAAAACTGCTGAGTATTGCTAATTATAAGTTTATTTGCTGTGTATAAGTGATTTCATTTAGTAATTTTTGTTGAATTTAATAACATGTAATTACAAATATAATCTTAGCTTTGCAATTTTTGCATGCTCGAGAGAGAGGTGTTGAAATCAAAAATACTGAATCGATGGTCTTTGGGTAGCGGGTTGTCATGGGTTCAGCTCGACAGAGTGAATCTTAAACCCACTTCCATACACTCAACTCTATAGAGTGAGTGGATTAATGTGAAAGTTGGGTGTCATTTTGACTTATTAGTGTTCAAGAGAAATAAAATTTGATTTGGTGTAAATTGCTCGAGAGAGAGAGAGTTTACCCCCATTAAAGTGTAGCTTAATCACTAATACACAATTACTACTAATTGCACTTACTCGGTTGTTTTTCTTAGCCCATAATCCTATCACAGCCCAAGAATCCCGTCTGTATATTCGTATATCCATATTATTTGCTGTTTAAGTTTATAACTTCTTACAAACCCCTTTTGATAATCAACACTTGTGTCGACTTTTTTAACTTGTGATGTCTTTACTCGTAAATGTCTTTAACTATGACTAATTTGATTTATTCACACTTGGTTGTTGATTCTAAAAATCCTCCTTGTGGGGACAATCCCAACCCTTTATTGGGTTATTATATTGATTGACGATAGTTGGCATTTTTTTTGGAAGTAGTATCCTGATACGTCAAATAAAAATGGTGCCACTACCGAAGAGTGGTGTTATTTGAGAACTTTTGTTAAGTTGAATTGTGATCTTGTTAGTTATAGTGATACTTACTTAATTTAGCTTTGTTTTATTTGTTTTGCTTGTTGTTGACGTGAAATATGAGTGTGAGTGGTAACTTTGGGTACCAAATGGATTAGCCTATGTTAAAATAATTTGATTGTGGGGACAACCTCCTAATGTTCAAACAAGTGGAGGATAATATCCATTCAAACAAGTGGAGGGTGATAATATCCATGACATGTGGCTTAAATTAAAGTAAGTGTTATAGTCGTACACAACGTATGAAATACCTGATAAAGTACTATTAAAATGCTTCTATAGGGGTCTTAGTCCCTAAAATAGAAGTAGTGATGATAAGATGTTTGTGGGGTGTTTGATTCACCAACCATATGAAGTAGTGGCTCAACTCCTTAATGTCATGAGTACGAACAACAAGGGGATGGAGAAAGACCAAGAACGGGAAGCAATGGGTGTGCAACTAAAGTCTCTGTCCAAGAGAGTCAAGGAACTAAAGGATAATCTCTCTATTCTCTAACATTTATTTCCACACCTGTGAACTACCTTTCCAATGATCAAATGTAGGAATTTGTTTCTTGCAATATTTATTCCACTTGACCAAAGGGACCTTTAAGTTCTAAATTTCAACCAAAGTTTAGAAAACATAGCTTGTTAAACATCAATCATTGATCTAAGACCTAGACCTCCTTCAATCTTTTGTAAGCAAACCTTGTTCACTCTAATCTGTACCATTGTTACTCCAAATTCTTTTTTTCAAAGGTTATATGCAGTAATTTCGATACACGGTTAGGAGGAACAATAGCAGATAAAATATGAATAGGAATGCTTTATAAAACATTAGCCACCAAATGATAAAATGTTACCCTTTCAGGCTTGTAGCTTGTCCCATACCTTTCGAATTAGATCAGCATTGTGATATTTTTTTTCCTTGCATGCGTAATAGGGAAACTTAAGTATTTTAAAGGGGAATTGACTCCTAGGAATAACAATGCATTCATCTACAACCCTTCCCAAGTCTGCTTTATCGTTATGATGCATAAAAAGATCTTTTCTCTTTATTTACTTTTCTTGTTTAGAGAATATTTGTCAGTAGAGGCAAATCTAATTGTTTCATTTGTATATACAAGATGATTGAGTTGGGCAATCAATTTCGGAAGACCATATCCAACAAATTGGCATCATCAACTTAGGCATTTAAAGCCCTCGACAAACTTCTGCTGATAAAATAAATAGAGCGCGAGATAGGGGTCTCCTTGCATTACACCCCTTGTAGCATGAAATAAGCTATGTGATTGACCATCAACCTAAATTGAATACCAATTGTTAGCTACCACCCTCTATTTCCAGTCAACAAAATCATTTGAAAACCACATCTTTCTTTGGACTTTCATAATAAAGAACCAAGATACTCTGTCATAAGCTTTAGACATGTCAAGCTTAATTACTACATTAGTCGTCTTACCCCTCTTCTTAATATTTGTTACAATCTCCTGAGTCAGTAGAACATTCTCAATAATGCTTCTAGCTTTCACAAATCCAGATGGGTTGTGTGAGATCAAATTAGGCAACATAAACTCTAGTCTATCATAAATCATCTTAGAAAGAATATTCTTGAGAAAGTTACTCAGTCTAACAAGTCATAGATTTAAGAAATATTGTATAATTTCTTTCTTAGGTATAAGAACCAAATTAGAATGTGTTATGGACTTAGGCAACGAGTTACCTTGCGAAAAGTCTTGAACCATTGTTAGGACATCATTTTCAACAAAATCCCAACAAGATTGATAAATTCTTCATTTCAAACCATCTGGTCCACTAGCACTATCACCGTTTAAGCTAAACACAACCCTTTTAACCTCTTCTAAGTTTGGCATTTACACATAATAGTTTTCTCAACATGAGTAACAAAACTAGGAATGTTGCTCAATAATGAGAGTTACATACCTCTCCTATAAAAATTGCTTATGATAGAAATCAATAGTTGCAATGAAAATTGTTTATACTGAGAGTTTAGATATAGTTTCTTTCCTTCTACCCCTTACTATGTAGTGAAAAAAAATCTTGTATTTCGATCACCATTATCAAACCATTCATTACCTGCTTTTTGTTGCCGAAAATTTCCTCAAACTGAAGAAGATATTTTTAATTTCAGATTGAGCCTTTTGTAACACAACTTTATTTATGGCAATTGGATATTCTTCAAATATATTCTCTTTAATTCTTACAATATCCTCTCTGACAATCAATTTCTCGATTATATTGTCGTATGTATGCCAGCACTATTTGGTCAAAGCAGTTTTGACTCTAATGATATTCTTCTTAAATGCTATAAAAGGATTCTCTTCAATATTAGGAACCCAATTATGCCTAATTCTCTCCTTGAAATCTTCATGATTTGTCCAAAAATTTATGAAGCTGAATAAGAAAGAACCATAGGATCATGATCGAACCGTGTTCTAGATATATAAATGTTCAACTTCAAAGTGGTTGAACCAATTCTGCATCTCTTGATTAATGAGAATTCTGTTCAATTCTTTTAAAGATACAACCATTATCAGCTCTATCACTCCACCATGTGAACGGGCTACCTTTGGAGGACTCTTCTGTTAACTCACAATCTAAAATGAAACATTCAAAATCTTCATGATCTGCATCTACTACTAGGAGACCCCCTAATCTTTTCTTCAAAATTCATCATCACATTAAAATCACCCCTAACTAACCATGTTCTATTAATGTCTTCTGCCAATTAATAAATATCATTCCATAATGCAAATTGTTGTTCTACAATACGTTTAGCAAACACAATGGCGATGTAAAAGTTATAAGGCATGGTATGGTGTTTCATATTAAGAGTTATTTGTTGTTTTGTATCCCTAATTACTGCAATATCATATTCTTGGTTTTTAAACACCCATATTTTTCCATTACATTTGGAAGTTGCTAGAAGCATTTTCAATGTACTTATTGATGTATCTACTATCTTGAATGGGTTTCAGAAAACCAATAAAATAAAACTTGTGGTGTTTATGTAACATTTGAACTCTTTGAAAATCTTGTTAAGACTTCACCTATCATATTTTCCAAATTAAGGACTTCATCATGTAGAATTGGCTGATTTAGTTCTCTTTGGCACTTTCTTCTTCTACTTGTTTTTTACCTTTACTTGAAGCTTTTATAACTCTTGGAGATAATCTGCTTCATTAGTTATGTGTTCTAGAGCATCTTTAGTGTTTTCTACAACTACTTTATTATTTTGTTAGGGAATTTCTGTCATATCTTTCTCCTCCACATTATGAAAAATGATATCATGCAGTACCTTATTAGGAGAAGTTCTTTGTAGGGACAGCATGTAGGATTCATCTGTGTGTACTGTAGTTGGTAGTAATATTAGTGTCATACTATTACTTCTGGTAGATTCCACAACTTCATCACCATTTTTATCACAATCATTCATTCGTTGGCTTTGTGTGATCTCTACACTTGTTCTAATTTGAATTGGTTTACTGCTAACAACTTCTCGTCCTTCAACTCGACCATTGTGTTGATATTTTAATTCTTCTTTGTACGTTTGTAGCTTGCAATTTCTTAAACATTGTGTCAAGTTAAAATTTCCACGTAAAATGAGATGGAAAGAGGATACTTTATCTATATTATTTTACTTTTTCTTTTAACTTTAATACATTATAATTAAAAAGTAAAAAAATATGTTTATTTTAAAATAATAATACTTTTTAAAAAATGTCTAGCTAAATTTTCTAGTAATTTAACATTATCCGAGTAAAAATTATTTCACCTATTTTAATGATGTGTGGCCTCGTATGCATAAATGCATGACGACAACGATCTCTCTTAGATAATATTTCCTGATATGTCCGGCCTCAGTACATCTATAACAAGTACTGAAGCGAGAGTATGTCTCTTTAAAAATGAAGAAGGCTGAAGATAACCCCCAAACTCAGGAAAAGGCTGATTGGTTTATGAAAGACTCTCAACTGAAACCTATAATGAAGACTTAAGAGGAAAGGGTGGATAACCCCCTGAACTCTTCCCTTTTGATAGAGAACCACTAAATTCACCTCTCTTATGAAACTTCTTAAACGTGGAGACCTTGGTGAAGTCATCCAGCTTCACCCTCTCTAACTCTATCACAAAATCAACCACTTCCTGAAAAGATTTTGCAAAAGCAGCTATCTGTAAAGCTAGAATTCGCAAACATGACCTTTATACATTTATAAAGCAGTGAATCCGCCTTTGAGGAATGAAGTAAATATGAGTGGCATACCTGGATAATGCATGACATATGGCCTCATAGGCTATGACAAACATCCTCCCTTGCTCTATGTTCAGGAATTTATCTCTCTTCTTGTCCCTCAAAGTCTAACGTCCATGATGAAGCTAGAAAATTTTTCATAAGTTTTCACAGCCCGAGCTACCCCCGAGACGTGAACACGGAACCAAGGACCACAATTGATCCCAAGCTAACCGTGTTGGCATGATCATGAGCATACTAAAGATAATAAACTAATGCAGAAGCTAAATCATAATTAAATCTGAAAATATGGGGAATACCCATATTTTATATCTGAGATATTTGAAAACAATGAGTTTAATATGAAGGAAACATAAATTCAATACTAAGACGAATCTAACTATGTGTGAAAATAGCCTCTAAACTAGACAAAAAAATACTGGGACAAACCCCATCTAAATCTATCAAAAACTGAAACTAAATGACTAAAGACTGAAATGAAACTCATGAATGTTGTCCTCGGAGAATGAGTACTCACCACTGAATCTGTTGAACTGGAGATCAGGAAATCGATCTATGATGATCTAGATGCTGAGAACCTGAACCTATATCACGAGAAGATGTAGCGCACGTATGCGTCAGTACTTGAAAGGTACTGAGCATATAGGATAGAGTACAACTGAAATAAAACACAACTTTACAAGCACAAAAACAAGTATAATAATTTGAACTCGATGTGCAGATTTCTGAGCTAACTGGATGCAATGACCCATTTATAACATGCTGAAACTGAATACTGAATATACTGATAAATGGTCAATGTAGAGAGTCTGAATGAATTGTGGGAGCTACTAATAACCGATAATAAAACCACATGAGCTAAATGTGGAGTCCGATGTGTACGCTCCATCGATAGGACCCAATATACCCTGCCGAAGGTATAAAGGCATGCTGGTGTGATCACTAAACTGATTGCTCACAGAGGGGACTTACAACCTACTCGGCTAGTAGTTCTGGGACTAGCTTATAAGGCAAACTGCCAAGCGAGCAAGCATGTGAACATCCTTTACTAGGTCCTTCTTTTTGTCCTCAACATGGGCTACAATACCCGTAGATAATCTACAAAGAGCATCTGCTACTACATTAGCCTTAACCGGATGATAATGCACACTCATATCATAATCCTTAAGGAACTCTAGCCATCTCCTCTGGTAAAGATTAAACTCTTTCTGGGTGAACAGATATTGAAGGCTCCTATGGTCATTGAACACATCTACGTGAACACCATACATGTAGTGTCTCCAGATCTTGAGTGCAAACACCACTGCTGCAAGCTCGAGGTCATGAGTTTGATAGTTCTTCTCATGAACCTTAAGTTGTCTAGAGGCATAAGCTATCACCTTACCTCGCTGCATCAGCACACCACCTAGGCCAACTCTGGATGCATCAAAATAGATCACATAACCATCTTAACCCTCTGGTAGAGTCAAGACAAAAGCTCTAGTCAATCTAGTTTTCTATTCTGCAAACCTTTTCTAACAATAATCTGACCATTGGAATTTGACCATCTTCTGAGTCACCCTAGTTAATGGTGAGGCTATGGATGAAAATCCTTCCACAAACCTTCTGTAATAACCTGCTAGACCTAAGAAAATTCTGATATCTGTAGCATAGGTAGGTTTGGGCCACTATTTCACTGCTTCTATCTTCCATGTATCCACTCGGATCCCTTCGCTAGATACAATGTGACAAAGAAAAGCAACGGATTGCACCAAGAACTCATATTTACTAAACTTAGAGAATAACAGGAAATCCTTGAGAGTCTGCAAAAACAACTCTCAAATGACTTGCATTTTCTTTCTCACTCCTAGAGTAAATGAGGATATCATCAATAAAGACGATAAGGAACAAGTCCAAGTACTATTTGAACACTCTATTCATAAAATCCATGAAAGATGCAGGAACATTAGTTAGTCCAAACAACATAACTACAAATTCATAATGACCATACCGAGTTCTGAAGGCTATTTTTGGAATGTCACTATCTCTAATTCTAAACTGATGATAATTCGATCTGAGGTCTATCTTTGTGAAATGGTTAGCATACTGAAGTTTGTCAAAGAAGTCATTAATCTTGGGAATGGGATACTTTATCTTGATTATGACCTTGTTCAACTATCTATAGTCAATGCACATTCTGAGAGAACCATCTTTCTTCCTTATGAACAACACTGGTGCACCCTAGGAAGAAACACTAGGTCTGATGAAATCATTATCAAGAAGGTCTTTCAACTTCTCTTTCAATTCTATAAGCTCTGTTGGAGACATTCTATAAAGAGGAATAGAAATAGGCTGGGTATATTGAAAGAGATCAATTCCAAAGTCGATTTCCCTTTCGGGAGGGACTTTGGGAATATCTTCTTGAAATACTTCCTGAAATTCACAGACTACTGAAACTAACTCAAGAGTTGGGGTTTCAAGGCTAGAATCCTTAGCCCGAACTAGATGATAGAGATAACCCTTAGATAAAATCTTTCTTGCCTTAAGGTAAGAAATAAATCGATCCATAGGCGCTAAGCTACTACCCTTCCATTCTAAGATAGGTTCGTATGGAATCTGAAAAAACAAAAAATCCTAATTCTACAATCGACTGAGGCATAATATGAGTGTTATCAATCCATGACTAGAATGACTTAGAAGTTTACCATTTCTAACTCTACTAGATTTGGAGAAGTGACTTTCTCAAAGACTGTGACAGGGCAATTTTTTATACCCATCTAGCAATAACTGGGTCATCGACTGGAGTAGATATTGAGAAAGGTTCTGAAAGACTTTATGGCCTGACATTGAATTAGACTGCTATACTGAGTTACAAAAGACAAATTCAGGTTTGTTGTCTTTCCACTTAGTGAACCGTATGTGAGTAACATCCTTGAGTTGGTAGGATGCCAATCTCAGATGTCACTACCAATTACTTACATCATAACAAATATTTTCTTGACTTCATCAATGAACTTTTGTGGGTCCTTACCAACTTGCGAACCTAAAAACTTCAGCACAATAATTCTAAAGAAATCACAAACTCCAGCTGCCACTAATCGATCATTTCTATTAATAGGAACTAGAACCTGGTGATTGTTCTTGTTGGTCATACTCTGAGCCAATAGCTGAATTGGCATTCTGAAAACTCTGCATTTGAACTTCTTGATCTGGTACAAGAGGAACTACGTTAGCATTGCGTGCATTAGCATTCCATGCCTAAGCTCTACGAGAAGGCATGATCTTAAGCGCTCAACGTCGAATTAGAATGGTATTAGATCATACCTTATGCTCGATAAGAGTAAAAAGAAAGTGAAGTTTTTCCTAAAAATACTTTGTAGCCTCCCTATCATTAGATGTGGTGCACTTAACACACTTGAAAAAGACTCTACTTAGTGCGGCTTTTCAGATATCCTAGGACTCTTGAACCTAGTGTTGTGATACCAAGTTTTGTCACGCCCCGGGCTACCCCCGAGACGCGGACATGGAACCTATAACCACAAGTAATCCCAAGCTAACCCTACTAGAATGATCATGAGCATACTAAAATAATAAACTGATGCGGAAGCTAAATCATAATTAAATTTGAAAAGATGGGGGATACTCATATTCTATAGCTGAGATATTTGAAAACAATGAGTTTAATACAAAGGAAATATTAACTCAATAGTAAGCTGAATTTAACTATGTCTTAAATAAGCCTCTAAACTGGACTAGAAATACTGGGACAAGCCCCAGCTAAATCGAGCAAAACTGAAACTAAATAACTGAAGACCGAAATTAAACTCATGACTGTTGTCCTTGGAGAATGAGGACTTACCGCTGAATTTGCCCAATTGTAGATCAAAAGTCGATCTATGCATGATCTGTGTGCTGAGAACCTAAACCTACATCACGAGAATATATATTGCATGTATGCGTAAGTACTTGAAAGGTATTGAGCATGTAGGATAGTTTAAACCTGAAATAAAATATAACTGAACAAGCATAAAAACAAGTATAATAATCTAACATGATACACTAAATTCTGAGCTAACTGAATGCAATGGCCAATTTATAATATGCTCAAACTTAATACTGAATATACAGATAAATGGTCAATGTAGAGAGTTTGACTGATCTGTGAGAGCTACTAATAATCAATAATAAACCCACATAAGCTAAATGTGGAGTACGATGTATACGCCCCATCAAGAGGACCCAATATAGTCTTCCAAAGGTATAAAGGCTTGCTGGTGTGATCACTAAACTGATTGCCCATAGAGGGGACTTACAACCTACTTTGCTAGTAGTTTTGGGACTATTTAAGTACGCTAAACCCTAGTCAAGCTTGGTATTATGGTACTCCCGTGGATTCTGTAAATTTACTAATTATGTTTGAGTTTCTGTAAATAGTGGATAGCTAGAAACTGAACATGCAAACTTGGAATGCAACAATTAATCAGGTAACTATGCATTTGTAAATTAGTCATGTATATCTGAAGTATCTGAAATATCTGACCTAGCATGTGTAATTCAAGAACTAAAGAAATACAAAGCTAGGGTTCTAATATACATGTAATAAATGGAATAATAACATGATAATCTGATTTGGAACATATATTTAAAAAATTCATGAAGCTCTAACAGAGTTCTAGAAACCTTATGTCTTAGCATGATATGAAAATCAAGAATCTGACTTAAAAACTAGGGATCTAATGGGTGAAAGGAACCCACTAGTGAAATTCCACATACCTAGTGATGAAATCCACCAAAAAATACTTAGGTTTCGGGGCTGGAACTGCTGGAGCTTTCTTCGTTCTTGAACTAGGGTCAAATCAATGTAACTTAGGGTTTAAACGAAGTGGGAAAGGTCAAAAAGACCCCTGGGAAAGTTGGTGTTGGACCAAACGGCGACCAAGATTGACGGTCTGTCGACGGACCAACGCCCCATCGTTGGATCCGTCGACTGGGCCTGTTCGACATGCTTTTACTAAAATGGAAATAACGTTTTACTCAGAAGTCGGATTTTAGCAAGATCGGTGGATATTGAAAGATAGTTCAATTATCTATCTACGGGTAGGTCATGTTACACCTAATTCATATAAACTAAGAGTTATGATCATTTGAAGTTGACCCAACTAAATTTTACCTTAACAGTTTGAAAATTTTACACCTACGATAAGATCTACAGTGGGTCCATCTACAGACTGTGATGGTCATTCGTAGCTCTTGTAAGAGAGTGGGTGCAGGGAGTATTGATCAACGGTCACGTACTACGAACCGTCGTATGACCTACGGACGGTAAATTCGTCTGTCGTCCAAGACTTAACCAACTTTTTTGGGCTGAAATTTTTGGGAGTTTCTCATCCCATCAATGGTTGTGCAGGACGGACCATGGGTCAGGCTACGGTCCGTCGATGCCACCGTTGGTTGCACCTGCATGTGTTTTTTTCTGTAAAAACAGATTTTTGGTCTATTTTGGCTATGGGGTGTTACACAAGTCATAGGTGGTGCCTTTCCTGGAAACTAGTAGGTTACAAACTCAACACTTAGTCGCTCCACTATGTCCATCATATGTATCAGCTCATCTCAATCAACCAGGACATCATAAGCATCTTAAAATTTAGTAATCTTGAAGACTTGAGGTTTCGATTTTAAGAACATAATAAAGAATTCATGTTGGTCACTAGTCATTATAGGCCCTGTAGTCAATTGGAGAAACATGTATGTTTCATGCATGCATCCATGCGCGGAGCCACAACAACTGTATTTTGTACTCCATCAACCTGAGGTGCTGATGAAGAAAATGTGGGGTTGTATGGACCTGATCAGATAACCCACTGAAAGTGAGAACCTGATTAATCCTCTCTTGAGTGGGTTTCGGTGGCGTTTTCTTCTCCTAAATCTGCTTGTACCCTCTCACAACCCTATCTCGCTACCTCTTCAGTCGGTGGAGGGGGTCACCTCTCTATCCCTAGATGGACCAGGTGTTTATCCTCTGTCTCTGGTTTTCCTTCTCCTGCAACCTCGACCACGACCCCTTGCCACTGCTCCACCTCGAGGTGCAAATCTAATGGTTGGCTCAGGCACACTTTGTCTTGACATTGTTGGTATTTCTAAAAGTTTATTAAAGTTTCAATAAAGTAAATATATAGAGTCTATTACATATTATTTCCAAAACCTTAAAGTTATTACATAAGGACATTTATTCTCAAAATACCAAGTCTAAGAGTATTAAAGACACCAAAACAAACAAATAAGATGGTCTATGTCTGAAATTTAAGGACATCATGACATGACTGAATGAAAACAATACGAGCTAGAAAGAATAGGTAACCCTCAAATCTGATGTGATGGAGGCTGACTAGATCTTAGGGCGAGTCGAAGTTGATGGTACACTTGATGCACTCTACAAAAAAAACACAAGGAATAAGTCTATACATGGAACATATATATTGAGTAGGTATCATCAGCCAACTCGAAATAGAAACCAATGTGTAGTAAGTAACAGTATAAAATAAACTATGACACTTAGCAGGTGACAAACATCACCAGAGTAAGTACATAATCAATCAATAATATCTTGAGGACTCACGCCTCCACACCAAGATATTTGGAGAATAAAGTTCTTAAGATTGAGTACATTAAGTTGTTTAATATGTTTTCTTTAATATTACCATGTAAGAACGTGACACCCGATCCAATAATATTGTGTCGTCTCGTGATACCCGATCCAATATATTATGTCTGAACGTGACACCGATCTAATAATGCCTTTAATTTATCATTTATTATCACCATTTTTCACTTCATTAACAATATTTCATCAAACTTTTTTTATTCAAGACATCACTTTGATAGAGAAGGTTTAAGATTATCGGTCTCAAGATTTCAGACAAATCACAAACCACACGAATAAGACACACAACCACACAATAAAGTACATAGAGAACTTCACAATATGACTCAATGCATATCAATCAATATTAAGAGTCTATCTATCAAATAGAATAAACCATAACCTACCTCCACCGAAGAATTGATGTCAGAAAAGCTACTTCTCTAATGATTCCCTTTCCTCAATACCTCTGAATGTTTTCAATCTATCAACTATGCATAAGTTTTAAGTTAGTGAGTCTATAGACACCTTGTTACTATATTTCTAGCCTACCTAAAAATTCACCCAATTTTGTATTTAATATTTCTAAAGATCATGTCTAAGAATAAATCTTAATTCCTCCAATTAACCCAACTTTAATAGGATTCAAATAACACATAGAATAATATGATATTTAAAGAAAATAATTAATACCAACTTTAGCCAATATAAACAACGGAGGTAGCATCCTTGACCCAAACTAGATGATAGAGATAACCCTTAGAGATCATCTTTCTGGCGTAGGGTAAGAAATGAATCGACCCATACGCGCTAAGCTACTACACCTCCATTCTAAGATTGGCTCATCTTGAAACTGAAAACAAACAATCCTAGTTCTATAATCGACTGACACATAACACGAATGTAACCAATCCATGCGTACAATGACATTGAAGTCTACCATTTCTAACTCTACAAGATCTTATGAGGTGACTTTTTGAGAGACTCAAACAGGTCGATTTCTGTATACCCATCTAGCTATAACTTGGTCACCTACTAGAGTAGAGACTAAGAAAGGTTCTGAGAGAGTTTCTGGACTAACACTGAATTGGACTGCTATGTGACGACAAAAGAAAGAGTAAACCCTGGATCTAACAATGCATAAACATTATGGTCAAGGACACGTAATGTACCAGTCATTACATCAGGAGAACCTTCCTAATCCTGACGAGCATGAAGAGCATACAATTTGTTCTGGCACTGACTGCCACCTATACCAGATGAATTACCCTGCTGAGTCGGGCGACTTGCTGGTGCTGATGAAGTTGTAAACTAAGCTCTACCATTATCACCTCCTTGACCCTGTCTAGAAGGACAATCCCTCATCATGTGACAGTACTGACCGCACATAATATATCTTTCTTTTCATCGGATATCCGAGACCTGATGTTGATTCTCGATTTAAATGTCAACTCTATGTTTGGGGCACGACACCCGTCTAGATAGTTCTTACCACACTTAGGGTAAGTGGGGTAATTCTTGGTGCCTACAACACTTCCCTAAGAATCAGAGCCTGGTGCTCTACCCTTTTGGTCTTACCTGTTCTTGGAGAATGGAACACTAGCTAACGAAGGGTCTAGAGCTGAAAACTTCTGCTGACTCTGCAAATGATTTCCACCATCCGATTTCTGCTGAGAATAGTCATAGTTCCTAGTCCTAGCCTTCTTATACTCCTTATCCTGTTCCTTAAGCTTATCACACTCAACTTGCTGAGCATGATTCATAAGCCTAAAGATGTTCATATCTCCTAGTAACGTAGCATTTCTGCACTGTGTTTTCACCAAATCTGACACTCAATACAAAAACTTATTTATCTGAGTCCTAGAGTCAGCAACCATGTGAGGAGCATACCTGGAGAGTTGGTTAAACTTGATCCATACTCTTGTACTGTGATTTTTCCCTATCTCAAGTTCATAAATTCCTGTGCCTTTGATTACCTCAACCCTATTGGGAAAAAACTATCCTAAAGGGTCTTACTAAAGCAATCCCAAGTCATAGGAGCTGCATTTGTACCCCTATTTTCCTTCCACTGAGTGTACCAGATAAGAGCAACATCCTTCAACTGGTATGATGCCAACTCAAACCGATCATTTCCTATGACTTGCATTACCTCAATGATCTTCTTGATCTCATCCAAGAAATTTTGAGAATTCTCATTAGTTTGTGATCATAAGAACTCAGGCGAATTCATCCTAACATAGTCATGGACCCTTGCTTCTACTGACCCACCATTTTCATTCACACGAGCATGAACCTAATTGTTCTAGTTAGTCATACTCTTAGTCAACATTTGTATGGCATTTCTGAACTCAGCATTGGAGTCTTCTTGATCTGTGAATGGAGGAGTTGCGTTTGCATTCCTGGCGTTTGCATTCCTAGGGTTAGCTTTATGAGAAGGCATGATCTGAACGTAGAACATCAAGTTAGAGTGGAATAATATCATACTTTACACACGATAAAAGTAAGAAGAACGTGAAGTTTTTCCTAAAATACCTTGTAGCCTCCCTTAAATGTCATGCACTTCACACCCCTGAAAAGGACTCTACTTAGTGTGGCTTTTCAGACATCCTAAGACTCTTGAAACTAGTGCTCTGATGCCATGTTTGTCACACCTCGAGCTACACTCGAGATGCAGACATGGAACCTAGGACAAGAAGTGATCCCAAGCTAACCTTGCTGGAATAATCATGACCATACTAAAGAATATAAGTGTTGCGAAAGCTAAATCATACTTAAAATGAAAAGATGGAAATACCCATATGCTAAAATTGAGATATATGAAAACTGATGAGTTTAATACAAAGAAATTATTAGCTCAATACTAAGTTTAACTAACTATATCTGAAAATAGCCTCTAAACTAGACTATAAATACTAAAACAAGCCCCAACTAAGTCTTGAAAAAACTGAAACAAAATGACTAAAAGGCTGAAACTAAATCATGACTATTGTTCCCAAAAATGAGACTTACTACTGAATCTGATGAACTGGAGATCGGGAATTGATCTATGCGTGATCTGGATGCTGAGAACATCAACCTAAATCAATAGAGTCTGACTGATTTGTGGGAGCTACAAATAACCGATAATAAAACCACATGAGCTAAATGTGGAGTCCAATGCATATGCGCTATAGAGAGGACCCAATATACCCTATCAGTGGTATAAAGGCATGCTGGTGTGATCACTAAACTAATGCCCATATAGGAAACATACAACCTACTTGGTTAGTAGTTCTGGGACTAATTGGGTACGCTGAACCCTAGTCCAACTCGATATTATGTTTCTCCCAATGAATCATGTAATGAACTGATTTTGACTGAGTTTTACTAAAACCTGGATAGCTCAAACTGAACATGCAAACTGAGAATGCAACAATTAATCTGGTAATTATGCATTTGTAACTGAGGCTTGTATATCTGAAGTAACTGAAATATCTAACCTAGCATGTGTAATTCAAGCACTAAAGAAAAGCATAACTAGGGTTCTGAAATTCATGCAATAATCTGAGTAATAACATGATAATCTGATTTGGAACATATAACTAATTAATTCATCAAATTCTATTGAAGTTTTAGAAATCCTAGTCTAATCGTGATATCGGAATGAAGAGTCTGACTGAAAAATATGGACTCAATGGGTGAAAGGAAACCATTAGTGAAATCCCACATACCTGGTGATGAAATCTCGGAGAAATATTTAGATTTCAGGACTGGAACTGAGAGAACCTTGTAGTTTTCTTGAACCAGGGTTTTTGACCTTGTTCTCCTTTCTTACTTCTAATTTTCTAAGTTTTGATTTAATGATTTGACTTAGGTAAGTATTTGTTATGTTTCTAGGCTTAAACTGACTAAAATCTGATAACTTAGGGTCAAAATGATGTATCTTAGGGTTTAAACGAAGTGGGAAAAGACCAAAAGACCCATGACTTAAAGTTGTCGGAGTACCAGACGGAGTTGACTGACGGACCGAAATTTGACTGACACTTCGTACTGGTCGACTGTCGTTTGTGACGGAGAGTTGAAAGTCATTTAGCGAATGGATAGAGTCAACTAATGAACCATATGTTTATTGACGGACCGTACTAGTCAACTATTGTTTGTGAATGAGAGTTGAAAGTCAACTAGGGAATCAACGGAGTCGATTGACAAACAGTAAGTTGACTGACGGACTGTATTGGTCAACTGTCGTTTGCGACTGAAAACTAGATGTAAGTTCATCAATCGATAGAGTCCACTAACGGACCATAAGTCGACAGACAGTCCCTACTAGCCAACCATCGTTTGTGACTTGGAACTGAGAGTCAGGTGGCCTATCGATGGATTCAACTAACGGGCCGTAAGTTGACTGACAATCTGTAGTTAGCTCCATCGTTGGCACCTCCAACTTCTGAAAATCTATATTTTTTGTACTTTTTATGGAAATGGGGTGTTAAAATAACCATTTAAGTGTTACTTCTGAGTTGAGTACTACTTGAGATTGTGATCTGTTAGGTTAGACTGATTTCTATACAGGCTATAATTTGTAGAGGTTTCGTTGGTTATGAAAGAAGTACTCGTATTCTATTTTACTTTATCTTGTATTAATTGTTGGCTTGCTAAGTATTGTATTGTATAGTACTCACTCCTTGCTTCTACACATGAGCTCTGGTTATTGTGATAATGTTTATCTTCGTCTGAGGTTCTTTTGTGGATACTTGAAAGATAGTGACTTGTTATCTCAGCGGACCCTCTCGTTTCTTGCTACTATGGAAAGAAAAACTTTTTGAGACGACCCTCTCATTCGATTATTATGTTCTTTTTCTACTTTGGAAACAAAAACATTTGAGACTTGTATTTTATTTCAATTTAGTTGCATTATACTAGTGGTTTGTACATGTGACAATCATGTTTTGGGTATTTTATGAGATTGGCTAAGTTATTTGCAGTTATTTCTTTAACGTCTTTATTTCCGCTTTGATGTCATATGATTTGCATTTTAAGCTGATTTGTCTTGGAGTGATAAGACGAGTGTTATCACATTTATTTTTTTAATGTGGCAGTCCTCCTACCTAGGTGTTTGAGTATATGCCCGCACGACTCGATAGGTGCATCATAAGAAAAAATCTATTTAGATATGAAAAGGAAAGTAATGAATGATGATAAAAGTCAAAGTAGAATATCAATAAATCACTAATAGGCTATGTGATGATACAAAATACTAAATATAACATAAAAATAATAGACAAGGAAAAAATGTTAAATATTAGAGCATAAATATAAGGAATGAGACGCAAGTATGCATATAAAAATCTAGATAAAATAGTTAATATTCACCGCGCATCGTCAGGGAACTTATACTAGTTTATATTAAAGTTAGAAGCAAAACAGATTTTAAGAAAGTTTGTAACAACTTTTTGAAAACCCTAGTCCCTCGTATTTCCTATATAAAATCATGTTTTAGCGGCGCCTCTCGTTCAATCATTCTCACCACAATTCAACCTTATGTGTCTAAGAAGAAGGATATTCACAACAGTGAAGAGGATGATAAATTTTCTTCATGTATTCTTTAGAAATCAATCAATGAGTCATCACACTGTATGTTCTTTCATCGCAATTTTCTTTTCTTTATTTGGTGATATACTATTCATTTCTTAGTCCGTCAATGAACTATCCCTGCAAATACTCCCTTTCCATTAAAAATTCACAATTTAAAAGTTCATTTTTATTTTAGTTGTTGTATCTAATCAAATAGGAAGTTGATTTATACTGAGTCCTTTAAACTCAACTTTTTCTTAGATTTAAATCTTTTTCCTGTTACTTATCCAAAGTTATTAATATAACATAGAAATTATCCATCAATAGTTTCATCTATTTTGTGGTGAATACAAGAGTAAAATTCTATTAACTCATAGTTCTTTACTCTAAACCAACATCATCCTTCAAATTGCAAAGGCTACAATTCACAATAAACAAACTACCTAAGTGGCATTTTTCCATCAAACTTAGAAAAATGCAAAAAACATCAAAAATTTTCATTGACTTACAATGAGTTTATTGGAATCGTTTCAAGAGAGCTATTAAATTTATTAAGTGGAAAAATATACATTGAGATTCATTTATTGATTTGTCAAAAATCAATTTTTTTAAAAAGCATTCTTAGCACTTTAGGGGATCTCAATAAGTTGATTAATCTTTCTCCGGCACATAATAGTGTAGACGGATGCATTCCAAGTTCATTTGACAAACTGTTGGCGCTGGAATTCTTGAATTTGTGCTATAACAATTTTTAGTCTGAAATTTCAAAGTCATTAGAAGTTCTTGTGTATCTCAAATACTTAGATTCTATCATAGTTGCTTATTCTTCAATAGATTTTTGAACTCTTAACACTCTTCAACTACCATACTTGTAATAGTTGTGTCGAATTGTTTGTTTTTTTTGTTGTTCCTATCTTGTGTAATGGAAAATTCTTTTAAATGTAGTATAAGAAATCAAAAACTATATTTGAGATATTTTTTTATAAGAATGAATTTGATAAGTTACGTATTTTTGTTTCACTTGTATTTAATTTTTGAAATAAAAAAATAAAATTATTAGTATTCAATCAGAACCATAAGTAGTGCAAAAATTTTCAATAGCTAACGAGAAAGGTTCTTTAAGGTTTTTTTTTTTTTTTAATCTTTTGTATTTAGATTTTATAGCTTATTGCCTATATGATGCTCTATAATCTATCTATTTTACATCTTATGCTTATGGTAATATATACTATGCACAAATCCAATCTAGGCTATGTAATATTCTAGTGGTAGCTAAGCTCAATGATGTAACATATTTAGGGTGAGATGCTATAACACTACAACAAAAATGACTTTTAGCGACATTAAATATTGACATTAATAAAGAGTGCTAAAGCCTTTACCGGCATTGGTTAAGTGCCATTAGAACCAATGTCTCTAAAGGCTTTAGGGACATATACAAAGAGTGACAATTGCCGCTAAATATACATATTTAGCTACATAATTGCCGCTAATGATCATTTTTGTTGTAGTGTAACCACTAAAGAACGTAATTATTAGTGAAGTAAAGGTATATACGAATTTACTATTTTGGTTTAACACTATTTTATCATTATTTATTTATCATAATAGATATTTTAAAAAAAAAAAAACAAGAAATGTGTATGTTTTACCTATCATGACAAGTAAATCGCTACTAACTTAAGAAAATCAAGTTGTAGGATATTAGACTCGTTTCGTGATGATCAGACATTTTAACCTATTCTGCAACCATCATGTAAGGAGTCTGATATTTTATGACTTGATTTTTTTAAAAGTTTGTAGCACTTGTTTGTCATGTTGAAGGATACGTATTTACTTTTTTTTTAAAAAAAAAGGAAATTTGAAAGTCTGAATTGAGAAATGAATACTGATAAGTAAATTTTGTGAACTAAAATAATAAATTCATATATACATTAAACTCGTTGAAAATTAAATTTTTGAGTGATTGTGCATCTCACCCCAAATTGGATAAGCAATATGACATAAAATGAGTTCAAATCCATGAAAATGCGTAGGTACAATTTAATTAGATACTTGTTCTCATTGAGAAATTTTATATGTAATGATCTGTGTTGGTGTTTTACTAAAATATTCCCAAATTTATTTCTTTTACCATATAAATATTTTATTTTTATTTTGCAAATGAACCTTCAGGGCCATGATATATTATTAAAAATAGAAAACCAGACCTACAATAGGCCCAACACAAAATAATAAGAACCAAAAATAAAAATGACAACAAAAAAGCATATCTAGAAAGAGAAAGTAGAAAGTGAATCTTCCTCCGAGCTAAGAACACACAACATAAAGGAGTTACAACTGAGTGTTCAAATCTTCTCTTGTAATCAAAGATTAATCAATTTTCTGCCTTTGCGTGATTATAGTTTCTCACGAATTTCAGTTGTCACAAAGTGTTAACATATCTTGGACGATTTGAACCTCAAGTATTGGAGTAAATCTAATTTGCTACATGAATTTCTCTACCACTTCGAGTAATAATACAAACTTTATCCATCAATGATTTAACTATAATGCTTTCATCTTCACTTCTCTACTGTGATAGGTGTTTATTTTCATCCTCTATGGTTCAGAAGATCCAGTTAGCTGTTGGGGACAAGATCCTAAATAGGAGAGAATAGAATCTAGCACCTCAATTGAAGTACTGATATCAGGTATACTGACACCATTTAATTTGAAATAATTATCCAATGGAATGAATCCATAAATAGGAATTAATACCACCATAAAAATCAGCAAGAGTATTTTCCTCCCTTAAGAAGTGTTGTACTCTCACTGTCATTCTACTTTTGATCATATTTATAGCATAGACTTCCATCCAGACACTCCAAGGAACCTCCTATATTCCATATATAATGTTCACCACAGACACTGAATTTGTTTCCATGATGATGTTGGGAAATTTTTTATCTAAGTAGTATTAAAGCCCTTCACAAATAGTCTTTGCCTCAACCACTAAATTAGATGTATTTAGCAATTTGTAAACCTTTGGTTCCCATAGATTATCATCATGATTCCTCACGCAAAAAGAAACAGATCTAGGACTTGTTTTTCGTCTTTACGCACCATCTGCATTACATTTCAGCCACCCTACAGGAGGAGGAATCCACCTCACGACTTTAGTGTGAAAAACAGGTTTGTGCTTTTCAAATTGAAATACCATTTGAGTCCAATTATTAGGAAAAGTTGATAAGCTGAACTTAACCTAATAAACTTTTAAATAGTAGAATATCCCAAATAACCTAGTTACTAGAATATGACCCTCCATGTAAAATTGTGTTCCTTCTCTTTCATAGAAACCAAAGAATAATGTTAGACATTTCTTGATACACCATCTTCACTTCTCTCTACTATTACCTTTGAAATGCAACCATTTCTTCATATAGTCGGTTTCACATGTATCCAAGGACTTGGCAATCCAACAGCCCTAGCATAGTAATTCCAAACAAAAATAGATAAGAATAACAATTCTATTATTTTCCTCACAGTAACTCTACAACAACGACATAAATCATAACAGTTAGGATTCAAGGAAAATATAAAAACATCCACGGGAACTCTTTGTTTTCATATACCCTCCATCCAAAAAAGGAGATTTCAAAAGGGAGTCCTGCTGAGTCCACGATTTGTACTTATTTAAAGCCTTATTTTAATAGATTTAGTGTACTCAAATGCTTCTTTTGTGCTAATAACTGATGTAAATCCTTGAGTTTCAGGTATTTGGACTTAGGGACAAATCATGGACACTTTGAGCTAAAGGAACAATAGAAAATAAGGCATGAGGATCGCCTAAACCATTGGACGAGTCGCCTAATGGCTTGAACTCGCATAATGTTCCAGTGTGCCAAGCCCTGAATAAGAAAATCAAGTAGGCGATAGGAAGGAATAATCGAGGAGTCTCTGAACAATTCCGCGATGCAAATCCTTATCGCCCAAAGTTACAGAACTTTTATATGTTGAAGGCCAGAGCAAAAAGAAGATAAAACTAACCAAAGGGCGGATCGCCGAGTAGATCGGCTATCTCTAATTATTGCACCGAATGATCTTTCACATCAGAATTTTTTATAACTAGAAATAGGTTTTTAAATTTTTAGTTTACTATCAATCAATTAAGCTACCTATAAACTTTTCAATTTAGACATTGAGTAATTAGATTGTAATTATCATTCTAATTTTGAACATTGTCTTAAGTTTTTTCTTAGCTTTTGAAGACTTCCAATTCGAAGAAATTGAAAGTTGGTGTTGAAGATTCTTCATTGTAGACCTGTGTAAAAACAATATCAATTGTACCTAGTTGATGAAAATACTAGTTGGTATTATTTTCTTACTTTTTATTATGTCTAACTTAACCCAAATTTTGGGGTGTGATTATGTAATAATGGGTTGATATAACTACTGATTATTGTTAATTATTAGTTTATTTGCTGTGTAAAAGTGATTTCATTCAGTAATTTTGGTTGAATTTAATAAGCTTGTAGTTACAAATATAATCTTAGTTTTGCATTTTTGGCATGCGAGAGAGAGAGGTTTTGAAATCAAAACTACTGAATCGATGGTCTTTGGGTAGCGGGTTGTCATGGGTTCAGCTCGACAGAGTGAATCCTAAACCCACTTCCATACACTCAACTCTATAGAGTGAGTGGACTAATGTGAAGTTGGGTTTGTTGGGTATTAGCAAGTGTGAATGGGAAAAGAAAAGAGAAAATATCAAAAGTGAGGGAACTACTTTGGAGAGAAAATGAAAAGTCATTTGCAAAGTGCAAATGAAAAGTCATTTCTTATAAATTTGCAGGTAACGGTAACATTCCGAAAAGTTGTTACTCTTTCCGAATGTCGTTACTTTTCGAAAAGTCGTTACTTTCCAAAAAGTAGTTATTTTCCTAACAGACACAATTTTTTGAAAAGTTGTTATTTTTTTCCCAAAAGACACAACTTTCTGGATAAAATGGGTCTGAACAGATTTCACTGAACAGACATGTTCCTTGCTGAAAATGGCTATAAAAGGAAGTCAATTTTTTATTTTTTAATCACTGAAAATTTCTTCTTTCTCTGCATTTATTTTTCTCTCAAATAAAATCAAAGTGTCGATCGACTGAGTCTGTGTGACTTGTTGTTGTTCTTCAGTTCGTTGAAGTTAAAGAAGTTTGAGGTACCGCTATTTCTTTAACAGGTTTAATCCGTTTTATCTTGGGAGAAATTAATCCATAACCTTGGGTACAGTGAGGGGATTAAATTTCTTAAGGAAACACAGTAGTTTCTGTGGACTCGGATTAATTCTTCTATTTTAAATTTTTTCTGCTTCATCTTGTTTCTGTTTCTGTTCATTAACTTCATAAATACAAGTTATTGTAAGAATAACAATCTTAAGAAATTTATCAGTTTCTGTATTTGAGGTTTCTGGAGATTAAAACCTTTATGATTTTCTACTCTGCTTGAATTTTTAAAATTCATTCGATTAACGATTAAAAGAACGTAAAAACTTTATCGTTAAATCAGAAACAGTTTGTGTAAAGATTTGTTCTTTACTGTTAGTATTTTAAATACTTAATTTATCTGCCATTTGTGACAGAAAAAAAATGACTAATTCAAGTCAAACAAATGCTGGAATAGTAAGTGCTGCAGCAACAACGGTTGCACATAATCGTTCAAATGCTGCCTTAGCACCGGCTGAGAAACCTGCAAAGTTTTCTGGAGTCGACTTTAAGAGATGGCAGCAAAAGATGTTCTTCTATCTCACTAAGTTGAGCCTGCAGAAGTTCATCAATGAGAATGTTCCTATTATGTCAGATGAAACTCCGGCTGATGAACGATTCTTGGTAACAGAAGCATGGACACACTCAGATTTTTTGTGTAAAAGTTATATTTTGAGTGGTCTGCAAGATGATATGTACAATGTGTACAGCAATGCAAAAACCTCAAAAGAACTCTGGGATGCTTTAGAAAAGAAGTACAAAACAGAAGATGCCGAAATGAAGAAATTCATTGTGGCAAAATTTCTGGACTTTAAGATGATAGACAGTAAGACTGTCGTCACCCAAGTTCAAGAATTGCAGGTCATAATCCATGATCTCCTTGCTGAAGAATTAATTGTGAATGATGCTTTTCAAGTGGCTGCAATTATTGAAAAGTTACCTCTATTGTGGAAGGACTTTAAAAACTACTTGAAACACAAACTCAAGGAGATGACTGTTGAAGATCTCATAGTAAGGTTGAGAATCAAAGAGGATAATAAGGCTGCAGAAAAGAGGTCACGTGGTAATTCCGCAATATCTGGAGTAAATTTTGTTGAAGAAGATTCCACAAAATTAAAGAAAAGAAAGAAAGCATCTGGTCCAAAAAGCAATCCTCCTAAGAAGAAATTCAATGGAAACTGCTTTAATTGTGGTAAACATGGTCATAGGGCTAATGAATGTCGGGGTCCTAAGAAGGACAAGAAAAAGAAGGATCAAGCAAACTTGGCTGAATCCAAAGGAGAAATGGATGATCTCTGTGCAATGCTTTCAGAATATAACTTGGTTGGAAATCCAAGAGAATGGTGGATAGATTCTGGTGCCTCATGCCATGTTTGTGCCAACAAAGAATTATTTTCATCATATACTCCAGCACTTACAGATGAAAAATTGTTTATGGCAAACTCCGTTGTTGCAAAGGTGGAAGGAACTGGCAAAGTCCTATTAAAGATGACATCAGGCAAAGTGGTGACTTTGAATAGGGTCTCATATGTTCCAGAATTGAGAAAGAATTTAGTTTCAATTCTAGTTCTGACCAAGAATGGATTTAAATGTGTATTTGTTTCTGATAAAGTAGTAGTAAGCAAAAATGATATGTATGTAGGAAAAGGCTACCTTAGTGATGGCCTTTTCAAACTCAATATAATTGCAGTTGATATGAATAAAGATTTTGCTTCTTCTTACTTGCTTGAGTCTAAATGTTTATGGCATGAACGTTTGGGACACGTTAATAACAAAACCTTGCGAAAACTGATTAACTAAAATATTTTGCCAAAATTTGAGTGCAATAAATCAAAATGTCAAGTTTGTGTTGAATCAAAGTATGCTAAGCATTCTTATAAATCTGTTGAAAGGAATTCAAATCCTTTAGAATTGATTCACACTGATATTTGTGACATGAAGTCAACACCATCACGTGGTGGGAAAAAATATTTCATAACTTTTATTGACGATTGCACTAGATATTGTTATGTCTATTTGCTAAATAGTAAGGATGAAGCAATAGATGCATTTAGGCAATATAAAACTGAAGTTGAAAATCAGTTAGATAAAAAGATCAAAATGATCAGAAGTGATAGAGGTGGAGAATATGAATCTCCATTTGCTGAAATATGTTTAGAAAATGGAATAATCCATCAAACTACTGCTCCCTACACTCCTCAGTCTAATGGAATTGCAGAAAGAAAAAAAATCGAACTTTAAAAGAAATGATGAATGCGTTACTTATAAGTTCAGGTTTACCACAGAACTTGTGGGGGGAAGCTATCCTTACAGCAAATCAGATACTTAATAGAGTGCCTCACTCAAAGACAAATGTAATTCCATATGAGAAATGGAAAGGTAGAAAACCCAATTTGAAATATTTCAAAGTGTGGGGGTGTCTAGCCAAAGTCCAAGTTCCTATACCTAAGAGGGTAAAAATAGGACCTAAGACTGTAGATTGTGTATTCATTTGATATGCCACAAATAGTAAGGCATGTCGTTTTTTGGTTCATAAGTCAGAACATCCGGATATTCATGATAATACGGTAATGGAATCAGATAGTGCTGAATTTTTTGAACATCTATATCCGTATAAAACTAGACTTGAGTCATCTAGTGGGGGATCTAAACAACCCAGAGAAGAACCAAAAGAGAATGAACAAAATGAAGAAAGTCCAAGACGCAGTAAACGTCAAAAGACATCTACTTCATTTGGATCAGATTTTGTAACATTTCTTCTTGAAAGTGAGCCTCAAACATTCAAGGAAGCAATGTTGTCTAGCGACTCAACCTCTTGGAAGGAGGCTGTTAATAGTGAAATTGAATCAATCTTAAGCAATCATACTTGGAAGTTGGTTGATCTTCCTCCAGGGAACAAACCGTTGGGTTCAAAATGGATCTTTAAAAGGAAGATGAAAGACGATGGAACTATTGACAAATATAAAGCAAGACTTGTTGTCAAAGGTTTTAGACAAAAAGAAGGTCTTGATTATTTTGACACATATTCACCAGTGACTAGGATTACATCAATTCGAATGTTAATTGCACTAGCTGCAGTATACGGTCTTGAAATTCATCAAATGGATGTGAAAACAGCCTTCTTAAATGGAGAGCTTGAAGAGTAAATTTACATAGAACAACCTGAGGGTTTTGTAGTTCTTGGTAAAGAAAAGAAAGTGTGCAAACTTATTAAGTCACTTTATGGGCTAAAACAAGCACCAAAACAATGACATGCAAAGTTTGATCAAACCATGTTGGCAAATGGATTTAAGATCAATGAATGTGATAAATGTGTTTACATTAAAGATACTCCAAATCAGGAAGTTATTTTATGCCTATATGTAGATGATATGCTTATAATGAGCAAAGACATTGCTAATATAAAAGCTACAAAGCGTATGCTTGCTAGTAAGTTTGATATGAAAGATTTAGGAGTTGGTGATGTGATATTAGGAATTAAAATTCTTAAAACTCCTAACGGTCTAGCATTGTCTCAAACTCATTATATCCAAAAGATACTTGAAAAATTTAAATTTTTGAATTTTAAAAGGGCAAAGACTCCAATTGATGTAAATCTTCATCTTGCAAAGAATAAAGGCGAAATTCAGTCTCAATTGGACTATGCTAGCGTATTGGGAAGCTTAATGTATGTCATGAATTGTACACGACCAGACATAGCTTGCGCTATTAGTAAACTGAGTCGATACACAAGTAATCCTAATCATAATCATTGGTTAGCAATGAAGAGAGTTTTGGGATACTTAGATGACACTCAAAACTATGCTTTACATTACAACAGATATCCAGCCGTTCTTGAAGGATATAGTGATGCAAATTGGAATACTGGGTCAACTGAAACAAAATCGACAAGTGGATACGTTTTTACTATTGGCGGAGGAGCAATATCTTGGAAATCATCCAAACAAACATGTATAGCTCGCTCTACAATGGAGTCTGAATTCATTGCTTTAGACAAGGCAGGTGAAGAAGCTGAATGGCTCCGGAATTTCTTAGAAGATATTCCATTTTGGCCCAAACCAATGGCCCCTATATGCATACATTGTGATAGTCAAGCTGCAATAGGAAGGGCTGGAAGCATTATGTATAACGGCAAGTCTCGTCACATAAGACGAAGACATAACACTGTGAGACAACTACTCTCTAGTGGAATTATCACAATTGACTATGTGAAGTCAAAAGATAATGTGTCGGATCCACTTACAAAAGGCCTAAATAGAGAGGGAGTTGAGAAATCATCGACGGGAATGGGATTATGGCCGAGAACAAGTCATCGTGGCGGTAACTCTACCTAGAAGACTGGAGATCCCAAGATCTAGGTTCAAGGAGATAAAACAAAGTCATTGATGACGGTTCAACATTGTCAAAGGAAAAATAAAATAAAATATTATTATTATTTTATGGTCCATTCTCATGATGAGACAATGTTTAGTAACTAGGATAAAGACATAAGGACTTTTTAATGGTTTCTAAGTTTGATACAAGGAATATCAAATGGTGTATCTATGGGATAACACATTTAGAAATCACCTATGTAAGTGTGAAGTGTAAGCCGCTTCAAGGAGAATCCGGTAAGGCCAGTTCTTTAAGCACTTACTATCCAAGATGTGTTCATGGCTGAAACGAACAAAACAATAAGAACTAAGAACATTTCAAAGGTTGATTGTGTGACATATGTTGTCTAGGTATACACCAAAGCTCGACGGTTCAAAGATATCAAATCTACCGATTAACCGAGTATATCCGATATATGTTCACTACGGAAAGTTTAAAGGGAAACCTACTTATCCAGATGCGATTAACCTTTACCTACAAGACACACAAGTTTTTTCATGCATATGTTTTAACAATAGCCTTTCCCATTCATGTGGGGGATTGTTGGGTTTTATCAAGTGTGAATGGGAAAAGAAAAGAGAAAATATCAAAAGTGAGGGAACTACTTTGGAGAGAAAATGAAAAGCCATTTGCAAAGTGCAAATGAAAAGTCATTTCTTATAAATTTGCAGGTAACGGTAACATTCCGAAAAGTTGTTACTCTTTCCGAAAAGTCGTTACTTTTCAAAAAGTCGTTACTTTCCAAAAAGTAGTTATTTTCCTAACAGACACAATTTTTCGAAAAGTTGTTATTTTTTTTCCAAAAGACACAACTTTCTGGATAAAATGGGTCTGAACAGATTTCACTGAACAGACATGTTCCTTGCTGAAAATGGCTATAAAAGGAAGTCAATTTTTGATTTTTTAATCACTGAAAAATTTTTCTTTCTCTGCATTTATTTTTCTCTCAAATAAAATCAAAGTGTCGATCGACTGAGTCTGTGTGACTTGTTGTTGTTCTTCAGTTCGTTGAAGTTAAAGAAGTTTGAGGTACCGCTATTTCTTTAACAGGTTTAATCCATTTTATCTTGGGAGAAATTAATCCATAACCTTGGATACAGTGAGGGGATTAAATTTCTTAAGGACACACAGTAGTTTCTGTGGACTCGGATTAATTCTTCTATTTTAAATTTTTTCTGCTTCATCTTGTTTCTGTTTCTGTTCATTAACTTCATAAATATAAATTATTGTAAGAATAACAGGGTTTCATTTTGACTTATCAGTGTTCAAGAGAAATAAAATTTGATTTGGTGTAAATAGCTAGAGAGAGAGAGCTTACCCCACTAAAGTGTATCTTAATCGCTAATACACAGCTAGTACTAATTGCACTTACTCGGTTGTTTTTGTTAGCCCATAATCCTATCACATCCCAAAAATCTCGTCTCCATATTCGTATATCCATATTATTTGCTGTTTTAGTTTATAACTGCATACAAACCCCTGTTGATAATCGACACTTGTGTCTCCTTTTTAATTTGTGATGTCTTTACTCGTAAATGTCTTTAACTATGACTAATTTAAATTTATTCATACTTGGTTGTTGATTCTCAAAATTCTCCTTGTGGGAACGATCCCAACCCTTTATTGGGTTATTATATTGATTGACGATAGTTGGCATTTATTTTGGAAGTAGTATCGTGTTACGGCAAATAAAAAATGGCGCCGCTACCAGAGAGTGGTGTTATTTGAGAAATTTTGTTAAGTTGAATTGTGATCTTGTTAGTTATAGTGATACCTACTTAATTTAGCTTTGTTTTTTTTGTTTTGCTTGTAGTTGACATTAAATATGAGTGTGAGTGGTAACTTTGGGTACCAAATGGATCAACCCATGTTAAAATAATTGAATTGTTGGGACAGCCTCCTAACGTTCAAATAAGTGTAGGGTGAGAATATCCATGAGATGTGGCTTAAATCAAGGAAGTGTTATAGTCGTACCCAACTTATGGAATACCTGATAAAGTACTACTAAAATGCTTCTATAGGAGTCTTAGTCCCTAAAATAGAAGTAGTGTTGAGAAGATGTTTGTGGGGTGTTTGATTCACCAACCATATAGAGGCTCAACCTATTAATGCCATGAGTATGAACATCAACGGGAAGGAGAAACACCAAGAACGAGCAGCAACGGGTGTGCAACTAAAGTCTCTGTCCAAGAGAGACAAGGAATTGAAGGATAATCTCTCTATTCTCTAACATATATTTGCACACCTGTGAACCACCTTTCCAATGATCAAATGTAAGCATTTGTTTTTGCAATATTTATTCCACTTGACCAAAGGGACCTTTCAGTTCTAAATTTCAACCAAAGTTTAGAAAAACATAGCTTGTTAAATATCAATCATTGATCTAAGACCTAGACCTCCTTCAATCTTTTGTAAGCAAACCTTGTTTACTCTAACCTGTACCATTATTACTCCAAATTTTTTTTGCAAAGGTTCTATGCAGTTATTTCAACACAGGGTTAGGAGGAACAATAGCAGATAAAATATGAATAGGAATGCTTTGTAAAACATTAGCCACCAAATGATAGAATATTACCTTTCCAGGCTTGTAGCTTGTCCCATACCTTTCTAATTAGATCTGCATGATGATCTTTTCTTTTCCTTGCATGCGTTATAGGGAAACTTAAGTATTTTTAAGGGGAATTGACTCCTAGGAATACCAATGCATTCATCTACAACCATTCCCAAGTCTGTTTTAGCACTATGATGCATAAAAAGATCTTTTCTCTTTATTAACTTTTCTTGTTTAGAGAATATTTGTCAGTAGAGGAAAATCTAGTTGTGTCATTTGTATATACAAGATGATTGAGTTGTGCACTCAATTTCGGAAGACCATATCCAAAAAATTGGCGTCATCAACTTCGGCATTTAAAGCCCTCGACAAAACTTCTGCTTATAAAATAAATAGAGCACGAGATAGGGGTCTTCTTACATTACACCCTTGTAGCATGAATTAAGCTATGTGATTGACCATCAACCTAAATTGAATACCAATTTTTAGCTACCACCCTCTATTTCCAGTCAACAAAATCATTTGAAAACCCCATATTTCTTAGAACTTTCGTTATAAAAAACCAAAATACTCTGTCATAAGCTTTAGATATGTCAAGCTTAATTATTACATTATTCGGCTTACCCCTCTTCTTAATATTAGTTACAATCTCCTGAGTCAGTAGAACGTTCTCAATAATGCTTCTAGCTTTCACAAATCCAGATAGGTTGTGTGAGATCAAATTACGCAACATGAACTCTAGTCTATCATAAATAATCCTAGAAAGAATCTTCTTGAGAAAGTTACTCAGACTAAAAGGTCTTAGATTTAAGAAATATTGTATAATTTCTTTCTTAGGTATAAGCACCAAATTAGAATACGTTATGCACTTAGGCTGCGAGCTATCTTGAGAAAAGTCTTGAACCATTATTATGACATCATTTTCAACAATATCCCAACAAGATTGATAAATTCTTCATTTCAAATCATCAGGTCCACTAGCACTATCACCATTTAAGCTAAACACAACCCCTTTAACCTCTTCTAAGTTTGGCATTTACATAGAATAGGTTTCTCAACATCAGCAACAAAACTAGGAATGTTGCTCAATAATGAGAATTACATACTTCTCCTATGAAAACTGCTTATGATACAAATCAATAGTTTCAATAAAAATTGTTTATGACTGAGAGTTTAGATATAGTTTCTTTCCTTCTACCCCTTACTATGTTGTGAAAAAAATCTTGTATTTCGATCACCATTATCAAACCATTCATTACCTGCTTTTTGTTGCCGAAATTTCCTCAAGCTGAAGATATTTTTATGTTCAACTTGAGAATTTTGCAACACGACTCTATTAATGTCAATTGGATCTTCTTCAAATATATTCTCTTTAATTCTTACAATATCCTCACTGATAATCGATTTCTTGATTATATTGTCATATGTATGCCTGCACTATTTGATCAAAGCAGTTTTGACTCTACTGATATTCTCCTTAAATGCTATAAAAGTGTTTGAACCAATTCTGCATCTCTTGATTAATGAGAATTATGTTCAATTCTTTTAAAGATGCAATCATTATCAGCTCTACCACTCCACCATGTGAACAGGCTCCCTTTGGAGGACACTTCTGTTAACTCACAATTCGAAATGCAACATTCAAAATCATCATGATCTGCATCTACTACTGGAACACCCCCTTATCTTTTCTTAAAAATTCATCATCACATTATAATCACCCCCAACTAACCAAGGTCCACTAATGTCTTCTGCCAATTCATAAATATCATTCCATAATGCAAATTGTTGTTCTATAATACATTTAGCATACACAATGGTGATGTAAAAGTTATAAGGCATGGTCTGATGCTTCATATTAAGAGTTATTTGTTTTTTTGTATCCCTAATTACTGCAATATCATATTTTTGGTTTTTAAACACCCATATTTTTCCATTACATTTGGAAGTTGCTAGAAGCATTTTCAATGTACTTATTGATGTATCTACTATCTTGAATGGGTTTCAGAAAACCAATAAAATAAAACTTTTGGTGTTTATGTAACATTTTGAACTCTTTGAAAATCTTGTTAAGACTGCACCTATCATATTTTCCAAATTAAGGACTTCATCATGTAGAATTGGTTGACTTAGTTCTCTTTGGCACTTTCTGCTTCTATTAACTCTTGGAGATAATCTGCTTCATTAGCTATGTGTTCTAGAGCATCTTTAGTGTTTTCCACAACTACTTCATTATTTTGTTAGGGAATTCCTGTCATATCATTCTCCTCCATATTATGAAATATGATATCATGCAGTACTTTATTAGGGGAAGTTCTTTGTAGGGACAACATATGGGATTCATCTGCGTGTACTGTAATTGGTAGTAATATTAGTATCATACTATTACTTTTGGTAGATTCCACAACTTCATCACCAATTTTATCACAATCAATTCATTCGTTGGCTTTATGTGATCTCTACACTTTTCCTAATTTGAATTGGCTAACGTCTAACAACTTCTCGTCCTTAAACTCGATCATTGTGTTGATATTTGCGTTCTTCTTTGTACGTTGGTGGCTTGCAATTTCTTAAACATTGTGTCAAGTTAAATATGCCACGTAAAATGAGATGGAAAGAGGATACTAGTAAAAATGCTCGTATATTCAATAAAATAAACAAATCAATCATTAATTATTGTATTAATAAAAAGGGAAAAAAATTTTGTCCCAAAATGATACTTGATCTATGTTATTTTACTTTTTCTTTTAACATTTTAACACTTTTAACTTTAATACATTATAATTAAAAAATAAAAAAAATAAGTTCATTAAAAATACTTTTTAAAAATTGTCTAGCTAAATTTTCTAGTAATTTAACATTATCCGAGTAAAAATTATTTCACCTATTTTAATGATGAGTGGCCTCGTATGCATAAATGCATGACGACAACGATCTCTCAACTTCTCTGATGACTATTTTTTTTTACTCTGATAGTACCAAACTTGACTCTTCTTAGATAATATTTTCTGATATGTCCGGCCTTAGTACATATATAACAAGTACTGAAGCGAGAGTATGTCTCTTTAAAGATGAAGAAGGCTGAAGATAAGCTCCAAACTCATGAAAAGGCTGATTGGTTTATGAAAGACCCTCAACTAAAACCTATAATGAAGACTGAATAGGAAAGGGTGGATAACCTTCTGAACTCTGCCTTTTGAGAAAGAACCACTAAATTCACCTCCCTTATGAAACTTCTTAAATGTGGAGACCTTGGTGAAGTCATTTAGCTTCACCCTCTCTAACTCTATCACAAAATCAACCACTTCCTGAAATGATTTTGCAAAAGCAGCTATCTGTAAAGCTAGAATTCGCAAATATGACCTCAATACCATTATAAAGTGGTGAATCTGCTCTTGAGGACTGAAGTAAATACGAGTGGCATACCAGGATAATGCATGAAATATGGCCTCATAAGCTGTGACAAACATCTTCCCTTGCTCCATGTTCAGGAATTTATCTCTCTTCTTGTCCCTCAAAGTCTAACGTCTATGATGAAGCTAGAAAATTTTATCCAAGTTGTCACGCCCCGAGCTACCCCCGAGACGCGGACACGGAACCTAGGACCACAAGTTATCCCAAGCTAACCATGCTGGCATGATTATGAGCATACTAAAGATAATAAACTAATGTGGAAGCTAAATCATAATTAAATATGAAAAGATGGGGAATGCCCATATTCTATAACTAAGATATTTGAAAACAATGAGTTTAATACGAAGGAAATATTAATTCAATACTGAGCTGAATCTAATTAAGTTTTAAATAAGCCTCTAAACTGGACTAGAAATATTGAGACAAGCCCAAGATAAATCTAGCAAAACTAAAACTAAATCACTAAAGACTAAAATTAAAATCATGATTGTCGTCAGCGGAGAATGAGGACTCACCACTGAATCTGCTGAACTAGATATCGGAAGTCGATCTATGCGTGATTTGGGTGCTGAGAACCTGAACCTACATCACGAGAATATGTATCACACGTATGTGTCAGTACTTGAAAGGTACTGAGCATGTAGGATAGATTAAACCTAAAATAAAATATAACTGAACAAGCATAAAACAAGTATAATAATCTAACATGATATACTGAACTCTGAGCTAACTAGATGCAATGACCAATTTATAACATGCTAAAATTGAATACTGAATATACTGATAAATGGTCAATGCAGAGAGTCTGACAAATTTATGGGAGCTTCTAATAATCGATAATAAAACCACATGAGCTAAATATGGAGTCCGATGTATACGCCCCATAGAGAGGACCCAATATACTCTGCCAAAGGTATAAAGGCATGCTGGCGTGATCACTAAACTTATTGCCCACATATGGGACTTACAACCTACTTTGCTAGTAGTTCTGGGACTATTTGGGTACGCTAAACCATAGTCCAACTTGGTATTATGGTACTCCTATGGATTCTGTAAATTTACTGATTATGTATGAGTTTTTATAAGTAATGGATAGCTTGAAAATGAACATGCAAACTGAGAATGCAACAATTAATCTGGTAATTATGCATTTATAAATTACTCATGTATATCTGAAGTGTCTGAAATATCTGACCTAGCATGTTAATTCAAGAACTAAAAAATACAAAGCTAGGCTTCTAAAATTCATGTAATAAACTGAATAATAACATGATAATATGATTTGGAACATATATTTAATAAATTCATGAATTTCTAAGAAAGTTCTAGAACCCTAGGCCTAAGCATGATATGAGAATCAAGAATCTGACTTAAAACTAGGGATCCAATGGGTGAAAGGAACCCACTAGTGAAATTCCATATACCTGGTGATGAAATCAACGAAAAAATACTTAATTTTTGGGGCTGGAGCTTGCTTCATTCTTGAACTACGGTTCTTGAGCTTTTTCTCCTTTCTAGATTCTAATTTTCTAACTTTTGATTTAATGGTGTGACTTAGATATGTTTTAATTATGTTTCTAGGCTTAAACGACTAAAATATGATGATTTAGGGTCAAAACAATGTAACTTAGGGTTTAAACAAAATGGGAAAGGTCAAAAAGACCACTGGAAAGTTGTTGTCGGATCAAATGACGTCCAGGACTAACGATCCGTCGACTGACCGACGCCCCGTCGTTGGGTCCGTCGACTAGGCCTGTTCAATATGCTTTTACTAAAATGGGAATAACTTTTTACTCGAAGGTTGGATTTTAGCAAGGTTGGTGGCTATGGAAATCTAATTCAATCATCTATCTACGGGTAGGTCATGGGACACCTAATTCATATTTAACTAAGACTTATGAATTTTCCACCTACGATCAGATCTACGAGGAGGTCATGGGACACCTGATCCCCTTAACTATCTGCAAATTTTCCACCTACGGTCACATCTACGGTAGGTCCACCTACGGATCGAGATGGTCCTCTGTAGCTCTTGTAAGAGAGTGGGTGAAGGTAGTATTGATCGACGGTCACAGACTACGAACCATAGTCTGACCTACAGACGGTAAGTCCGTCCGTCGTCCAAGACTTAACCAGCTTTTCTAGGCTGAAATTTTTGGGAGTTTCTGATCCCATCGATGGTTGTGCAGGATGGACCATGGGTCAGGCTACGGTCTCTCGATGCCAACATTGGTTGCACCTATAGGTTTTTTCTGTAAAGATTGTTTTTGGTCTATTTTGACTATGGGTGTTACACAAGTCATAGGTGGTTCCTTTCCTGGATGACATTGAACATGCGATTTCCACCATATTTTAGCATTCCCTTGAAACTAGTAGGTTACAAACTCAACACTTAGTCGCTCCACTATGTCCATCATATGTAGCAGCTCATGACAATCAACCAGGACATCATAAGCATCTTCAAATTTAGTAACCTTGAAGACTGGAGGTTTCGAATTTAAGAACTTAATAAAAAGGTCATGTTGGTCACTAGTCATTATAGGTCCTGTAGTCAATTGGGGATACATGTATGTTTCATGCATGCATCCATGCGCGGAGCCACAACAACTGTATTTTGTACTCCTTCAACTTGAGGTGCTAATGAAAAAAATGTGGGGTTGTATGGACCTGATCAGATAACCCGCTGAAAGTGAGAACTTGATTAATCCTCTCCGCAGTGGGTTGGGGTGGTGCTTTCTTCTCCTAAATCTGCTCGTATTCCCTCTAACAACCCTATTGTCGTGCCTCATTTTTCGCAAAAACGAGTTTTCTGCACGACCTAACAAATCTTTAGGGATTTTGAGTTTGGAGTCGCCATCTAATGAATTAAGGCATGTTAGAGCACCTATATAACCTAACTAAGTCTAGCTAAGGTCAACGAGTCAAAGATTAGGGTAAGGGTTCAAATTACCTCGAGGGGAAGGTGTTAGGCATCCCTCGAGGTCCATAAATGTGGGTCCTGGTCGTATCACATGCAATCTATGTGGGGGTTACAAGTAGCAATTAAGGTCACTTCGTTTATTAATTTATTTAAGCTTGCTAAGTGATAACAAATATAAAACAATTAAGACTATTTTATTATTTTTATTAGTTTAAGCATGCAAAGGCTAGGTGATCGCAATAAATAAACAATGAAGTTTTATTTTTTTATTTAAACATACGAGACTATGTGTTAAACAAATCAAAAAAATAGCTCATATTATTATTTTAATTAATATTTAAATATGCGAGTCTGAGTGATTAAATATTAAACAATTGAGAAATAAATTTATTATTTGTTAATTAATTATTTAAGCATGCAAAACTAAATGATAACAATAAATAAACATTAATAAAAAATTTAAAGATAAGCGATGGGATAGAAAAGAGGCAAATAAATAAGCAAACAATTTTTTTAAATCTTCCCCAAATAAATATAATTAAACAAATAAATAAAGAGATAAAGGGAAGAGAGACTCTAAGAGAGACTTTTTTGGATGAGCACTCAACTTTTTTTATTTTTCGATAGGCTGCCGTATAGGGACAGACAAAACCGAAGTTTGTCTTTCATGCTTGAATCGATGTCATCATCTCCGTAGGGCCAACTATCCCTACCCAAACACCGCATGCATAACGTACCTAAAAGGTGCTTAATCGTCCCAACTTAATGTCTAAGAGGCATTGGACTCTTAATAGGATGGGTTTAGACAAAATAGAATATAAGGCCCTCCTAGACACCAAGTCAAACAAACAAAGCAAACAAGACGGTCATTTTATCGATACAAGTGTTAGTTTGGCCTCTAAAAATCAATTAGACATGCTTACAAACAACACATTATTGTGAAAGGTCTTCATGCTAAGTGTGTGAGCATACAAAGTTGTAATAAACAAAAATAATTATGAGGCGACACGAATATGACATGTATACAGATTTCAGTATTCACTGAATTAAAGTGAGCAAAAATTAATGACATAAAAGATTTTTTTTAATTCCAAGTAGCAAAAAAGTTATCCAACAGGCACAAATTTTAAAATAGTAGCAAATTTAGATACTAGGGCAGAAAATGTTATTTAGAATAATAGGCTTTGTTTATTTAAGCAAGAAAGTTATTTTAAGGACAACGATAAATTAAATGCGGAAAATTATTTTAGAAAAAGAAGCAGTAGCAAAATATTAGAAAGTTAATTGAGAGCATTTTATAATAGCAAATTTATTTATTAATGGAGAAGTTATGTTCAAGAGATAGTTAACTTATTAGATATAATAAATCAACAGGAATTGTTTTATTTTTAAAAAAATGTCAAAAATATGCACAACGAATTTTATTTTAGTTATTGATACGCTGAAAATTTACAAGCCTAATGACATGATCTCTAGGTGTTTAACATACAAAAATGACAAAGTAAAGAAGCAAATCAATTAGTTAAACATGATTTCTAAGTTAATTAATAATCAACACAATTAAATAAGACTAATAGGCATGATTTCTAGTTCCAAATGACATATGAATGCATAACACCCCAAATTGGATTAAATTAACTTCAAACATTAATTGGGAAAATTAACGAAATGATTGAGCGAATATGATTTGCTTTATTTTTTTTATTTTTGTTAGATCTAAATTTATTTTATCACAAAAACATTTAATGTACAAATTATGCACTTATAGGCATGTTTTTAAACACAAACAAGTTTGCAATAAAAAATGGTTAACACATAATTCCCCTCCCTAGGCGATCCCACAAGTTGCTTCATATATAAGAGTTGCTTTAGAGTTATACACATATTGTAATAAAAATAACAGATGGAAATATACACAACATTAAAATAAATAAAGCTTTGTCCGTAATTTCTTCTAAGCCACTCTTCATCATCTTGAACTTTAAGTCCAAAATCAACTAGAATAAGTAAGGTAACACGTATACAATGGAAGAAAGATTGTGATGTAAAGTATTCATAGTAACAAATTAATCTCATATATACGTATATAAACAACACACATAAGAAATATAAAGGACAAAACATAGGCATAAACATATCAACACACATAAGGGAAAAGATAAGGAGTGCTTTTCTTTATTCTCAACACACAACAAATGATAATAAATACAAAACAAAATTTAAAGAATAATAGAAGGCTGACCGGTAGTAAAATGTTAACTAAGAAAATACTTACCAATTAAGCAAGAAAATGGTAGCAACGAGAACAAGTTGATCCAACCTTTACTCGAACAAAAGCAAAGTAGCACTTCAAAGTTATCGAAACTTTTTTGTTTAAGAATAGTAATAATATGAATAGTAAGAGAATGAGAGAGTTTACAAGTATAGCTCTTGTGTTAAGAGAGAGTGAATGAATGATGAGAGAACTTGTTATGAAAAGATGTGAGTGGAGAATGTGAGTTCTTCCCAAGATGTGAGTGTCCAAATAATGAAAGGAGGGAGTCCTATTTATATAACAAATAGGGGAAGCACATGAGAAAAAAAAATAAATTAGAATAAATTAGGAGTAAAATATTCTTCTACCTTAAATAATGAAGAGCCAAACAATATTCTTTTGTCATATATATATATATATATATATATATAAGTAAGAAATCGGATTAGGAAGAGTAATATTATTTTCCTTAAGCCCAAAATTAGAATTATTTTAAAATTATTTTTTTTACCAAATATAAAACAAGTAATAAATCAGCCTTTATTTATGTATATTTTTACCAAATATAAATAAATAAGAGAGTATTTTTCCTTAAATAGAGAACTGAATCAGTAAAATTATTCATTTATTTTTGTTCAACCAAAAATATGTTTACCAAAAATAAAACAGGTAAGAATCCAATCAACTTTACTATGACAACTGCAGTCAATTAACAATAATAAATAAAACGGTCACACTAATTTTGTCTTATCAAGAGTAAAAATCTGCACATACATATCAACTTAGCATAAATTAATCAACAACATGCCAAATAAAAAATGGTCCACAATAATATTTTACCATAATCATCAACAAGAAGTTTAGACAAGAATCATATGGCCTAAAAGAAATAAATTTACAACATAAAATATGCACACTTGATTAATCGAAAGTTTCTCCTTGAAACGGACTAATCAAGTCAACAGTCAATGAAATATTCAATTTAGAACAATCGTAAGATAAATAAGGGAACAATTTGAGAAAGATTTTAAAATTATCAAAGTTATATCAAACCAAATTCAGAAGCTCTATGGCAATCTGATTCATATGATTAGAGAAACCCATTATTAGCAAGTTTAAGAAAAGTTCGTAGCATTCACCAACTTTCACGTAGAACACATGTAAATCATGGATTCCATATTCAAAACTGAGAAAATTATAAAAAAAATAGGCTAAAAGAAGACTTACCTGGATATTTCACAATTTTGAGTTCGCAGGTTTGGCTATTTTTGATGCAGCCAACGGGTATAGGCCTCGTTGAAGCTGTTGGTCCGTCGGTGCTACTGCCTGTCGGTCGCCTGTGTCTGGCTGGCAGCTGTCATTCCTGCAAAACAGACAAACAAAAGAAGAAGGAAAGGACAAGGGAAAAACGAAGGGGACTGTGCTTGCCGGTCGCGGTGTTGCTGCTTGGAAATGGCTGATTTTCACCGGTGTCGCTGGCCTTGCGTCGTTGTTTCCTTCGCTGGTGGCATTGCCTCGTGGTGCTGGTGGAACTTGCTGGTCGTTCTCCTCGCCTGGCTGCTGCTTCTCCTCGCGAGAATCTGCTGGAGAAGAGAAAAAAAAAGAAGAAAAAGAGGACGAAGGAGAAGAGGAGAGAAAGAGGGGGGAGAAGAGAAGACGGAGGAGGAGAGAGAGAAGGGAGGATAAGAGACGATGAAGAAGAGAAGGGGAGGAGGATGGGAAGGGGAGAAAGACGGCGAGAGGGAGGAGGAACGAAGGGAGAGGGAGAAGAAGAAGGGGTCCCCAAAAAAATGTAGGGAGAGAACGGGGCGGCTGGAGAGGGAGGTGAGAAAGAGAGAGTAAGTTATTTTTAGGATTAGCTCTTTTAGGGTATTAGAAAATGGGATAAATAGGAGATTTAATCACAACCGTAGGATTAATTTAGATAAGCGGCTAGGATTTGATCTAGGATTCATTTTAAAGATGGATAGATGAGATGAAATCTTAATATTAGATGGGACAAGATATGGAATGGCTAAAAATGCAATTAAATTAGCTAGAATTGAAATGAAAGAGGGGCTATGATTGAAATAAAATTTAATTGGAGTAGCTAGAATTGAAAGAAATTATAATAGAATAGGCTAGAATTTAAATAATTTTAAGGAAAGTGTAGGAATTACTATTTAATTAAAATACAACATATATTAAAATATTTTAATATAATTGAAAATCATTGAAATTTTAAAAAATTTGAAATTCATTAATAATTTTAAAATATTATAATAATATTTACGATAATTTTATAAAGTGAACGATACTAAAATATATGATTTTCAAAAAAAAATTGACTGAAATTTTAAACTTTAAATATGTATTTAATCGAATAGTATTCCTAAAAATGGTTAAAAGTTGGTCAAAATTGGGTGTCAACAGCTGCCCCTTGGTTGATTGAGAATGAAGAATGAATTGTCAGGCAACCAACGTTGACTTAGTAGCCGATTTTGTCTGACCGACGAGAGATATCTGTTGGATCAATTGGAACGATGTAGAGTTGAAAAAGGGTACGACGGAGACTTTGGTATTAAGCCGCCTACATATCTCTGGTTATACGAGAATCAGGTCGTGTGTAGGTCTAGATTCAAGAGCAAATGAAACTCTTAAAAGTTGAAAGAGCGTTAAGGTATTCAAAAGGCATGATATCCGCTTGAATGGATAAGATTAGAGTAGCGAGTAGAGAGAGATTGAGAGGCTAAAAAAGTATGACAGAGAAGCGAGAAGAGCATGATAGAGTGATGTTATCAGCCTTTGAGCAAGGTACGGAGTATGAGTGGCAAAGAATTGATAGGGTCTTTGTTGTGATAGATGATAGCATGATAGCATGATAATTATAATCAAGAGACGATCGATCATATCTACAAATTCTAGATAAAATGGTATCTTATAAATAGATAAAGTATGACCAATAATGATAAAAATATAAGCTCTAAATAAATTACAAGGGGTGATAAGAAGTGTATCTGCTTTGAGATGCCCTCGTAGACTTTGGCTTAACTTGTTGAAGAATTGCAACCCATCTCCGAAGGTTAAAGTCAACCTCCAATAGATCTTATAATATAAAGATATAATAATATAAGGAAAATGTATGGTTGTAAGAGGATTCTAAACGTCATTTTAAGGCGGATGAGCCTAAGTGTCATTTTAAGGCGGACGGCCTAAATATTTTATAAAAAGCGGACGAACATAAATATCCTATGAGGCGGACGAACATAATTGTCCTCAAAAATGGACAAACCTAAATGTCGTTTTAAGGTTTAGAAAGAAACCTCATAACTATTACTAACGAGTCGAGCCTAAATGTCCTATGGTAAAGCGGACGAGCCTAGATGTCGCATTGCAAGGGGGACGAACCTAGATGTCGCATTGTAAGGCAGATGAGCCTGAATGTCGCATTGTAAGGCGGACGAGCCTAGATGTCGCATTGTAAGGCGGACGAGCCTAGATGTCGTATTGTAAGGAGGACGAGCCTAGAAGTCCTTTTGTAAGGCGGACGAGCCTAGAAGTCCTTTTGTAAGGTGGACGAGCCTAAATGTCCTTTTGTAAGGTGGACGAGCCTAGAAATCCTATTGTAAGGTGGATGAGCCTAAATGTTATTTTGTAAGGCGGACGAGCCTAGAAGTCCTATTGTAAGGTGGACGAGCCTAAATGTCCTTTTGTAAGGCAGACGAGCCTACCTGAAGAAAAGGTAGATCACGCTAGCGAGTTGAGTCTTACAATATCTTTATGGTCGCCTGAATGATAGATGAGTAGCGAAACGATAGTGCGAGTAGTCAAGAATTTGTCAGAGTCTTTGTTTGTAAGCAAGTGAATAGCCGTTCACAAGGTGGTTTTGTTGTAATCTGCACATCTATAACTTGTAATATAACTTAAATAGAGTAATTAGAACAAATATATCAAAATAAATGGTAACTGTAAACATGACGCAATTGCCATGTTGACCATGAATGTTTGCCTTAAGACCATGAAAAAATGACGTCTTAGGCTATGATGTCAAGGACCATGATATGCAAAGTGTATCCTCAGGTCATGAAAATATTGTCTGTAGGCCATGAAAATGACGCCTTTGGACTATGACACCTTCGGATCATGATAGACAAAAATTAAACCCTTAGGCCATGATATGATCTCTGCAGGCCATGAGGATGATGCCTTTATACTATGATGCCTTAGGAATATGATAAGCATAAATTAAGTCATCAGGCCATGACATTGAGTCTGCAGTCAATGAAAGATGATGCCTTTGGAGGATGGCCCCTTTGGTATATAAGTAATTAGTAAAGAGAGCGTATATGTTTTTGGCATGTGTTGATACTTGTGACTTGATTTGATTCGGGCACATGCAAACTTTGAGCACGATGCAATCTTGGGCTTATGCAAACTTTGGGCACAATGCAGTCTCGGGCACAATGCGATGATGCATTTCTTCAGGCACATGCAATGATGCGTTTCTTTGGGCGGATGCAATTTTGGGCACATGCAATGATGCATTTCTTCGGGCACCGGCAGTATAGAGCACATGCAATGATGCATTTCTTCGGGCATATGCATTATCAGGCACATGTAATGATGTATTTCTTCGGGCACATGCAGTATCGAGCACATGCAATGCATTTCTTTGGGCCCATGCAATATCGAGCACATGCAATGATGCAATTCTTCGATCATAAGTCAATCTCGGGCACATGCGATGATGATATTCTTTGAGCATAATGAGATCTCGGTCATAATGTAGTCATACAAGCCTAGATCTCAGACATAGTGCAACTTCATAGTTGAATGAGGAGGGTATGTAGTAGCTTGGACATTCGCCTTGTTGGAAAGGTCGAGTGTCATTTGTCGGGCTCAAAAGTGGTATGTTGACTGTTGAAATTTCCTTTGTATATGTACCTGTATTTTCTACATTTAAAGAAAAATAGTTAGTTTAAAGGGGTAGGTTAATCTGTATCCATGATTTGGTACATCGTGCTCTTTTTGTGTCTGATATAATGTTCTTCGGAATGATGTCAAAAATTTTGAGATCCCCTCAAAATTTCTGCCCCAAGGTATAACTTCTGTCATTCTGATCTGTTGTAGTTGTAGCTTGACTCTTGAACTCCAAAAACTTCTACACAGTCTTGATTTTCAGCAATTTTGAGATCCTCTCAAAATTTTTCCCCAGTTGTTGAGAAGAAATGTTTTTGATGGAATTTTTGAGTTTACTCACAAATTCTGCCCCAGTATGGAGATGTCAAGGAGAAATTTTGATGGAATTTTTTAGACCCTCTCAAAAATCTTCCTTAGTTATCAATAGAAGGGGAAAATGAAAGTTTTATGTATGATGAGACCGAACCCCATAGGAGCGCCTACGTATCCCTTCTTAAACGGGAATCACGTCTAACGTAGTTCCAAATTACAAAAAGAGCATAAGCGAGATATTGAGAACATTCTTGATCAGCAATTGAATGGTAGATTTTGACCAACTTTATTTGCCCATATGTTATCATGGGTGTCGGAATGTGGAAAACATGAACTTAAATGGCGTAAGCCTTATTTGAGAAACTGGATCAAGTAGACATTGGTGAGTTCGCATCTGAACTTCCTTTGTTGCAAAGTCCTCCAACCATAGGGCCTTGGTATCAACCAGTTGTTGAATCTTTTCTTTCATATCAAGACGCTCATCTATTGTATGTCCTTCCATTCATGAATGATAAGCACAAATCTTGGAGGGTTCAATCCACGATGCACGCTTAGTCATCCTTATTTTATTGATAGGAGCTATGTGAGTAGCAATCCTCAACTTTTCATAAAGTTGGCCTATAAGCTCAGTCAGAGAAGTATAAGTTTGGTCAAGTCTCTCCTCAACCTTGAAGAGGTTTTTGCGGATATGCGATCGAGTGACATTGGTATTGTGGCCAGGATATATTGGTTGTCGATATGGCAGAGAAGGCCTTCGGTCCATAGACATTTGATATGGAGGGATTGGAAGTGGTATGAGAGGCGCATGATGCCAGGGAACTTGGTGCAGAGGTGTTTCATATTGAGGAGCTTGCATAGTAGGATGATGCGGGTGTGAAGTAAGATGTTAAGGTTTAGGAGCATATGCATGATGATGCGGAGGATATGGGTGGTTTGGAAATTATATGTTCTTTGGAAGAATGTGAATGGAGCTCGGTTGACTTAAAGAGGAAGAGTAATCTGGAGGAGGATTATTTTTTAGAGTGACTTGACTTGCGAAAGGTGACATATCCGTGTTTGTCTTCAAAGTGGGATTGGAGGAGAGTAACAACTTTGCCCACCCGCGCATGTCCAACAACTCTTCTTCTAAATTCTTTATTTTCTTCTCAAGGTTTGATACCAACTTGTCTGAAAGAAACTTTTTTTCAATAGTTTTGCACATAACCTTAGAATTAGTCACTTTCACTTTTCTTTTGCAATTCTCAGTCGGAAGAGGAGGAAATGAACCCTTTGATCGCGTGTGGTAAACCATGGTATACAGATTAACCATTGGGAAAGGGTAAAAAAAAAGCAAAACAAAGCCCAAGTTAGAACATTGCATAAATTGGGATATCAGACACATTATTTTAGGATAAACGCCCTAAATGCAAAAGAGCCTCGTTGAGCCAGAGGTAGGCCTAAGCGACACATAAGTGATGCACAATAATTAATTCAAGCCTTATTTGCCAATTTGGAGTTTAGATTAGAAGAAACAAAATAACTTTCGTTTATTATATAAAATTCGAACAATACATCATAACAAAACTTGAAATAAACTAAGGGAAAAGGGATAACTTGGGGGAAATCATCCTAAATTCTGAAATCTTGGAGGTATCGACTCCAAGAGTTTGGCACCAGTTGACCTCTTGTAATGGGAGGGACTTCTCGTCTCATGTTCAACACGCTCCGTACCCATATGTTTTTCCTTTCATCGGCAAGCCCATGATATCCTTCTCCACTTGATATTAGGACTTCAGATTCTATCAAGATCTATATGCGATACTCATGCGTGCATAAAGCCTGTCGTGCGCCAATAGGAATGGTCAACACATGTTCCTATCGTCGAAGTATGTTGTGGACTTGTGGTTTATCTAGTCCAAACTCATAATTAAATGGCTCCATGTCAGATCGGAGTGGTATGATTTGAGTTTCTCCAAATTGGCGAAGTACTCGAAGAGGCGTATATGGTTGGAAACCCTTTAAGACAATAAGCTTGATGAAATATCGATCGTCCCCTCTTACTATGACATTAGGCGTGGACAACCAATGAAGCTTCCATTGCATTCGGTGGCTCTCAAGCTCAGTCAGGAATATCTGCCAGTCCACGAATCCTACAGGCGCGGCGAAACGGGCCAACTCTTGGATGATTATCAATCTTGTTGCCTTGGCCAAGATAGGTATCTACCACGTCAGATCGCTTGTGGAAGTGATCAATAGCCCATATTTGAAGTAGAAAGTTGCATCTCTCGAAGAACATTCTACCATCAACACATGCTGACAGACTCCTCATTATCTCCGCCACGATCATGGGCACTATGGTTTTCCTAGGCTCGCCTCCTCTGTGAGCTAGGTCTCGAACCACGTACCTTAGACATGTATCTATTCTTTCCCTTGATTTAGGAAAAACCAAAGATCCCAATAAGGCGATGGCAAAGGCATCCAGACGATACTTTTCCCATTCTTCAACGGAGCACTCAAATTCATGGTCATAAATGTAGTAGCCATCATCTCGATCGAATCGTGAGTATAAGAAGTCTAAATTAGTCCACCCAAGGTCTAAAGAAGTACAAGTTGGATTAGACTTCATCCCCATACTTTTTAGACATCCCCTTGATGACGGCTTATAAGGTACCATCATTTGACACTAATGGTATGGAAGGTCGATGAAACCGCTATTTCTTCAATTGTTGGTGTCAAGTTGCAATCTGTAAACTTGAACACCATCCTCACAGGGTCCTAAAACTCTAGTAGCGCCCTAGTCAGGTGAGGTTTGGTGTGACAAACATAAGAAATGTGAGTCCACCCAACAATTGATGAATCTCCCTTTCCCTATATCTCTTTATATCCATCCACCAGGTCTTAAGTCTCTGACTCACTTTTAAAACCATTTGAGGGTTTGAGGGTTCATACACATCCATGATTATGCAAATAAAACAATAAACAGCTTCTAAACTCCATTTTTGCAAAATTGGCTTGATTTAATTATTATGATCACGTTGAAACATAAGTAAGCAATTTGTCTAAAGGGTGTTGGGGCCCTTTAGACGAGAAGGTGGCTACTAATTATGTGAATTTACACCAAGGGTCAAACCACCTAGGGCTTATGGAGCATGTATGACCTAACCAGGACTTCTAAGAGTTGGCTTGACACAGACTTGAAAGGTATTCTATGCGAGAGGCTCGTGGTTTTCCGGTAGTAAAACTATCCGTTACGTCCACGCATATGCTGACTCTCTATAATGGGTATTTGAATAGAATTGGAGTAGTTGTGAGAGGTTCAAAGTCACAACATCACGAGAATAAAATTATAAAAAAAAAAAGGGGGTCGTAGTTGGGGGAAGTATGAGCGGAATGTTAGTTATCAAAGCATTAAACACTTAGCATTTAAATTGGAAAGGGTTAACATATAGGCAGTTTATGAAACAATAAGTAAATAAATAAGCATAAATAAATAAAGAAAGTAAAAAAAATTACACAAATAAGGAAAGGGGTTATGGGATTAAACAATGTAAGTAAACAAATAATGGGAAAGGGGAAAGAGTGGAACATAGAAAGAACACAGTAAATAAGACAACAAAATGATAACTAAACATGATAAACATCTAGCAAATAATGAAATAACCAAAATAAAGTAAACACCACATAAATAAGCATGAAACACGTAATTGTAAGAACCTAATATCCCCAGTGGAGTCGTCATTTCGTCGCACCCCATTTTTCGCAAAAATGGGTTTTGTGCACGACCTAACAACTCTTTTGGGATTTTGAGTTTGGAGTTTCCACCTAACGAATTAAGGCGCGTTAGGACACCTATCTAACCTAACTAAGTCTAGATAAGGTCAACAAGCCAGAGATTAGGGTAAGAGTTTAAATTACCTCGAGGGGAAGGTGTTAGGCATCCCTCAAGGTCCACAAATGTGGGTCCCGGCCGTATCTCATGCAATCTATGTGGGGGTTACAAGTACCAATTAAGGTCACTTCGTTTATAAATTTATTTAAGCTTGCTAAGAGATAACAAATATAAAACAATTAAGACTATTTTATTATTTTTACTGGTTTAAGCATACAAGGCTAGGTGATAGCAATAAATAAACAATCAAGTTTTATTTTTTTATTTAAACATACGAGGCTATGTGTTAAACAAATCAAAAAAAATATCTCATATTATTATTTTAATTAATATTTAAATATGCGAGTCTAAGTGATAAAATATTAAAAAATTGAGAAATAAATTTATTATTTGTTAATTAATTATTTAAGCATGCAAAACTAAACGATAACAACAAAATAAACATTAAATAAAAAATTTAAAGATAAGCGATGAGATAGAAAAGAGGCAAATAAATAAGCAAATAATTTTTTTTAATCTTTCCCAAATAAATATAATTAAACAAATAAATAAAGAGATAAAGGGAAGGAAGACCCTAAGAGAGACTTTTTGGATCAGCACTCAACTTTTTTTTATTTTCCGATAGGCTGCCGTATAGGGATAGACAAAACCGAAGTTTGTCTTTCAAGCCTGAGTCGATGTCATCATCTCCGTAAGGCCAACTACCCCTACCCAACCACCGCATGCATAATGTACCTAAAAGGTGCCTAATCGTCCCAACTTAATGTCTAAGAGGCATTGGACTCTTAATAGGATGGGTTTAGACAAAATAGAATATAAGGCCCTCCTAGACACCAAGTCAAACAAACAAAGCAAACAAGACGGTCATTTTATCGATACAAGTGTCAGTTTGGCCTCTAAAAATCAATTAGAGATGCTTACAAACAACACATAATTGTGAAAAATCTTCATGCTAAGTGTGTGAGCATACAAAGTTGTAATAAACAAAAATAATTATGAGGGGACACGAATATGACATAGATATACAGATTTCAGTATTCACTGATTTAAAGTGAGCAAAAATTAATGACATAAAAGATTTTTTTTAATTCCAAGTAGCAAAAAAGTTATCCAACAGGCACAAATTTTAAAATAGTAGCAAATTTAGATACTAGGGTAGAAAATGTTATTTAGAATAATAGGCTTTGTTTATTTAAGCAAGAAAGTTATTTTAAGGACAACGATAAATTAAATGCGGAAAATTATTTTAGAAAAAGAAGCAGTAGCAAAATATTAAGAGTACGGAAAATTATTTTAAACAATATTTAACATGCAAAAATTAGCTAATTGAGAGCATTTTATAATAGCAAATTTATTTATTAATGGAGAAGTTATGTTCAAGAGATAGTAAACTTATTAGATATAATAAATCAATAGGAATTGTTTTATTTTTAAAAAAAAATGTCAAAAATATGCACAACGAATTTTATTTTAGTTATTGATACGCTGAAAATTTACAAGCCTATTGACATGATCTCTAGGTGTTTATGTAATGACCCGGATCCGAAAAGATCATTTTTGATAATTTTTAATTGTCATTTAACTAAATTAATTAATGTCGGGTAATTTATTTATTTTTAATAATAATAGGCCAAGTTTGAAATATTTAAATAGGTTATTAGAAAGTGTTACTTTTAATACATATATAATTTTAAAAAATAGAAAAGGAATTAATTAAATAAATTAATAAAAAAAAAAAGGGGGGGGGGGGGGCAAAGTGCCCTAGGCTATTAAAAAGCCGCATGGCTTAAAGAAACAGAAAGAAAGGAACGATCTGGAAAAAAAAAATACGCAGGTAAGAAAAGAAAAGAAAGGGAGAAAAGAAAAAGAAAAAGGAGGAGAAACAACGATATTTTTATCTCGAGATATCAAGGTAATTATTCTTATCCTTTCTATTAAATTTTTGAGTAACTAGGAATAGATTTTTAGGTTAAAACGTGTATAATTTATACTAATATGTGAACTTGTGAATTTGAGATTATAAATGTGTATAAGTATTATGGTTCAATCATTGGACAATGATTAGTCCTAATCATTGGACAATGATTACTCCAAGATTAGGATTATTAATAGTGGAACGATAAATATGAATTGGAACATTGAAAATAAGTGGTTCCAGCAGATAGTTTTGTAGTCCGCCATTGATGTGTTGGGCAGTTAGTTTCGGCTTTAATTATTTTCATTTGATTATCATATTAGGATTCAGTTTTGATATATTGAGATATGTGTTAAATAGTGGGTGCATTATGATAGATAAAAATCATTATAATTATGTTATTCAGAGAATTAATATTTAACCCTAAACTTGAAATTCAGAAAATATGAGATTTGATCAATTGGTTAGAATAAAGATTTAGAAATTTTATTATAAATTTGGATGATTTTTGGGTCTAAGCTAGAGATATAGCAATATTAATGTTGTTAGTTTCGAAATTATATCGTGGTTATTTATTTGAATAGATTTTATTGGTTTGGAAGTCAACAAAAAGACGAAGGCTCAAGTTTTGGAGTTATTGTTCGACTATTTGAGGCAAGTGGATTTCTAAACTCTTGTTAAGTGTATGAAATGCGTGTATGTCCTTGTGTTATATGTTGGGAGTAACGGGATTGGTGATGGGTTGACTTGTTCACATTGATTATTTCTAATGATGAAAAGAATGGGGATAACAAAAAGGCAATGTGATTAATTGTTTATGTGTGTTATGTTGAGAAAGGGTTGAAGGCTTATTGAATCATTGTTGATGTAACTTCATGTTTGTCTTGTTGTTAACTGTGCGATGTTATGAAAACGGTCATCTCCTCATTATTTGTGTGAACTTGTCATCTGCATTATCTGAGGCATTGGTTGTGACAAGTGTTATGTGCATTGAGAAAGAATGGGTACTTAAGAGGATGTACCATTTCGAGGGACGTATCGCGCGCCGCGATGTATACAATATTTCGAGGGACGTATCGCGCGCCGCGATGTATACTATATTTTGAGGGACGTATCGCACGCCGCGATGGTTACTATTATCGAGGGTCGTGTCGTGCGCCGCGACAGATGCGTGGACAAATATGTGCCCCATGGGTCCCGGACTGAGAGACAGCGGGTGTGTATCACTTGGTCAGACATGCATCATTATACTTGACATTGCATTGCATTGCATTGCACATACTTATCATTAGTGAACTTGATATCATATTTTGCTGATCTTCTGATTGCCTTTCTGCGGAACTTGTGATTGATCAATATTGAGCATGTTATTGCGGATATGTAATTCGTTGAAGTGTTGTTGTTGAGGATATGTAAATTGTCTAAGTGTTGTTATTGAGCTACGTGCTATGTAAACTGTGAGCTGTTAGGTTGGGTTGATTTTAATGCTGGTTGTAGTTGTGGAGGTTCGGTTGGGGGTGGTAGGAGTACCCGTATTTCATCCCCTTAGCTTGTGTTTAGAGGTTTACTTGCTGAGTACCGTGTGGTTTGGTACTCACCCCTTGCTTCTACAAATTTTTGTAGGTTACTAGCCCGGACTTTATGATATATTCTCTTCTTTTCCGAGGCTTCCTGGAGATTTTGTGAGGTAGTTGTTGGTCATCTCAGCATCCCTCCTTACTCTTATTTATGATTTTGTTCTACTCTAGAAACAATATCATATGAGACTTATATTTTCTTTTGATCTGATTGTAATACTTTAGACGCTTGTACACGTGACAACCAGGTTTTGGGGTATAATGTAAGTTGATAGTAAATTTTCCGCATTTTTATTGTAATAGTTGAGTTTTAGGCTTACTTGTCTTGGTGGGATAAGACGAGTGCCATCACGCCCATTTTTGGGTCGTGACAAAATGGTATCAGAGCCTCAGGTTCATAGGTCTCACGTGTGTACAAGTCGAGTCTAAATAGCGTCTCGAGGATTGGTACGGAGACGTCTGTACTTATCTTCGAGAGGTTATAGTGACTTTTAGGAAGAATCTTCACTTCTTGGATCTCTATCGTGCGTACTTGATTCCGTTTTGATTCTTATCGCTTCACTACATTCACTCTCACTTACGTTATAACTCGTGCGTAGTTCCTCATATTAATAATTGGTGTGTCGTGTATTGGCTGGATGTTAATTAAATCTGGTATTAAGGTTGAAATGATATATTTATGGAAGGAATGTGTGATCATATTTGAAGGGTTTGAGTAAGGTTAGTTACCATAGTAAAAGAAATAGTACTTATGTGGCATAAACAATATCTGGAGTGGTTCGACAATCAGAAGTTAAATGTTCAAAGAGTTGGCTAGATAATGAATAGTGTAACTTGAAAAATACCGTTGATATATTTGTCATAACATTAATGGGTTGCTTAGCGAATGATGTTGCATCAATTGAAGTCAGAATCTCTTTTGTGGTTCCATAGATTGAGTGTATACGAAAGAAAGTCATGATATGACTATTACAATGTTACTGATAGGTACATGGCTAGATATATGGAATGTGTTACTTTTGTTATCGACGTGTCCTACGAAAGAATATATATAGCTTGGCTAGATATGGACCGAATTTGATATTATTTTAAAGCTATTAGATATGTAGAAATGTGTAACCTATTTGGATATGATTCTCGGTAGGTATGATATGTTCTAGTGGTGGATGTGATGGACTTTCACGATGTGGTACTAGTGGTATATGAAAAACAGATATGTTAATTGTTAAACATGAATACTAACTACATAAGGAGTTATAAGTTGTATCACATGCTCATATAATGAGATTCGATGTTAAATTCATATTTGGGAAACCAACTAGTTACTATGGACACATGAGTTAAGCATTTTTATAAGAAAGCTTTTAGTGTTGGATCGTTGATACGATATTAATGTGTTGAGTTGAGAAGTGTATTTCAAAATTTCTAAATATGGACCGATGATTTCATTTTAATGTCCAAGGAAATAAATATATATCAGATTGACAAGCTTATAGGTAAAAGAAGTCTCAAGATATACTTCTGTGAAGGTAATTGAAGATTTTTATACGGAAGTGCACATGAGATTGAGTTAGTTTGATTTTGATTGGTATAACTAGATTTAAGGTGTCATATTGGTGAAATGGTTGACTTCGTGGTGATGAAACGAGTTAATTGGGCATAATGGTAGTAAGAGTTCGTGATGGATTGTGAATAAGATGCAATTGTATGATAAGAATGGTTTGTTAAATAAGTATTGTATTACAATGATGACTTATGACTATCTAAGTTTATGATTTTTTTTATTGATTAGTAGTTTGATTCTTGGAAAGTTGTATGAGGTGTTGGGGCACCACTCAAATTGAATTGAAATGAGCTATAGCCTTAACAGAATGAATCAATGATAGGCTATATAACCTTCAGGAGGAGGCAAGAATAAGGATATTTACTCAGATTGTAAGGGTCAAAGATGTATCTTTAGAGGAATTTGGAGAATTGGATTACAATAAATGACGTGTGAAAGATTATATATGGTTATGTCGAGGTAGATTGTTCAGAATGTGATAGGTAACAAATGGATGTTAAATAGTGTGGACCTACAATTTTACATGGTTAATGAGGATCAGAGGGGATTAAAAGTACTTTGTTGATGAGACAAAATAGATTGTTATAATGTGTTAATGGTGAGTAGAGGTTATGAGATTATAGTATACATAAATATTGGAGTGATCAAGGGTTTCTTGGAGTTATTGCATGAGGTAAATGATGGTGGTTGAAAATGGTATGTGAAAGTTTAGGTGAAGTTGACATTAAGTGTGACTTAATTATTTTACCCTGATGGATAATTATAGATTTGAAATTAGTGTTATCAGTTTTGGGTGTGACTTATATCTATCATGCTATGCTTAAATGGAAAGAGAAAGCGCCATAATTTGAAAAAAATTTTAGAGGCGATAATGTGTGCTCTAAGAAGACCTGATACTAGTGGCGGTTTGAGAGTAAGGCAAATGGATGGTGTTGTTATGATGTTTGTTAGCATTAAGAGTGTTGGCTTTAGTGGAGCCTTGTGAGAGTATGTGAAGTTTGATAAGTCGAATATGTGTAAGATTATAATAGATATCAGACTGGTTGGTTTTGGATGGCTAAAAATTAAGGGATGTAGTAAGATGAATGGAAATATTCAATATAGATATTATGGAAGAAGTATTTAGTTTTATTCGACCTTGGTTCTATACATCTTTATGTGATTACCTTCTTCATTTTAAACATGGTTTAGAGTATGATTCAATACATATACTCATGTGTATTTCTACAACTACGGGTGAACCCCTAGTGGTGGATCGGATGTACCGATCCTCTTATGTCCTCTCGACAGAGTAGGATCCTTTGGCGGACTTAGTAATTTCGATTATGGAATATTCGGAGTTGTTTAGAATAGTTGAAGTATATTAGAGGTTGTACATTTGAAGTGTATCGCTTGTTGGGTGTTTACTTAATCTTATTTTTCTTCGGGTTGCATAAGTTTGATTTTCCATGATGACTACCCGATGTCTAAAGATCAAATTTTTATTATAACTTAAGTTGTAGAGAGGTTGTGTTGTGAGAAGAGAATCATAATAAGACCGGTAACAATTTGTGCAGTGAGAGTGTGTGGTAGTGGGTTCATGTTCACTTTTTGTTCGTATTCAGTATTGATTTAGAAGGTTATATTAGTTATGTCAGGAAAAAAAAATTCATCATGGTGGTTGTGTTAAGGTCCAATGGGTTTTAGTTTTAATTGGATTCATGAGTTAATTGTAGCTTGATAGTCTCTCTTGATTTATAGATTTTCCAAAGTTTGATTCAAAGGCTCAGTTCTAAGTACTCTATCTTGATGGAATGGTCTTAAGGAGGAGCTCACTTGGAGATATGAATATCAACTAGTAGATCATAATTCAAGCTTTTGATAATGTCAATTATTCTTTCTTCTTCTTCCTTATGTTCGGGGACGAACATGATTTTTAGTGGTGGATAATGTAATGACCCGGATCTGAAAAGATCATTTTTGATAATTTTTAATTGTCATTTAACTAAATTAATTAATGTCGGGTAATTTATTTATTTTTAATAATAATAGGCCAAGTTGAAATATTTAAATAGGTTATTAGAAAGTGTTACTTTTAATACATATATAATTTAAAAAAAAAGAAAAGGAATTAATTAAATAAATTAATTAAAAAAAAGGGGGGGGGGGGGGGGCAAAGTGCCCTAGGCTATTAAAAAGCCGCATGGCTTAAAGAAAGAGAAAGAAAGGAACGATCTGGAAAAAAAAATATGCAGGTAAGAAAAGAAAAGAAAGGGAGAAAAGAAAAAGAAAAAGGAGGAGAAACTACGATATTTTTATCTCGAGATATCAAGGTAATTATTCTTATCCTTTCTATTAAATTTTTGAGTAACTAGGAATAGATTTTTAGGTTAAAACGTGTATAATTTATACTAATATGTGAACTTGTGAACTTGAGATTATAAATGTGTATAAGTATTATGGTTCAATCATTGGACAATGATTAGTCCTAATCATTGGACAATGATTACTCCAAGATTAGGATTATTAATAGTGGAACGATAAATATGAATTCGAACATTGAAAATAAGTGGTTCCAGCAGATAGTTTTGTAGTCCGCCATTGATGTGTTGGGCAGTTAGTTTCGGCTTTAATTATTTTCATTTGATTATCATATTAGGATTCAGTTTTGATATATTGAGATATGTGTTAAATAGTGGGTGCATTATGATATATAAAAATCATTATAATTATGTTATTCAGAGAATTAAGATTTAACCCTAAACTTGAAATTCAGAAAATATGAGATTTGATCAATTGGTTGGAATAATGATTTAGAAATTTTATTATAAATTTGGATGAGTTTTGGGTCTAAGCTAGAGATATAGCAATATTAATGTTGTTAGTTTCGAAATCATATCGTGGTTATTTATTTGAATAGATTTTATTGGTTTGGAAGTCAACAAAAAGAGGAAGGCTCAAGTTTTGGAGTCATTGTTCGACTATTTAAGGCAAGTGGATTTCTAAACTCTTGTTAAGTGTATGAAATGCGTGTATGTCCTTGTGGTATATGTTGGGAGTAACGGGATTGGTGATGGGTTGACTTGTTCACATTGATTAATTCTAATGATGAAAAGAATGGGGATAACAAAAAGGCAATGTGATTAATTGTTTATGTGTGTTGTGTTGAGAAAGGGTTAAAGGCTTGTTGAATCATTGTTGATGTAACTTCATGTTTGTCTGGTTGTTAACTGTGCGATGTTATGAAAATGGTCATCTCCTCATTATTTGTGTGAACTTGTCATCTGCATTATTCTGAGGCATTGGTTGTGACAAGTGTTATGTGCATTGAGAAAGAATGGGTACTTAAGAGGATGTACCATTTCGAGGGACGTATCGCGCGCCGCGATGGATACTATATTTCGAGGGACGTATCGCGCGCCGCGATGGATACTATATTTCGAGAGACGTATCGCACGCCGCGATGGTTACTATTATCGAGGGTCGTGTCGTGCGCCGCGACAGATGCATTGACAGATATGTCCCCCATGGGTCCCGGACTGAGAGACAGCGGGTGTGTATCACTAGGTCAGACATGCATCATTATACTTGACATTGCATTCCATTGCATTGCACATACTTATCATTAGTGAACTTGATATCATATTTTGCTGATCTTCTGATTGCCTTTCTGCGGAACTTGTGATTGATCAATATTGAGCATGTTATTGCGGATATGTAATTCGTTGAAGTGTTGTTGTTGAGGATATGTAAATTGTCTAAGTGTTGTTGTTGAACTACGTGTTATGTAAACTATGAGCTGTTAGGTTGGGTTGATTTTAATGCAGGTTGTAGTTGTGGAGGTTCGGTTGGGGGTGGTAGGAGTACCCGTATTTCATCCCCTTAGCTTGTGTTTAGAGGTTTACTTGCTGAGTACCGTGTGGTTTGGTACTCACCCCTTGCTTCTACAAATTTTTGTAGGTTACTAGCCCGGACTTTATGATATATTCTCTTCTTTTCCAAGGCTTCCTGGAGATTTTGTGAGGTAGTTGTTGGTCATCTCAGCATCCCTCCTTAGTCTTGTTTATGATTTTGTTCTACTCTAGAAACAATATCATATGAGACTTATATTTTCTTTTGATCCGATTGTAATATTTTAGACGCTTGTACACGTGACAACCAGGTTTTGGGGTATAATGTAAGTTGATAGTAAATTTTCCGCATTTTTATTTAATAGTTGAGTTTTAGGCTTACTTGTCTTGGTGGGATAAGACGAGTGCCATTACGTCCATTTTTGGGTCGTGACAGTTTAACATACTAAAATGACAAAGTAAAGAAGCGAATCAATTAATTATGATTTTTAAGTGATTTAATAATCAACACATTTAAATAAGACCTATAGGCATGATTTCTAGCTCCAAATGACATATGAAGGCATAATACCCCAAATTGGATTAAATTAACTTCAAACATTAATTGGGAAAATTAACAAAATGATTGAGCGAATATGATTTGCTTTATTTTTTTTTTTGGGTTTGATCTTAATTTATTTTACCACAAAAACATTTAATGTAAAAATTATGCACTTATAGGCATGCTTTTAAACACAAACAAGTTTGCAATAAAAATTGGTTAACACATAATTCCCCTCCCTAGGCGATCCCACAAGTTGCTTCATATATAAGAGTTGCTTTAGAGTTATACACATATTGTAATAAAAATAACAGATGAAAATATACACAACATTAAAATAAAAAAAAACTTTGTCCGAAATTTCTTCTAAGCCACTCTTCATCATCTTAAACTTTAAGTCAAAAACCTGCTAGAATAAGTAAGGTAACACATATACAATGGAAGAAAGATTGTGATGTAAAGTATTCATAGTAACAAATTAATCTCATATATACGTATATAAACAACACACATACGAAATATAATGGACAAAACATAGGCATAAACATATCAACACACATAGGGGAAAAGATAAGGAGTGCTTTTCTTTATTCTCAACACACAACAAATGATAATAAATACAAAACAAAATCTATATATATATATAAATCTGAATCTTGATCCGCTGATGTGGCGCCCTCCAATGGCCAGCATTTGCCAATATTTATTTTTATCTTTTTCTGATTTATTTTTTATTTTTATATCAAAACAAATACATAAATAAGTAAAAACATCACACTAAATACTATAACTAATTACTTGCTCAGTTATAGCCCAAAAATGCAGTCCAACCCATTTAAAACTCAGCCCACTAACATCACATTAATTACCCAAATTAAATAGATTTTAAATAAATTTTTTTAAAAAATTACTCACTCCTCAAATTTGAAATTGTTATAAAGAATTATTTGTTGAATTGCTATCTTTAGACTTTATGGCAACATTTATTGTTATTTCAATTTAAAAACACATTATGATTTTGTTAAAATATTTATTGCTTATTCAATCCATAAAAGTTATAGTTATATATAATATAAAATTATTTCTTTCATCTCCTTTATTCGTTTTTATATTTATTCTTTTCCTCTTTTATTTATTTTTACAATTTCATATTTATAACTTATACCTATTAAATTTCTACTTTTAATACTATCATTAACTCTTTTAATATTAAATTTTCATATTCATAACCCCCAAGTATTTAATTACAATATTTAAGACACTTTATGATATATTCTCAAATTTTACCTTTATAAATTCATAATATTTTGTACCATGGATCCCAACTCAAAATTATTCATTTTATTTCAATGTTAATCTTTATATTATTATGGGAATGGGGAATCCCATCTTATTATTATAGGATCATAGATTCATATTCAACATAAGTTGATGAAAAAGACTCTTTGATAAGAGTTTCAAAAATATGCACTAATTCTGTATTTCTATTTTGATGTATTCTCTTGTGATTAATGTGTGTTCTCTCCATGTAAATTAAGATTTTCTTAACTTTCATTGTTAATCTTTATATTATTATCGGATCGAATTTATCTTGTGGCATAACTTCTTAAAAAATGTTTTTGAATGTTAATTAGTTTGTCAAAAGGGATGTTGGATAAGAGTAACAAAAATTGTGCATTGATTATGCATTATTACTTTCATGTGTTTTCTTATGATTAAGGTCCTAAGGAAAATGTGTGTTGTTTGTTCTCTCCATGTAAATCAAGATTTTTTTTTATTTCATTGCTAATCTTTATATTATTGTAGGATCGAATTTATTTTGTGGCATAACTCAATGAAGAAGGCTCTTGGATGTTAGTTTGCCAAAAGGGATGTCGGATAAGAGTAACAAAAATTGTGCATTGATTATACATTATTATTTTTCTGTATTTTCTTATGATTAAGGTCCTAAGGAACTAAGAAAGATAGTTGTGTTGTGTGTTCTATCCATGTAACTCAAAATTATTTTTTTTATTTCATTGTTAATATTTATAAATATTATTATTATTATAGGATCACATTCATCTTTTGGCATAACTCGATGAAGAAGACTTTTAAATGTTGATTAGTCTGTCAAAAAGGATGTTGGACAAAAGTTCAAAAAAACTGTGCATCGATCTATATTTCTATTTTTCATTTATTTTCTTGTGATTAAGGTTAAGGAAGATGTGTGTTCTTTTCATTTAATTTCTTTGGATTGAGTTTTCATTATTTCTACTCATGACTATTCTTTTCACTTCATATTTGAAGTAGTGTTTTGCTAATATTATTATTATTATTATTATTATTATTATTATTATTATTATTATTATTATTATTATTATTATTATTATTATTATTATTATTATTATTATCATCATCATCAAATTTTTATGCTTGACTCGGTGAAGAAGACTCTTGATTGTTGATTAGTTTGTCGAAAATAGTGTCGATAAGAGTTTTAAATTTCTACATTAATTTATATTATTCTTTTCACTATGTTCTTATGATTAAAGTCATAAAAAGATGTGTGCCTTATGTTTTTTTTCATGAATTTTATTATGTTTGAAGTTTTATGAATTTTTTATTGTCACAAATATATACCTTTGTTAGATACAAATTAGTTATTGTAATTTTATCTAGAATATGATAAAAACTCACCTATGTTCAAACAATATTTTGATAATTTTAACAATATATATTAAATGTTGAAATATATCTCTTTTTATGGTATTTCTTATAGCAATAAGTAGTATCATTTATGTTTTCTTCAAATTTGTTCAAAAAATTATTGGTAAGTAGAATAAAGAAAAATAATAACAAAGAAATATATATATATATATATATATATATATATATATATATATATATATATATATATATATATATATATACAAGGACAAATAAAGGATAAAATATATTTTAGAAAATCTAACGGAAAAGATTATTTAATCAAAATTTTTGTAACGACCCTATTGGTCGTTTTGAGAGTTAAAGCCTTGTGTTTCATAAAATATTTTTCGTTAGATTCTAAATGGGTATTTTGAACTATTTTATAATTATAATTATGAAATTAGTGGGGTAGTTTTAATAATTTATTTAGTTAGTGGTTAGAGAAAACAATATTAAAACTAATAGTGGAGCACTTTTACTATTTTTATAATTAGTTAGGTATAAAATTAGGGTAATAAAAATTAGATTAGATTAAAAGAAGGTTATTATAATTTCTATCCCAACAAATTATGTGCCGCACAAATTCTTAAAGGATAGAACAAGATTATCGCAGGCTGTGCAATCCCAGTCCGGATCGAATTTCTTTATACGTTTTAAGGGACGTTTTTGACTATTCCTGCTTTAATTATAAAGTTAGAGGGTTAATGTTAATAAGTCTAATTACTTGGGGGTTAAAAGAGGTAACCTTAAGTTAATTAGTGGGTTACTATTGTCATCTTTTATTCTTAATTATATACTAATTAGGGTAAAAGAAAGAGGGTTTGAATAAAGAAAATAGAAAGAACAAAGAGAGGGAAGGATAATCGATAGAGAGAGACGAACGAAGAGGAAAAACACAAGGCTTTGGGAATTTGCTTGCTTGATCACTAATCTTCGGTGGAGGTAGGTTATGGTTATTTTTATGCTATTCGTAGTAGAACTCTTAATAGTGAATGATATGTATTGGTAGTATTGTAAACTCTTCTATATGCTTAATTGTATGCTTGCATGAATGTGATTATGAAATTGTGATATAATAAGCATGATGAAGCTATTGAATCCTAAATCTTGAAAAGAAACCCTAATCTACTTTGTTAATGATGATGCCTTGGTATAAAAGAAGGCTTGATGAACGAAAGTAGTGAGATTAGGGGATCGGGTGCCACGTTCCAGTACCAGGATAGAATATGAGGATCGGGTGCCACGTTCCGGTACCAGGATAGAATATGAGGATCGGAGTGTCACGTTCCGACACCAGGATAGAATATGGATCGGGTGCCACGTTCCGGTACCAGGATAGAATATGGATCGGGTGCCACGTTCCGGTACCAGGATAGAATATGAGGATCGGGTGCCACGTTCCGGTACCAGGATAGAATATGAGGATCGGAGTGTCACGTTCCGACACCAGGATAGAATATGGATCGGGTGCCACGTTCCGGTACCAGGATAGAATATGGATCGGGTGTCACGTTCCGACACCAGGATAGAATACGAGGATCGGAGTGTCACGTTCCGACACCAGGATAGTATATGAGGAGCGGAGTGTCACGTACCGACACGAGGGGAATAAAGATAATGAATCTTGAAAGATGATAATATATTCAAATCTAATGAACCTAATTCCCAAATGAGTATGATGAGGAGGCGTGAGTCCTCATTGATGTGCTTGGTGTTGTAACCAAGGGTTATGATAACTGTAAATGCTGCATGCTAAGGATTTAGTTGATTTTATGATATTGCTTAATATATACTGTTTTCTATTTTGAGTTGGCCGATGATATCTACTCAGTACCCGTGTTTTGTACTGACCCCTACTTTTATGTTTTCTTCTTGTTTATTTGTGGAGTGCAGCAAACGTGCTGTTGTCTTCGACTCAACAGTAATTCAAGCCAGTCTTACTACATCGGAAATTCAGGGTGAGCTAATGCTTCTAGCTTGGACTGGATCTTCTTCTTCAAGTCTTGATGCCTTGAACTTCCGGCATGGACTAGCTTCTTATGTATTTTTAGCTTTTAGAATACTCTTAGTTTAGTCATTTGATCATAGATGTTCTTGTGGTGATGACTTCCAGATTTTGGGGATAATAATAGTTATTGATTTTATTAATGAGTTAAGTCTTCCGCATTACTTTCTGTTGATATTATATTGAAATGTTAAGGTTTAGATTGGTTGGTTCGCTCACATAGGAGGGTAAAATGTGGGTGCCAGTCGCGGCCCGATTTGGGTCGTGACAAACTTGGTATCAGAGCATTAGGTTCGTTGGTCTCATCACACAAGAACGAGTCTAGTAGAGTCTTGAGGAACGGTAGGGGGACGCCCTTACTTTTCATTGAGAGGCTATAGGACTTTAGGAAAGCTCATTTCTTTCTTTCTTTCGTGGTACTACTTGAATCCAATTGGTATCTAGGTGATACAAATTGGTATCTGAACTTCTTCACTCAATTTCAAATATGGGTACTACTAGAGTATTTGAAGTTGATATAGCAACAACAGAAAAAAAAATGTTCTTAGAAATAGATATATTTTCTCGATCGTAAAATGTGGTGGTAGTCTCATGTCGAGTGTTGGTTAATAAAGACACTACTATGACTTCATAGAGTGAGGGTATATTAGAGAAAGTCATCGATATTTGCTTGGTTAAAGTTATAATGTGTGTTATTTTGTCATCGACCTGATCTAAGAATGAATTTAATAATAGTTTGGAATTATTTAATGGTAGAAATGTGTGACCTATTTGGATGTGATCTCCTTGGTAGGTCTGATGTGTTCTAGTGGTGGATCTTTGGTATGGTAATAGTGCATTTAGATTGGAAAATGTAGCTTGAGGTTCTGAATGAGGACTGACGATTTTATCTTAAGCTTCAAAAGGTAGATTGAAGTTAGGATGACAAACTTATAAGGAAAGAAAGTCCTATTGAGTATACTTGGGTGAATTAAATCTAAGATTTTAGTAAGAAAATACTTATAAAATTAAGTTAGTCCTTTAAATTTGATTGGTATACCTGAGTTTAAGGTGTCATGTCGAGGAAAATGTTCACTTCTTGTTGATTTAAAGGTCTAGATAAGCATGATGGTAACAAGTGAAAGTGATGTATGACCTATATGATTTATGTTTGTTGTACTAGTATCGAAAACTCTCATTTAGAATAAGTTTTAGTGGCAACAAAGTCTTGCAAGTGTTTCACCGGTTTTGGATATTGAATTTAGTATTTGCTTAAGACTTGGACACTATGCCAAAACTTACTTGAAAAAGGATTGAAATCATTCTCCTTATTTGGTTTCCAATTTTATTAGGAAAAGAATTGGAATTGTAATCCTATTGGTAGTTGATTTTGACCTTGTAAGGATTGTTGGTTAAACGAGTTTTGTACGGTACTAACGATTTGCGAGCATCTAATGTTGTAGTTGTATGGAAAGTTTTAGGAGATGTTAGACACCACTTGAATTGAATTAAAAAGAGGAAAAAAAAGGGGGGGGGGGATATAATGCAATCTTCATAAAGAGGTGAGAACAACAATATTTTCTCTAATTGGAAGGAGTAAAGGGGTATCTTCAAAGGATTTGAAAATTGAATTTAGTGATGCATGATTCCACCTGTTTTTCTCTGGTTATGATAATAATGTCACATGTTCATCATATTGGTCAAAAATGATTGGAAAAGACTTGAGAAAAGAGTGTACATACATTCAACTCGAATGTGATGATAAGTTCTCTTGTAATTTGAGTTTATCATAACCACGTCAAACTTTTGGTAAAAGGATGAGATCGATGAGTGATCTAAAGAAACAATAATATTGACATATTGAAGGGTCGAATAGAATTTTGCACCATGAGAAGAATTTGAGAAAAGTGAAGGAATAAGACCTCTCGTATAAACCCATTGGTTGTAATTGATGGTTGTATTGATTTTTGCCCATGAGTTTTGATATGACTGTGAGATATGAAGTATTTCGATATAGACTTACTAGAATTTATCATCGACTTTTATAAAGATTGAGTTTTGATTTGGATTGCAAGCAATGAGGCATGAGAATTTAGTATTTTACATGGGGTTAGATTGCTCAAATTTGGATAGATGACTTAAGAATGATGCATAAGGTGTAATATAATTCTACATGGTTATTAAGAATTTAGAGTTGGAATAATACTACTCTATTGATGGGATTACATAGAATATTATGATGTGTTACATAGATATTTAATGGTGAATAGAGGTTATGAGCTACTAGGATACATAATAATTTGAATGACCAAGAAACTTCCTAAGTGTTGGCATGAGGTATGTGATGGTTTAGAAGGGTAGCTAAACCATGATATGTGGAAGTGGTGTGAGGTTTACTTGGGGTTTGATTTAATAGTTTATCATGATGGAAAGGTACTATCAAATTTTAAATAATGTTAGTAGCCTTGTTTGGAACTCGTAATTGTCATGAAATGCTTAAATAGATTGAGAGATAGCCATAGTTTGAACATATATTTTATAAGAATACTTTGATACTAATGGTGGTTTTGAAGTAAGGTAGATGATCGATGTGGTTATGATGTTTTGTTAGTACTAAAAGTTTCGACTTCAGTGGATGTAGGGTTCGATAAAGTAAGTATGTGTGCAATTATAATAGGGACTAAATTGGTGATTGTGGGTAGCTAGAAAATCAAAGAGATAGAGTCAGATGAATGAAGATGTTTGAGATGGAAACTATTGGGAAAAAAATATATATATATGAAGTTATTCGACCTTGGTTATATACACTCTTACGTGAACAACTACTTCATTTTGGGTGTGATTTAGAGTATGATTCATTTTCTACGTCCACGCGTGTTTTCACATATATGGATTGATTTCTAGTGGTGAATCGGATGTAAAGATCCTCTGATGTCCTCTTGATAGGGTAGGATCCTTGGGCAAACTTGGTATTTTAGTTATGATAGAATTGGTGTTGTTTGGAATAGCTAAAGTATATCAGTAGTTCTATACGCACAAACTTGCTTTTGAGAATCTATATAAGAGCTATTATGAAGAGTTACAATTGCCTAAGAGTAATGTTAGAGCATCTACAATTTGAAGTGTATCCCTTGTTGGTGTTTACTTGATATTATTCTTCCCTGGGTTAGATATGTTGATTCTCCCTTTATGAGTAATCGATGTCTAAAGCTAATATTTTCATCACTTAAGCTTGTGATGATATTGTGTTGTGAAAAGAAAATCCTAATAAGATCTGTGATGGTTTGTGTATCATGAGTGTGTGGTAGTTGTTTAAAGTCCACTTCTGGTTGTAGCCACTTTTGCTTCAAAATTTTATCGTGGTTATGTTGGATAATATTTGTTCAGATGGTTGTGTCAAGGTCTAGTTGGAGAATAGATCAGTTGAAAACTCCATTATTAGAAATAGTTTTGTTGTTAGTTGAGTTTACATACAACAATAATTACCCCTAGAGTAGTGAGATGGACCCATTTAAGGCATTGTATGTGAGGAGGTGTAGATCTTCAATTGATCAATTTAATACTTTTGATATAAGACCAAGGGTACTACTATTTCGAATGAATTTTTGAGACAACTACCCTTTCTTGCCTTGCCTTCCTTTGATCGTTCGAGGACGAACGATGGGTAAATTGGTATCTATTGTAACGACCCTATTGGTCGTTTTGAGAGTTAAAGCCTTGTGTTTCATAAAATATTTTTCGTTAGATTCTAAATGGGTATTTTGAACTATTTTATAATTATAATTATGAAATTAGTGGGGTAGTTTTAATAATTTATTTAGTTAGTGGTTAGAGAAAACAATATTAAAACTAATAGTGGAGCACTTTTACTATTTTTATAATTAGTTAGGTATACAATTAGGGTAATAAAAATTAGATTAGATTAAAAGAAGGTTATTATAATTTCTATCACAACAAATTATGTGCCGCACAAATTCTTAAAGGATAGAACAAGATTATCGCAGGCTGTGCAATCCCAGTCCGGATCGGATTTCTTTATACGTTTTAAGGGACGTTTTTGACTATTCCTGCTTTAATTATAAAGTTAGAGGGTTAATGTTAATAAGTCTAATTACTTGGGGGTTAAAAGAGGTAACCTTAAGTTAATTAGTGGGTTACTATTGTCATCTTTTATTCTTAATTATATACTAATTAGGGTAAAAGAAAGAGGGTTTGAATAAAGAAAATAGAAAGAACAAAGAGAGGGAAGGATAATCGATAGAGAGAGACGAACGAAGAGGAAAAACACAAGGCTTTGGGAATTTGCTTGCTTGATCACTAATCTTCGGTGGAGGTAGGTTATGGTTATTTTTATGCTATTCGTAGTAGAACTCTTAATAGCGAATGATATGTATTGGTAGTATTGTAAACTCTTCTATATGCTTAATTGTATGCTTGCATGAATGTGATTATGAAATTGTGATATAATAAGCATGATGAAGCTATTGAATCTTAAATCTTGAAAAGAAACTCTAATCTACTTTGTTAATGATGATGCCTTGGTATAAAAGAAGGCTTGATGAACGAAAGTAGTGAGATTAGGGGATCGCGTGCCACGTTCCAGTACCAGGATAGAATATGAGGATCGGGTGCCACGTTCCGGTACCAGGATAGAATATGAGGATCGGAGTGTCACGTTCCGACACCAGGATAGAATATGGATCGGGTGCCACGTTCCGGTACCAGGATAGAATATGGATCGGGTGTCACATTCCGGTACCAGGATAGAATATGAGGATCGGGTGCCACGTTCCGGTACCAGGATAGAATATGAGGATCGGAGTGTCACGTTCTGACACCAGGATAGAATATGGATCGGGTGCCACGTTCCGGTACCAGGATAGAATATGGATCGGGTGTCACGTTACGACACCAGGATAGAATACGAGGATCGGAGTGTCACGTTCCGACACCAGGATAGTATATGAGGAGCGGAGTGTCACGTACCGACACGAGGGGAATAAAGATAATGAATCTTGAAAGATGATAATATATTCAAATCTAATGAACCTAATTCCCAAATGAATATGATGAGGAGGCGTGAGTCCTCATTTATGTGCTTGGTGTTGTAACCAAGGGTTACGATAACTGTAAATGCTGCATGCTAAGGATTTAGTTGATTTTATGATATTGCTTAATATATACTGTTTTCTATTTTGAGTTGGCCGATGATATCTACTCAGTACCCGTGTTTTGTACTGACCCCTACTTTTATGTTTTCTTCTTGTTTATTTGTGGAGTGCAGCAAACGTGCCGTTGTCTTCGACTCAACAGTAATTCAAGCCAGTCTTACTACATCGGAAATTCAGGGTGAGCTAATGCTTCTAGCTTGGACTGGATCTTCTTCTTCAAGTCTTGATGCCTTGAACTTCCGGCATGGACTAGCTTCTTATGTATTTTTAGCTTTTAGAATACTCTTAGTTTAGTCATTTGATCATAGATGTTCTTGTGGTGATGACTTCCAGATTTTGGGGATAATAATAGTTATTGATTTTATTAATGAGTTAAGTCTTCCGCATTACTTTCTGTTTATATTATATTGAAATGTTAAGGTTTAGATTGGTTGGTTCGCTCACATAGGAGGGTAAAATGTGGGTGCCAGTCGCGGCCCGATTTGGGTCGTGACAATTTTACCGTTTGATGAATCAATAATTTATTTCCTAAATACATATATTTAAACTATATTAAAATAAAAATATATTGTATTAACATCATAATATGAATTTTTAAATACAAATTAGTCTTTTCATTTTAATAAACTTCAAATGATAAAAAATTTTAATTCATTTAAGCTCTATCTACTAAACATCTAAAAATAAATCGTAAAATTCAAATACTAAATTTAAATTAAATTTAACACTATGTAAGAAAATAGCTCTCAATATTTTAAAAATATATTTAATAATATAAATGAGGACCATAGACAAGGTGATGTGGCACCTCTCTATGGCCTCCATTCCTTTTTTTTTCTTTTTTCTCTCTTTTTGACATTTTTTCTTCTTTCTTTTCGTGAAATAATTTGTTTATTAATTAAAAAAATTCAAGTATATTTATTATTTTAATTATATATAATGAGTTACAAAAAAACCTCCATCTATTGATATTCTCACTTAAATAGCATGTTTTTTCAATTTTCTTCTAACTATTTTTATGGCTTATCCAATCTATAAATATCTATCATATATAGAGATGTTGAATGTTCATTTTCATTTTTTCTTTTTTTCTTTTTAGTAGTATAGGTTTTAAATTTTTTTTTCTTTGTCTTTTTATTCATCAATCATGTGCATAATAAAAAGAAGACATAAAAAAGATGATGTCACAATATGACCTTCACTTTGATGAAGATCATAGATATACTCTTCAAAGATTCATCACATTATTTGGTATAAGTTCAACAAAATGAAGAAGGAAGCATAATTATCTTGGTGATTCCGGAAGATAGAGTCATAGTAGTATAAAAGTTTGAATGATTTTCAATCATTTTGAAAATTCATTGTTGTATTATTTTGATTCCAATTAATATTATTCTATTCTCTTTTATTTTATTTCTTTGATTTGAACAAAAAAATGAATATTCTATTCATTGTTGTTGTCGTTGAAGATGAAAAGATGCACATTTTTTTATTATTTATATATATGTCAATCTATAGCTAATTAATATTTTAAATTTTGTCATGATTGAATTAAAAGTATACTACCTATTGTACATTTCTTTTTATATCTACTGGATATTGTTGGCCCTTATAATATATGATGTGGTCTATCATATTAGTAATCAATCACAAAATAAATGAATAAATCTTATTTTTAGTATTAAATTTTTCCATTTGTTTCTTCTTCTTTTTTTTGTCTTTTTTTTAAAATTCTATTCATAAAATATTTTTTTAATAATTATAAAATTCAATCATATTTAAAATTGTAATCATATGAAATGAGTTACAAAAAAACCTCATCTATTGCTATTCTCTACTCAAATAGCATGTCTTTTCGATTCCCTTTTAACCATTTTTATGACTTATTTTATCTATAAATACCAATCATCTATGGAGATGTTGCATGTTCATTTCCATTTTTTCATTCCATCTTCTTAGTAGTATAATCTTTTAATTTTATTTTCTTCATCGTTTTCTTCATCAATCATGTAGTTAAGTAATCAAAAAAGAAGATATAGAAAAGATAATGTCACGATATGATCTTCACTTTGATGAAGATCATTTTTATATTCTTGAAAGATTCATCACATTATTTGGTACAAGTTCAACAAAATGAAGAAAGAAACTTAATTATCTTGGAGATTCATGCATAGAGAGTTGCAATAGTATAAAAGTTTAATTGATTTTCAAACATTTTGAAGATTCATTGTTGTACTATTTTGATTTCAACTAATATTATTTTGATCTCTTTTATTTTATTTCTTCATTTTTGAACAAAAAAATGATTATTCCAGTCATTTTTTTTGTTGTTGAAGATGAAAAAAATGATTATTCCATATATATATATATATATATATATATATATATATATATATATATATATATATATATATATATATAAAATATTTTAGATTTTTCCATGGTTGAATTAAAGGTATATTATCTATGGTACACTTTTTTAATATCTACTGAATATTTTTGTCCCTAAAAATATATGATATGGTCTATTATATTAGTAATCAATCAAAAAATGAATGAATAAATATTTTTTTTAGTATTGAATATTTTTAATGATATATTTTAATTGAGCACACCCGGTATCACTTTGTAAGAATACACTAAATTGTTGTTGTTTTAATTAAGCATATAAAGTTTGTATTTTTTAAGTTAGTAATGAAACCGTATGAGAATATATGTAAATTTGTGACTAATAAAATTAATTTCAATTAGAGATCTTTTTTTATTGTAATTTGTTATTAATAACATTTTAAGTTTCTTACCTTTTCATTTTCTCCTATTAAATAGATAAGAGAGAAACTAATCTTACAAACATAATTGGAACTCTGGATTTACCATTCCCTAAAATTAATCTCATTAATTTCCCTTCTTAAACTAAGAAATATGTATCTATTTATCTTCATAACTTATATTTCTATAATTTCTAACTCCTCATAACTCTCAAATTTTAAATGTGTAAACTTATGATAATTTATTGTGTTTCTCAATGAATATCTAAATAAATGTGTATTGTAAGACAATCCTTTTTTAAGCAAATGTTATTGTATTCTAATTCATATTTTATGTACTCGTGATAGAAGAAAATCTTATGCATTATGTATATTGATTTTTTCTTGCTTTTTACTTAGTCATGTTCAAGAGATCAATTCTTGACCACAGAATCTGAATCTTAGTCTCTAAAATTTATATTTTCATAATCTTTATAACTCCTTGTAACTCTCAAATTTTAAATGTGTAAATTTATGATAATTTATTGTGTTTCTTAATAAATATCTATATAAATGTGTATTGTAAGACAACCCTTTTGAGGCAAATGTTAATGTATTTTAGTTCACATTTGATGTACTCATGATTTTCCTATATATATATATATATATATATATATATATATATATATATATATATATATATATATATATATATATGAACTATGATAGAAGATATTTAATTTATTTGCCAAAATAAAAAATAACAATTGAAAAAAATAGTATAATTTGATGAATCATGTTTTTGTTATTTTATTTATTGTTTTTTAAACTCACTTTAGTTTATCTATTCTTTATTTCACGTTTTATTAGAATTAATTGAAAAATAAAATCTAATTAATCAAAATATTGATCTCATAATTGAAGATTTTGTAAATTTTTTAGTCAAAATTGTTCTCTTTTTGCTTTGGTTTACTTATATGTTAATTGCGCTCCATGCAAATATTTTGTAATATTAAATACTTGTATTTGATAAACTATGAAAATCATATTTTGTAACTCTTTTGATATAGATCAAAATAAATAAAATAGTGAATATAAATATTTATATACATTTTATGAAATTTAAAAATAGGACAAACATATATGCCAAAAAAGTTTATTCATGCATTTGATAAATTAATTTATTTTTATTAAATATGTATCTTTTGAAAATTTAAAATAAAAGATGAATACAAATGACTAAGTAAGTTGATTTGATTTTTAATATATTTTTTAAAAATAAAACACAAAATTTTGTACATAAAAATTTTCCATATGAATTGACTAAATAAACACAAAAGTATGATTTAAATTCTAAATTATTTTAATATACTAAGTAATGAATATATATCTTAGGGTGTTCATGTATTAATTTTATATAGAAAGAGGTGCAATCATTGATTTGAGAATGCAAGAAATATATTTGAAATGAAACATATTATCAGAGTATTCAATTTAATTAATTTTTGAATTTTATTATTCTATACACATAATATGTGAAGATGTTTATTATCTATCAAATATTTTTACATAGTTTATATGAATCTTTTATCTTTATATTTCATATAAAAGATATAGATTAAAATATAGTAAACGAGTTAAAAAAAATTTTGAAAAAACATATTCTCATTCGAGGTTGATTATATTGAAATTTAATAATAGCGTAACATTTTGGATAACATCCTTAAAAAAAAAAATTGACAAATGATAACAATTATCTTTGATATAGGTGCAGCTAAAGAATCTAAAATACCAATAGATGTGATTCATGCAAAAATCATACAAATTTAAATAGTATATTTGAAAAAGGAACAAAAACGATTGAAAAATGAAATATTCAAATGAGTTTTATCATATCAATATGAAAAAGGATAACAAGACGTGTAGATGTATTTTATTAGTATTTTTCAGTTATTTATAATATAATTCTTATGTACTCAAGAAAAAAATTACATCGGAGTATATGTTGTAATATAAAGATTCAAACTCATTGATATTCCAATAAAATGTAGAAAGTGACATATTAACTACATGTCCAAACAAAAAAATTACTAAGAAAATATATATTGACATTTGACATATTGATTAATAATGTACTATCCCTCATTTAATAGATTATAGATGTTAAATTTGTTAAGTTTCATTTCAATCGTCATCTCAAAACGATATTCATAATTAATATATAAGTAAAAAAAATAAAGTGATAATATTACGTTTGAAAATAAAGAGAGCTATAGAATTAATTAAAAAAAGTAATCCTTTAATATTTATTTTAAAGACCGCGCGAAGCGCGGCTAATTTCCCTAGTTTAAAGAATAATAGAAGGCTGACCGATAGTAAAATGTCAACTAAGAAAATACTTACCAATTAAGCAAGAAAATGGTAGCAACGAGAACAAGTTTATTCAACCTTTACCAAAGTAGCAAAGTAGCACTTCAAAGTTATTGAAACTTGTTTGTTTAAGAATAGTAATAATATGAATAGTAAGAGAATGAGAGAGTTTACAAGTATAGCTCTTGTGTTAAGAGAGAGTGAATGAATGATGAGAGAACTTGTTATGAAAAGATGTGAGTGGGAGAATGTGAGTTCTTCTCAAGATGTGAGTGTCCAAATAATGAAAGGAGGGAATCCTATTTATATAACAAAGAGGGAAAGCACATGAGGAAAAAATAAATTAGAATAAATTAGGAGTAAAATATTCTTCTACCTTAAATAATGAAGAGCCAAACAATATTCTTTTGTCATATATATATATAAGTAAGAAATCAGATTAGGAAGAGTAATATTATTTTCCTTAAGCCCAAAATTAGAATTATTTTTAAAATTATTTTTTTTACCAAATATAAAACAAGTAATAAATTAGCCTTTATTTATGTATATTTTTACCAAATATAAATAAATAAGAGAGTATTTTTCCTTAAATAGAGAACTGAATCAGTAAAATTATTCATTTATTTTTGTTCAACCCAAAATATGTTATCAAAAATAAAACAGGTAAGAATCCAATCAACTTAACTATGACAACTGCAGTCAATTAACAATAATAAATAAAACGGTAACACTAATTTTGTCTTATCAAGAGTATAAATCTGCACATACATATCAACTTAGCATAAATTAATCAACAACATGCAAAATAAAAAAATGTCCACAATAATATTTTTACCATATCATATGGCCTAAAAGAAATAAATTTACAACATAAAATATGCACACTTGATTAATCGAAACTTTCTCCTTGAAACGGACTAATCAAATCAACTGTCAATGAAATATTAAATTTAGAACAATCATAACATAAACAAGGGAACAATTTGAGCAAGATTTCAAAATTATCAAAGTTCTATTCAGCAGCTCTAATGGCAATCTGATTCTTATGATTAGAGAAACACACTATTACCAAGTTTAAGAAAAGTTTGTAGCATTCACCAACTTTCACGTAGAACACATGTAAATCATGGATTCCATATTCAAAACTGAGAAAATTATTAAAAATAGGCTAAAATAAGACTTACCTTGACGGATCTTAGCAGATCCGTTTTGTAATATTTCAGAATTTTGAGTTCGCAGGTTCGGCTATTTTAGAGGCGGCCAACGGGTATTGGCCTCGTTGAAGCTGCTGGTCCGCCGTTGCTACTGTCTGCCGGTCGCCTGTGTCTGGCTGGCAGCTGCTGTTCCTGCAAAACAGACAAGGAGAAGAAGAAGGGAAGGACATGGGGAAAACGGAGTGGACTGTGCCTGTCGGTCGCGGTGTTGCTGCTCGGAAATGGCTGATTTTCACCGGTGTCGCTGGCCTTGCGTTGTTGTTTCCTTTGCTGGTGGCGTTGCCTCGTGGTGCTGGTGGAACTTGCTGGTCGTTCTCCTCGCCTGGCTGCTGCTTCTCCTCGCGAGAATCTGCTGGAAAAGAGAAAAAAAGAGAGGAAAAAGAGGACGAAGGAGAAGAGGACAGAAAGAGGGGGGAGAAGAGAAGAGGGAGGCGGAGAAAGGGGTTTAGGTGGGGAGAGATAAGGGAGGAGAAGAGGCAATGAAGAAGAGAAGAGGAGGAGGACTGGCAGGGGAGAAAGACGGCAAGAGGGAGGAGGAACGAAGGGAGAGGGAGAAGAAGAGGGGGTCCCCAAAAAAATATAGGGAGAGAAGGGGGCGACTGGAGAGGGAGGTGAGGAAGTGAGAGTAAGTTCTTTTTAGGATTAGCTCTTTTAGGGTATTAGAAAATGGGATAAATAGGAGATTTAATCACAATCGTAGGATTAATTTAGTAAGCGTCTAGGATTTAATCTAGGATTTATTTTAAAGATGGATGGATGAGATGAAGTCTTAATATTAGATGGGACAAGATATGGAATGGCTAAAAATGCAATTAAATTGGCTAGAATTGAAATGAAAGAGGGGTTACGATTGAAATAAAATTTAATTGGAGTAGCTAGAATTGAAAGAAATTATAATAGAATAGGCTAGAATTTAAATACTTTTAAGGAAAAAGTGTAAGAATAAATATTTAATTAAAATACTACATATATTAAAATATTTTAATATAATTGAAAATCATTTAAATTTTAAAACATTTGAAATTCATTAATAATTTTAAAATATTATAATAATATTTACGATAATTTTATAAAGTGTAACGATACTAAAATATATGATTTTCAAGAAAAAATCGACTAAAATTTTAAACTTTAAATACGTATTTAATCAAATAGTATTCCTAAAAATGGTTAAAGGTCGATAACAATTGGGTGTCAACAGCTATCTCGCTACCTCTTTAGTCAGTGAAGGGGTCACCGCTCCATCCCTAGATGTACCAGGTGTTTATCCTCTGACTCTGACCCATTGCCACTGCTCAACCTCGAGGTGCAACTCTAATGGTTGGCTCAGGCGCACTTTGTCTTGACATTGTTGGTATTGCTAAAAGCTTATTAAAGTTTCGATAAAGTAAATCTATAGAGTCTATTACATATTATTTCCAAAACCTTAAAGTTATCACATAAGGACATCTATTCTCAAAATACCAAGTCTAAGAGTATTAAAGACACCAAAACAAATAAATAAGATGGTCTATGTCTAAAATTTAAGGACATCATGACATGACTGAATAAAATCAATACGAGCTAGAAGGAATAGGTAACCCTCACATCTGATGTGATGGAGGGTGACTAGATTTTAGGGCGAGTCGAAGTTGATGGTACACTTGATGCACTCCACAAAAGAAAACACAAGTAATAAGTCTATACATGGAACATATATATTGAGTAGGTATCATCAGCCAACTAAAATAGAAACCAATATGTAGTAAGTAATAGTGTAAAATCAACTATGACACTTAGCAGGTGACAAACATCACCAAATCAATAACATGATGAGAACTCATGCCTCCACACCAAGATATTTCGAGAATAAAGTTCTTGAAATTGGGTACATTAAGTTGTTTAATATGCTTTCTTTAATATTACCGTGTCTGAACGTGACACCCGATCCAACAATATTATTTTTGCTTGTGATACCCGATCCAATATATTATGTCTAAACATGACACCAATCTAATAATGCCTTTAATTTATCATTTATTATCACCATTTTTCACTTCATTAACAATATTTTATCAAACCTTTTTATTCAAGGCATCACTTTGATAGAGCAGGTTTAAGATTATCGGTCTCAAGATTTTAGACAAATCACAAACAACACGACCAAGCCACACAACCACACAATAAAGTACATAGAGAACATCACAATATGACTCAATGCATATCAATCAATATTAAGAGTCTATCTATCAAATAGAATAAACCATAATCTACCTCCACCGAAGAATTGATGTCAGACAAGCTACTTCTCCAATGATACCCTTTCCTCAATACCTCTGAATGTTTTCAATCTATCAACTATGCATAAGTTTTAAGTTAGTGAGTCTATAGACACCCTGTTACTATATTTCTAGCCTAGACCCAAAAATTCACCCAATTTTGTATTTAATTTTTTTAAAGATCAAGTCTAAGGGTAAATCTTAATTCCTCCAATTTGCACAACTTTAATAGAATTCAAATAACACATAGAATAATATGATAATTAAAGAAATGAATTATCACCAACTTTAGCCAATGTAAACAACGGCGTACAACAAAATCAAAAAGGTCTAATTAATATGCTTCGTTCTTTAAGTCAACAATGCATTAATAATATTATATCATAACTGTCATACCTTAATCTTTATACCATCATTTAGTCAATGAACAATTAATGTTTGTCCTCTACTTTCCAACAGTTACAATATATAGAACCACCATTAATTCCTATCTAACAAAATAACAATAGCATAACTTTCGCCTAAAAATCAATATGCATAAAACTAACTGTGGAATTGTTGAAGTTTAACTTATGCACGCCCATTTTCAATTTGATTTTTTGTTATATGCCATTTCTATTCTTCTACAAATTATTTTTTACCCTAATATAATGTATGACTAGTTATAAAAGTAATAAAAGTGGTCCACTAATAATTTTAATGTTATCTTCTTTAACCACCAACTAAATTAATTAATAAAACTATCCCCCTAATTCTATATTTGTAGTTACGAGTAGTCCAAAATACTCATTTAGACTCTATTAGAAGAGTCTTTTATGAAATAAAAGACTCTAGTACTCAAAACGATTGAATGAGTCGTTACACCGTGGGTTCTTCCGGGGGTACATGGACCTTGTGCATTCCAATGGGTTCTAGTATGATATTCAATCAATGTGTATAATAAGATAGACATGCATCACTATTCATGACATTGCACATCATTGTATCACACTTCATTGATTATGATTGTTGATTTTTATATTTTTGAGACTCGTAATTGTGGAAAACTGTGATGATAGACTGAATGTGATGAAGTGCGACTTGAGTTATTCTCTCTGTTCTTTTTCATGTGGAGTGGAAATTGTGGAGAACTTAATTTATGAACTTATTCTTAACTATTGTCTATCTATAACTGTCACGCCCCGAGCTACCCGCAAGCGCGGACACTTTCTAGGACCATAAGTGATTCCAAGCTAACCCTGCTGGCATAATCATGAGCATACTAAAGAATATAAGTGTTGCGGAAGCTAAATCATACTTAAAATGAAAAGATGGAAATACCCATATGCTAAAATTGAGATATATGAAAAACTGATGAGTTTAATACAAAGAAATTATTAACTCAACACTAAGTTAAACTAACTATGTCTGAAAAAAGCCTCTAAACTAGACTAGAAATACTAAAACAAGCCCTAACTAAGTCTACAAAAAACTGAAACTAAATGACTAAGAGGCTGAAATGAACTTATGACTATTGTCCCTAGAAAATGAGGACTTATTACTGAATCTGATGAACTGGAGATCGGGAATCGATCTATGCGTGATCTAGATGCTGAGAACCTCAACCTACATCACGAGAAGATGTAGAGCACGTATGTGTCAGTACTTGAAGGTACTGAGCATGTAGGAGAGAGTAAAGCTTAAACAGAACATAACTGAACAAGCACAAAAACTACTATAATAATCTGCACATGATATACTAAATGTTGAGGTAATTAAATGTAAAGACCAATTTATAACATGTTGGAACTTAATACTGAATATACTGATAAATGGTCAATTCAATAGAGTCTGACTGATTTGTGGGAGCTACTAATAACCAATAATAAAATCAAATGATCTAAATGTGGAGTCCAATGTATATGCCCTATAAATAGGACCCAATATACCCTGTCAGGGGTATAAAGGCATGCTGGCGTGATCACTAAACCGATGCCCAAAGAGGGGACTTACAACCTACTTGGCTAGTAGTTCTGGGACTAATTGGGTACGATGAACCCTAGTCCAACTCGATATCTTGCTTCTCCCAATGAATTATGTAATTAACTGATTTTGATTGAGTTTTAGTAAATACTGGATAGCTCAAACTAAACATGCAAACTGAGAATGCAACAATTAATCTGATAATTATGCATTTATAATTGAGGCATGTATATCTGAAGTAACTGAAATATCTGACCTAGCATGTGTAATTCAAGCTCTAAAGAAATACATAACTAGGGTTCTGAAATTCATGCAATAATCTGAGTAATAACATGATAATTTGATTTGGAACATATAACTAATTAATTCATCAAATTATGTTGAAGTTCTAGAAATCCTAGTCTAATCATGAAATCGGAATCAAGAGTCTGACTGAAAAATAGGGACTCAATGAGTGAAAGGAACCCATTATTGAAATCCCACATAGCTGGTGATGAAATCTTGGAGAAATATTTAGATTTCAGCATTGAAACTGAGGGAACCTTGTAGTTTTCTTGGACTAGAGTTCTTGACCTTTTTCTCCTTTCTTAATTCTAATTTTCTATGTTTTGATTTAATGATTTGGCTTATGTAAGTTTTAGTTATGTTTCTAGGCTTAAACTGACTAAAATATGATAATTTAGGGTCAAAACGATGTATCTTAGGATTTAAACGAAGTGAAAAAAGAATAAAAGACCCATGACTTAAAAGTTGGCGGAGTACCAGATGGATTTGATTGACGGACCGTAATTCGAATGACGCGCCGCAATGGTCGACCGTCGTTTGTGACTGAGAGTTGAAAGTCAGTTGGTGAGTCGATAGAGTCAACTGATGAACCGTAAGTCGATTGACAGACCGTACTAGTCAACCATTGTTTGTGATTGAGAGTTGAAAGTCAACTAGGAAATCAACGGAGTCGACTGATGGACCGTACTTGTCGACTGTCGTTTTCGACAGAGAACTGGAAGTAAGTTGATCAATCGATGCAGTCCACTAACGGACCGTAAGTTGACTAACAGTCGTAATAGCCAACCATCATTTGTGACTTGGAACTGAGAGTCAGCTGGCTTATCGATGGATTCGACTAACGGACCGAAAGTTGACTGACAGTCTGTAGTTAGCTCCGTCGTTGGCACCCCAACTTCTGAAAATCTATATTTTTTGTACTTTTTTTTTTATACGGGGTGTTACAATAACCGTTGAAGTGTTACTTCTGAGTTGAGTACTACTAGAGATTGTGATCTATTAGGTTAGACTGATTTCTATTTAGGTTGTAATTTGTAGAGGTTTCGTTGGTTATGAAAGGAGTACTCGTATTCTATTTTACTTTAGCTTGTATTAATTGTTGGCTTGCTAGGTATCATGTTGTATGGTACTCACTCCTTATTTCTACACTTGAGCTGGGGTTATCGTGATATTCTTCATCTTCGTCTGAGGTTCTTTTGTGGATACTTGAAAGATAGAGACTTGTTATCTCAGCGGACCCTCTCGTTTCTTGCTACTATAGAAAGAAAAACATTTGAGGCGACCCTCTAATTCGTTTATTATGTTCTTTTTCTACTTTGGAAACAAAAACATTTGAGACTTGTATTTTATTTCAATTTAGTTGCATTATACTAGTGGTTTGTACATGTGACAATCAGGTTTTGGGTATTTTATGAGATTGGCTAAGTCATCTATAGTTATGTCTTTGACGTATTTATTTCCGTTTTGTTGTCATATTATTTGCATTTTAAGCTAATTTGTCTTGGTGTGACAAGACGAGTGTAATCACTTTTTTTTTATCGTGGCAATCCTCCTACCTAGGTGTTTGAGTATATGCCCGCACGACTCGATAGGTGCATCATAACAAAGAATCTATTTAGATATGAAAAGGAAAGTAATGAATGATGATAAAAGTCATAGTAGAATATTAATAAATCACTAATAGGCTATGTGATGATACAAAATAGTAAATATAACATAAAAATAATAGACAAGGAAAAAATGTTAAATATTAGCGCATAAATATAAGGAATGAGACTCAAGTATGAATATGAAAATCTAGATAAAAATTGTTAATATTCACTGCGCATCGTCAGGGTACTTATACTAGTTTATATTAAAGGTAGGAGCAAAACGGATTTTTACAAAGTTTGTAACAACTTCTAGAAAATCCTAGTTTCCCGTCTCTCCTATATAAAATCATGTTTTAGCAGCGCCTCTCCTTCAATCATTCTCAACACAACTCAACCTATGCGGCTAAGAAGAAGGATATTTATTCACAAAAGTGAAGAGGATGATAAATCTTCTCCATGTATTCTTTAGAAATCAATAAGTCATTTAATCTCAGTTTTCTTTTCTTTATTTGGTGATATACTATTCACTTCTTAGTCCATGAATGAACTATCCCTGCAAATACTCCATTTCCTTTAAAAGGTTCATATTTTAAAGGCACATTTTTATTTTTGTTGTTGTATCTAATCAAATAGAAAGTTGATTTTTACTAAGTCTTTTACACTTAACTTTCTCAAATTTAAATCTTTTTCCTATTACTTATCCTAAGTGATTAATATAACATAGAAATTCTCCATCACTAGTTTCATTTATTTTGTGGTGAATGCAAGAGTAAAATTCTATAAACTCTATAAAATTCATGATATGTAGTTTCTGTAAGGGAGTTTTCTACAAAAAGACGTGTGATGTTGTGGCAAATTGGTGATGCTCAGGGAGGAATGTAAGTTCCAAGATTTTTTTTAATGAAATTAATTAATTTCTAAACTAGCCCTGTGAATATTCTAAGTCTTCCATTTTCAATATGACAAAATTGGAATTGTAGATAGTACAAAACTATCCTAATGGCTCTATGCCAACATTAATCTTCAACATCAGAATGATGCAAAACATTACTTTTACTAGAAAGTTTTTGATAACTATTTGTCATCATCCTTCAAACTTGCAAAGCTACAATTCATAATAAATAAACTACCTAAGTGGCACTATTCCATCAAACTTAGAAAAATGCAAAAAACTTTAAATCTTGTCATTGACTTACAATGAGTTTATTGGAATCGTTTCAAAAGAGCTATTAAATTTATTAAGTGGAAAAATACATATTGAGATTAATTTACTGATTTGTCAAAAATTAATTTATTTGATAAGATTCTTAGCACTTTAGGAGATCTCGATAAATTGATTAATATTTCTCTGACACATAATAGTGTAGATGGACCTATTCCAAGTTCATTTGACAAACTATTGGCATTGGAATTCTTGAATCTTTGATGTGAAATTTCAAAGTCATTAGAAGTTCTTGTGTATCTCAAATACTTAGCTTCTATCATAGTTGCTTATTCTTCAATAGATTTTTGAACTCTTCAACTACCATAATTGTAATAGATGTGTGGCAAATTCTTATCATGTTACTGTTTGTTTGTTTTATAAGAATGACTTTAATAAGTTATGTATTTTTTGTTTCACTTCTATTTAATTGTTGAAATACAAAAAATAAAACTATTAGTATTTAATCAGAACCATAAGTAGTGTAAAAAATTCAATAGCTAACGAGAAAGGTTCTTTAAAGTCTTTTTTAATCTTTTGTATTTAGATTTTATGGTATATTGCCTATATGATGCTCTACAATCTATCTATTTTACATCTTATGCTTATGGTAATATATACTATGCACAAATCCAATCTAGGATATGTAATATTCTAGTGGTAACTAAGCTCAGCTCAAGGATGTAGCATATTTGGTGTAACGACCTGTTTAGTCGTTTTGAGCAGCAGATTTTATTTCTGGAAAAACAGGCTGAGGCGACGGACCCCACGATGGACCGTCATGGGCACGACGGACCATCGCAGGGTCTCGTTTCAAAACACTTAGAAAATCTGAAATTGGGTACTGAAAATCGACTCTCTGAACTTCGTGACGGAATGGCAGGACAGACCGTCACAGGTGTGACGGACCGTCACAGACTCTTCAGAGAAATTGAGTCTCTGAACTCTGTGACGGGCAGCAGGACGGACCGTCGCAGGCACGACGGGCCGTCACAGGCTGCGTAATCCCAGTTCGGGTCGGATTTCTTTATACGTTTTAAGGGACATTTTTGACTATTCCTGCCTTAATTATAAAGTTAGTGGGTTAATGTTAATAAGTCTAATTACTTGGGGGTTAAAAGAGGTAACCTTGAGTTAATTAGTGGGTTATTATTGTCATCTTTTATTCTTAATTATATACTAATTAGGGTAAAAGAAAGAGGGTTTGAATAAAGAAAATAGAAAGAACAAGAGAGAGAGAGAGGATCGATCGAACGAGGAAGAGAGAAAACACAAGCTTTGGGGAATTTGCTTGCTTGATCACTAATCTTCGGAGGAGGTAGGTTATGGTTATTTTCATGCTATTCGTAGTAAACTCTTAATAGCGAATGATATGTGTTAGTAGTATTGTAAACCCTTCTATATGCTTAATTGTATGCTTGCATGAATGATGTGATTATGTAATTATGAACAAATAAGCATGATGAAGCTATTGAATCCCAAATCTTGAAAAGAAACCCTAATCTACTTTGTTAATGATGATGCCTTGGTATAAAAAAAGGCTTGATGAACGAAAGTAGTGAGATTAGGGGATCGGGTGCCACGTTCTGGTACCAGGATAGTATATGAGGATCGGAGTGTCACGTTTCGACACCAGGATAGTATATGGATCGGGTGCCACGTTCCGGTACCAGGATAGAATATGAGGATCGGAGTGTCACGTTCTGACACCAGGATAGTATATGGATCGGGTGCCACGTTCCGGTACCAGGATAGAATATGAGGATCGGAGTGTCACGTTCCGACACCAGGATAGTATTAGGATCGGGTGCCACGTTCCGGTACCAGGATAGAATATGGATCGGGTGTCACGTTCCGACACCAGGATAGAATGAGGATCGGAGTGTCACGTTCCAACTCCAGGATAGTATATGAGGAGCGGAGTGTCACGTACCGACACGAGGGGAATAAAGATAATGAATCTTGAAAGATGATAATATATTCAAATCTAATGAACCTAATTCCCAAATGAGTATGATGAGGAGGCGTGAGTCCTCATTGATGTGCTTGGTGTTGTAACCAAGGGTTATGGTAACTGTAAATGCTGCATGCTAAGGATATTAGTTGATTTTATGATATTGCTTAATATATACTGTTTTCTATTTTGAGTTGGCCGATGATATCTACTCAGTACCCGTGTTTTGTACTGACCCCTACTTTTATGTTTTCTTCTTGTTTATTTGTGGAGTGCAGCAAACGTACCGCCATCTTCAACTCAATCGCAATTCTAGCCAGTCTTCGTCACATCGGATCTTCAGGGTGAGCTAATGTTTCTAGCTTGGACTGGATCTTCTTCCTCATGTCTTGATGCCTTGAAGTTCCGGCATGGACTAGCTTTTATTTGTTTTAGCTTCTTAGAATACTCTTAGTTTAGTAATTTGATCATAGATGTTCTTGTGGTGATGACTTCCAGATTCTGGGGATAATAATAGTTATCGATTTTATTAATGAGTTTGAGTCTTCCGCATTACTTTATGTTGATATTACATTGAAATGTTAAGGTTTAGATTGGTTGGTTCGCTCACATAGGAGGGTAAGTGTGAGTGCCAGTCGCGGCCGGTTTTGGGTCGTGACAAACTTGGTATCAGAGCATTAGGTTCGTTGGTCTCATCACACAAGAACGAGTCTAGTAGAGTCTTAAGGAACGGTAGGGGGACGCCTTTACTTTTCTTTGAGAGGCTATGAGACTTTAGGAAAATTCCATTCTTTCATTCTTTCTTTTGTGCTATTACTTGGGTCCAATTGGTATCTAGGTGATACAAATTGGTATCTGACCATCTTCACTCTATTTCGCAGATGGTTAGAACTAGAGCAACAACCGCGCCAACCCCAACACCGGCAAGACAAGAAACGTCTGAGCCAGCCACTGGGGCTGTGGCTCGAGGAAGAGCAACGGCAAGAGGCCGTGGTAGAGGTCGTGGGAGGACGTCCTCTAGAGGAAGAGGACGAGCACCTAGACCATCTGATACTAGGGCAGTGACTCCTCCACCGACTGAAGAGGTAGTGAGAGAGGGTGAGGAAGGGAAAACTGAACAAGTACAGAATGAGGGATTGCCTCCCCAACCTACCCCAGAGATGATCAATCAGGTTCTTGCTTATCTTAGCGGGTTATCTGATCAGGGTCAGGCACCTCCAGTGTTTTCTGCACCAACACCTCCGGTTACAGAGGTACAACATGCGGCTACTATGGCTCCCCGCATGGATGCCTCATTGGAGATAGGCACGTTTCCTCGTCTGACTACGGGGCCTATAATGACAAATGATCAGCATGAACTTTTCAGTAAGTTCTTGAAATTGAAACCTCCAGTCTTCAAGGGTGCTGAATCTGAGGATGCCTACGACTTTCTGGTTGACTGTCATGAGCTACTACACAAGATGGGTATAGTAGAACGGTTTGGTGTTGAGTTTGTGACTTATCAGTTTCAAGGGAACGCCAAAATGTGGTGGCGATCACATGTTGAGTGTCAACCGACAGAGGCAACACCTATGACTTGGGCATCATTCTCTAGTTTGTTTATGGAGAAGTATATCCCGCGGACTTTGAGGGATAGGAAAAGAGATGAATTCTTAAGTCTAGAGCAAGGTAGGATGTCGGTTACTGCATACGAGGCTAAGTTTCGTACACTATCCATATATGCCACCCAACTTTGTTTCAGTCCACGAGAGCGGATTCGTCGTTTTGTGAAGGGGTTGAGATCAGAATTGCGGATTTCAGCCTTGCAGGTAGCGGCTACGGCAAAATCTTTTCAAGAAGTGGTAGACTTCGTGATAGAGGTAGAGGGAGTGAAGCCAGATGACTTCTCTATGACAACGACATCAAAGAGGTTTCGAAAGGGAGGTGAGTTTAATGGTTCTTACTCTAGAGAACAGGGTTCAGGAGATTACTCTGTCCGACCAATCCAGTCTTCACTACAGACTGTTTTAGGGGGTCCACCTCAGACCAGTCAACACTTCTCTGAGAGACCTATGCTTAAATCCAGAGAGTGTTATGGATGTGGGGAGACTGGACACATCAAGAGGTATTGTCCAAAACAGAGTTACAGACCTCCAAATGTTAGAGGTAGAGGTGGTTATGGAAGAGGCCGTCATTCTGGAGGACGCGGTGGTCGAGGTAATGGTGGTCACCAAAACGGCCGGGGTGATGGGCAAACTGGAGCCACTACATCACAACATGGTAGGGGCAATGGACAGACAAGTAATGGGGCCCATTGCTACGCTTTTCCTGGGAGATCTGAAGCGGAGACATCAGATGCTGTCATCACAGGTAATCTTTTGATTTGTGATTGCATGGCTTCTGTATTGTTTGATCCTGGATCCACATTTTCTTATGTATCTTCCTCATTTGCTAATGGTCTAAATTTACGTTGTGAATTACTTGACATGCCTATTCGTGTTTCTACTCCGGTGGGTGAGTCTGTGGTAGTTGAAAAGGTATATAGGTCTTGTTTGGTGAACTTTGTGGGGAGCAACACTTATGTAGATTTGGTTATCTTAGAAATGGTTGATTTTGATGTAATTCTGGGTATGACTTGGCTTTCTCCGCAATTTGCGATCTTGGATTGTAATGCTAAAACGGTGACGTTAGCCAAGCCTGGGACAGATCCGTTAGTGTGGGAGGGTGACTACACTTCCAATCCAGTGCGTATCATCTCCTTTCTTCGTGCTAAGAAAATGGTTAGTAAAGGGTGTTTATCTTTCTTGGCACATCTCAAGGATGACACTACCCAAGTGCCTTCGATTGAGTCGGTTTCGGTGGTCCGTGAGTTTCTGGATGTGTTCCCTGCAGATCTTCCTGGTATGCCACCAGATAGGGATATTGACTTCTGTATTGATCTTGAACCGGGTACTCGCCCCATTTCTATACCCCCTTATAGAATGGCTCCCGCGGAGTTAAGAGAGTTAAAAGCCCAACTTCAAGAGTTGTTGAGCAAAGGCTTCATTAGACCAAGTGCATCTCCTTGGGGTGCTCCGGTTTTGTTTGTAAAGAAGAAGGATGGGAGTTTTCGGATGTGCATAGACTACCGGCAATTGAACAAGGTAACTATTAAGAACAAGTATCCTCTTCCTCGCATTGATGACTTGTTCGATCAGTTACAAGGTGCTTGTGTCTTCTCTAAGATTGACTTGAGATCCGGTTATCATCAATTGAAAATACGGGCAACGAATGTGCCAAAGACTGCTTTTCGAACAAGGTATGGGCATTACGAATTTGTAGTGATGTCTTTTGGTCTTACGAATGCCCCTGCTGCGTTCCTGAGTTTGATGAACGGGATTTTCAAGCCATATCTGGATCAATTTGTGATCGTATTTATTGATGATATATTGATATACTCCAAGAGTAAGAAGGAACATGAGGAGCATTTGAGAATAGTGTTAGAGGTATTGAGGAAGAAGAAGCTTTATGCCAAATTCTCCAAGTGTGAGTTTTGGCTAGATTCAGTGTCCTTCTTGGGACACGTGGTCTCTAAGGAGGGAGTGATGGTGGATCCATCTAAGATTGAGACAGTAAAGAATTGGGTAAGACCTACTAATGTGTCAGAAATAAGGAGCTTTGTTGGGTTAGCTAGCTACTACCGCCGATTTGTCAAGGGATTCTCTTCTATTGCTTCCCAATTGACGAACTTGACTAAGCAGAATGTTCCATTTGTATGGTCAGATGAGTGTGAGGAAAGCTTTCAGAAGCTCAAGACTCTGTTGACTACTGCACCAATTCTCACCTTGCCAGTGGAAGGTAAGAATTTCATTGTCTATTGTGATGCATCCTATTCGGGTTTGGGTGCAGTGCTAATGCAAGAGAAGAATGTGATTGCTTATGCTTCAAGACAATTAAATGTGCATGAACGTAACTATCCAACTCATGATTTGGAATTGGCCGCGGTAGTGTTTGCATTAAAGCAATGGAGACACTATTTATATGGGGTTAAGTGTGAGGTCTATACGGATCATCGTAGCCTACAGTATGTCTTTACTCAGAAAGATTTGAACTTGAGACAGAGGAGATGGATGGAACTACTGAAGGACTACGACATCAGTATTTTGTATCATCCGGGGAAGACGAATGTTGTAGCGGATGCTTTAAGTAGAAAGGCGGGAAGCATGGGAAGTCTAGCTCACTTGCAAGCTTCTAGACGCCCATTGGCTAGAAAGGTTCAGACTCTAGCTAATGACTTGATGAGATTAGAAGTAAATGAGAAGTGAGGATTGTTGGCTTGTGTGGAGGCAAGATCTTCTTTTCTTGACAAGATTAAGGGAAAACAGTTTGATGATGAGAAACTAAGAAGCATCCAAGATAAGGTATTGCGAGGAGAGGCTAAGGAAGCACAAATCGATGAGGAAGGTGTTTTGAGAATCAAGGGAAGGGTATGCGTACCCTACGTTGATGATTTGATCAACACTATTCTGAAAGAGGCTCATAGTTCAAGGTATTCGATACATCCGGGTGCAACCAAGATGTACCGTGACCTAAAGCAACACTTTTGGTGGAGTAGAATGAAGCGTGATACTGTGGATTTTATAGCCAAATGTCCAAACTGTCAACAAGTAAAGTATGAACATCAAAGGCCCGGAGGAACACTTCAGAGAGCCCATTCCGGAATGGAAATGGGAGAGAATCGCAATGGACTTCGTGGTGGGTCTTCCAAAAACAATGGGTAAGTATGACTCTATTTGGGTGATTGTTGATAGGTTAACTAAGTCTGCTCATTTCATTCCGGTCAAGGTGACTTACAATGCAGAAAAGTTAGCCAAAATCTATGTCTCAGAAATTGTTCGGTTGCATGGGGTTCCACTATCCATCATATCAGATAGAGGTACGCAGTTTACTTCCAAGTTTTGAAGAACATTGCATGCTGAATTGGGTACTAGGTTGGACCTTAGTACCGCGTTCCATCCTCAGACCGATGGTCAGTCTGAGCGAACGATTCAAGTGTTGGAGAATATGCTTCGCGCATGTGCGATAGAGTTTGGAGGCCATTGGGATAGCTTCTTACCCTTAGCGGAGTTTTCATACAATAATAGCTATCACTCAAGCATTGATATGGCTCCATTTGAAGCATTGTATGGTAGGAGATGTAGGTCCCCCATTGGTTGGTTTGATGCATTCGAGGTTAGACCTTGGGGTACTGATCTTTTGCGGGATTCGATAGAGAAAGTGAAATCTATTCAAGAAAAGTTTCTAGCGGCGCAAAGTAGGAAAAAAGAATATGCAGATCGAAAGGTTAGAGACTTAGAGTTCATGGAGGGTGAACAAGTCTTATTGAAAGTTTCGCCAATGAAAGGGGTGGTGCGGTTTGGTAAAAGAGGCAAGCTAAGCCCAAGGTACATTAGACCCTTTGAAGTACTTAAGCGAGTAGGGGAGGTGGCTTATGAGTTAGCCTTGCCTCCAGGGCTGTCCGGAGTACATCCGGTATTCCATGTGTCGATGTTGAAAAGATACCATGGGGATGGATACTACATTATCCGTTGGGATTCAGTTCTGCTTGATGAGAATTTGTCTTATGAGGAGGAACCTGTTGCCATTCTAGATAGAGAAATTCGCAAGTTGAGGTCAAGGGAGATTGCATCCATCAAAGTTCAATGGAAGAATCGACCCGTTGAAGAAGCCACTTGGGAGAAGGAGGCAGATATGCGAGAAAGATACCCACATCTGTTTACAGATTCAGGTACTCCTTTTCGCCCTTGTTTTCCTTCTTGTGATCGTTCGGGGACGAACGATGGGTAAATTGGTATCTATTGTAACGACCTGTTTAGTCGTTTTGAGCAGCAGATTTTATTTCTGGAAAAACAGGCTGAGGCGACGGACCCCACGACGGACCGTCATGGGCACGACGGACCTTCGCAGGGTCTCGTTTCAAAACACTTAGAAAATCTGAAATTGGGTACTAAAAATCGACTCTCTGAACTTCGTGACGGAATGGCAGGACGGACCGTCACAGGTGTGACGGACCGTCACAGACTCTTCAGAGAAATTGAGTCTCTGAACTCTGTGACGGGCAGCAGGACGGACCGTCGCAGGCACGACGGGCCGTCACAGGCTGCGTAATCCCAGTTCGGGTCGGATTTCTTTATACGTTTTAAGGGACATTTTTGACTATTCCTTCCTTAATTATAAAGTTAGTGGGTTAATGTTAATAAGTCTAATTACTTGGGGGTTAAAAGAGGTAACCTTAAGTTAATTAGTGGGTTATTATTGTCATCTATTCTTAATTATATACTAATTAGGGTAAAAGAAAGAGGGTTTGAATAAAGAAAATAGAAAGAACAAGAGAGAGAGAGAGGATCGATCGAACGAGGAAGAGAGAAAATACAAGCTTTGGGGAATTTGCTTGCTTGATCACTAATCTTTGGTGGAGGTAGGTTATGGTTATTTTCATGCTATTCGTAATAAATTCTTAATAGCGAATGATATGTGTTAGTAGTATTGTAAACCCTTCTATATGCTTAATTGTATGCTTGCATGAATGATGTGATTATGTAATTATGAACAAATAAGCATGATGAAGCTATTGAATCCCAAATCTTGAAAAGAAACCCTAATCTACTTTGTTAATGATGATGCCTTGGTATAAAAGAAGGCTTGATGAGCGAAAGTAGTGAGATTAGGGGATCGGGTGCCACGTTCCGGTACCAGGATAGTATATGAGGATCGGAGTGTCACGTTCCGACACCAGGGTAGTATATGGATCGGGTGCCACGTTCCGGTACCAGGATAGAATATGAGGATTGGAGTGTCACGTTCCGACACCAGGATAGTATATGGATCGGGTGCCACCTTCCGGTACCAGGATAGAATATGAGGATCGGAGTGTCACGTTCCGACACCAGGATAGTATATGGATCGGGTGCCACGTTTCGGTACCAGGATAGAATATGGATCGGGTGTCACGTTCTGACACCAGGATAGAATGAGGATCGGAGTGTCACGTTCCGACACCAGGATAGTATATGAGGAGCGGAGTGTCACGTACCGACACGAGGGGAATAAAGATAATGAATCTTGAAAGATGATAATATATTCAAATCTAATGAACCTAATTCCCAAATGAGTATGATGAGGAGGCGTGAGTCCTCATTGATGTGCTTGGTGTTGTAACCAAGGGTTATGGTAACTGTAAATTCTGCATGCTAAGGATATTAGTTGATTTTATGATATTGCTTAATATATACTGTTTTCTATTTTGAGTTGGCCGATGATATCTACTCAGTACCCGTGTTTTGTACTGACCCCTACTTTTATGTTTTCTTCTTGTTTATTTGTGGAGTGCAGCAAACGTACCGCCATCTTCAACTCAATCGCAATTCTAGTCAGTCTTTGTCACATCGGATCTTCAGGGTGAGCTAATGTTTCTAGCTTGGACTGGATCTTCTTCCTCATGTCTTGATGCCTTGAAGTTCCGGCATGGACTAGCTTTTATTTATTTTAGCTTCTTAGAATACTCTTAGTTTAGTAATTTGATCATAGATGTTCTTGTGGTGATGACTTCCAGATTCTGAGGATAATAATAGTTATTGATTTTATTAATGAGTTTAAATCTTCCGCATTATTTTATGTTGATATTACATTGAAATGTTAAGGTTTAGATTGGTTGGTTCGCTCACATAGGAGGGTAAGTGTGGGTGCCAGTCGCGGCCGGTTTTGGGTCGTGACATTTGGGGTGAGATGTTATAACCACTAAAGAACGTAATTATTAGTGAAGTAAAGGTATATACAAATTTATTATTTCAATTTAACACTATCGTTATTCATTTCTCATAATAGGTATTTTTTATAAAAAATAAATAAAAAATGTGTATGTTTTACCTAACATGACAAGATCGTTATTAACTTAAGAAATCAAATTAGGATATTAGACTCGTTTTATAATAATTATTCATTTTAACCTACTCTACGATCATCATAAAACAAATCTGATATTCTATGACTTGATATTTTTTAAAGTAAGTGGCACTTTGGTCGTCATAGTGGAGAATACATATACAAATTTAAAAAAAAAAGGAATTTAAATGTCTAAAATGAGAAATGAATAATGATAAGTATAGTATTTGAATTAAATTAATAAATTCATACATACCTTAAATTCATTGAAAATTAAATTTTTGAGTGATTGTGCATCTCATCCCAAGTCGGATAAGCAATATGAAAAAAAAGAGTTCAAATCCATGAAAAGGTTTTGGTACAATTTAGATATTTATTCTCACTGAGAAATTTTATATCTAATGATCTGTTTCGGTGTTTTACTAAAATGTCTCATATCTAGGTATAAGAGTTCTAATCTTTTTATTTCTTTTACCACATAAATATGAGTTGATAGCGATTATTTTATTTATTGTGACACCTCAAACCTTTCCGCTAACATTAATTTGGACTTATCTATTTGTGTAGATAGGTCCGAACATGATGAATTTTTAAAGTATATAGATGTTTAGATCAATTCTTTAGTATGAAAATATATTATGTATGAATTAAGGTCATATGAGATTCTTAGCACAAAATTGAATTGAAAAAGTCCTTATTGATTCATTTTTTATATGAGTTTTTACTAGGATCAACTTAAAAGAAGAGTTTCTTCTAAAATACAAAGAGCTATGTTGCTCAAAACATATTAAATTAAAGGTTTTTGTGTAGGGTAGAGTAAAAATTCTTACATTGAGGTAAGTTCTTCTATTAACTTCTTTGTCTATTAATCCACTAACATCTTAAACCATTTAAAATATTGTTAATGGTCGAATTATGGGTTATAACCCAAGGTCCTTAAACTTTGGGGAAAAACCTATTGTATATGTATTATATCACCAATAATTTTTTAGTTTATAAGCTAATGATCTGAGCATAAAATTGTTGTTCTATAACATGATTGTGATGGTTGTAACTTGAAAATATTTTATGTATAACAAAGATGAGATCTTTATCATAAAAATTGCTTTAAAGGTATAATTGAGGTAAAAGATTGACTTATTTTAAGTGTTTTTAAATTAAAATAGTTTTTAAAAAATTTTGTATTATTTGTAACATTAAAAAACTACTTATACGCGCTTGTTTTTAAGCTAAAATGACTAATGTAAGTCATAAGTTTGAATTTATAACTTATGGCTTATCATTAGAGTCGTTTAGATCAAATTTTGACTAAAAAACTAAAAAATATATATCTAAACACTCCAAAAGTACTGTAAAATCATTTTGACTTAAGACACTTAAATAAATCAATCCAAACCGACTCTAAAACTAAGGGGTAACTTGGTGGGGAATAAGATATTCCATCACATATACCAGATAACTTATCTAATCACATAAATATAAACGATAAGATAAATCATTCAAGGATTACATCATACCTCAAATAAATACAAGATAAAATAATCTTGTATTTCATCTCAAAATTATTATACATTATATCTCACACTAATAAGTAACAAACAATGAATTATTGAGCTCGTATTAGCACGCTAGTAGCATCTAGTCTATACCTAAGACTATGTGAAACGCAATCAAAAAGGTGATCAGTAAACGCTATTTTTATAATTTTTACTCTTTTTTTTTGGACTACATTTCAACTTACATAAAGGCGCACATTTTCTTCTCTCCTTTTTTTTGGTTTCTTACTTGGTGTTTGAAACTCAAATTGGAGTTTCGATTAAATTCAAATTGCGCACTGCAGAGCCCATACAGGAATGACGTTCCTAATAGAATATCCAGAACTCAAATCCAAACTTTATAAAGCACTCCTACCAATGCTTTCAAAGGTGTGGGTGCTAAAGTAAAAAATATTTTTAAAAAATACTCCCTTCGTCCCATTTTATGGTGCAATATTTGACCGGCACGAAGTTTAAGAAATAATGAAGACTTTAAAATGTTTATCAAATTGTCCTTCAAAAAAGTAACTCATTCTTCTCTCTCCTCATAAATGTATTAGAAAATTAAATGGTACCAATAAGGGTAAAAGAGAAATTATACCTTTAAATACTTACCATATAAGAAAATGTGACATTCTTTTTGGGACTGACAAAGAAGGAAATGGTGTCACATAAAATGAGACGGAGGAAGTACATGTTAAGTGTGAGATTCAAACTCGGATTTAGCAACACATAAGAGCCTTAAGCACCCATCCAAGAGTCAATGAACTAGTCAAATTATTTAGTTATTGGGTGCCCTATATTAATTTTACACAAATACCTTTTAATATATATATAAACAAGGTTAATGAATGATTGAGCACCCGGACAAACAACATAAATCCACCCCCAGCCATTGCAACACACCCATGTTGATAAATGAAATACATCTTCACCAACTCATAAAGTGGTCCATACATAAGACCCAGACCTATTATACAACTGACAAAACTGAGAAAAAGATTGGATTGATGTGATACCAAATAGAACAAAAGGAACATGGGCTGATGGGCCTGGCATTTAAGACTTAAATGGGCCCGGCCCATTAGTGTACTACTCACCGACAGCAACTTCTCACTATTATCACTTTGTACCACTAAAGTTGTACAAAATACAAAATATTAATGTTTAAATTGACCACAAAAAAGTTGGATCATTTGCACTTTAACTTCTATTTTGTACTCATGATAATTAAATTATTATTTTTTGAAATATAAGTTAAAATTAGTTATTCGTTGTGCACTAATTTAATATTTATTCATAAATTCGACGTTAATCAAATGATATTAAATTATTTTATTAAGGAAACATAAGATTTAAAGTGGTTATGTGTTATGTATGAATTCAATATTTATTCACAAGTTTATTTTTAATAGTGCTAATTAAATGATATTAAACTGTCTTATTAAGTTTAAAGAATTATCTGATAAATATTAAATGATATTTGATTAAATAATTTAAATTTTTAATTTAAAATAAATATAATGTATATTTGTTTGATAGTAAATCATCACTTTATTTTTACGCAAATCAAATGTGAAGAGGCATGTTGAGATGTTTGCGATTAAATTATTTATCTTTACTGACTATTGATGTTTTACTCAAAATAGTTATAAAATTCACACAAATATTATTGACACTCAAAATAATAAATTCATAACTAAAGAATATGAGGAAATTAAAAGTCATAGCTAAAGTAGGTATCATGCTTTGAAAAAAATTGTACACAAATAAAATTACAGTAGAGTAAAAATTATTTTTTTTGAAAAATATCTTAGTTAAAGTAGGCATGTTAACGAAAACGCATATGATTTAACCTCCATGAATTTTTGCATTAGAATATCTAGCAAATTATGTCTTGCGCTCTAAAAATAACATGTTATATTTGGTATAAATTTGATTTCCAAGAGCAATAATAAACTATCAACTCATTTGAAGAATCAATTCATTTGAAGGACAGATCGGATGATTACATTAAAATAGTTTTATTTTTAAAATATTTTTAATTTTTATACCTAATAAAATTACTCAACTATTTTTAAAAAAAAGCAATTATTTTCACAGATAAAAAATTTGAAGAGATCATTTTCTTATGCAATTTGTAAGGGACTACGAGAGATTATTTCCTCTTTCAATAGTTTGCATTTAGGGGCCTATTATGGGTGTCAAATGGACAGATTGACTTGAAATTGAAAATATTAAAATGAATCGAAATAGAAATTTGGTTGGGTAATGATGTACCCAAGTTATTTTGAGCTCAAATGAGCTAAAAATAGATTGGGTCATGATCCATCCAATTTGACCGGCTTAATCTCAATAAATTTTATTATATTGTTATTTAACTTTTATAATCACAATTTAAATTTTAACTAAAAAAATAAAAAAAAAAGTTACAAATAGAAAGATAATTCCTAGAAGATATAAAACAATGGTAATTCATACCTTCAATATAAGAATATACATTATATCAATACAAATAAAGAGTTCTAAAACGGATTAAAATTAGAGATTAAATTAAGCTCTATTAAATATTCTTTTAAAACGGGTTAAGACATGAATGAGTTGATATTGAACAAATTCAAATTAGAAAAAAAATACCTAACTACAGATTCTTGTTATCCTATTTTCTACTATTTCCTACCATTCCAAAAAAAATTACAAAAATCTCTTTTTCCTCACATTCTCTCCTTTTTCGGATACATCACTGAGAACCATCCAACTACATAAGTTTTTTCTTCTTTTTTTTCACGCCTAAAATCACCCCATGGTATAAGCAATTACCTCCATCACTTTTTTTTTATTTCAATTTTTTTTTCTCTTTTCAATTCTTCGATTTCAAGTTATTGAAGGTAGCTCTTCTTCATCTATTTTTTTCTTTCTAGTTCATTAGTTATGGATTATTTTTTAGCTTTTTCGTCTACAAAATTCTGATACACATGGATGAGCCTCTATTTTTGGTATTGGGAATATCAAATCAGTCTAAGAAGGATGTATTTTCTTACTTCAAAATAAATTGTAAATAAACTCGAATTGTTGGTAGCTTCGATATGGGTCTTGGGTCGAGATTCATGTATCGTATTCAAATATTAGTCTTGATACATAATTCTGATTTATTGAAACACTTATTAGTATGCATCATGTTCATAGTTATATATTTGATAGATAATTCTTACAAACTTCATTATCTTTTACTACCAGATACATACACCAAACTTATTTAACTACAAGACTATATATATGTAGAGATTATTAAATATTATTGTTGATACATAAGCATTAATATTTTACAATAATATCAATTTGTATCATATACACAACACAGTCATGTATATGACATAACTTTGTTATGTATATAACATAGTTATGTTTCACATATTGTTATGTTTTTTGTATCATTGTTTTTAACTAAATCAGTGTGTATTATATTCATAATTTTTTTTGTATATGACAAATAAATATGTCAAATTGTCGAATGTACTATGTATCAGATGTTGTATGTATTTGTTGTCGCCCGAGTAACACTTTAATATATAGTTACACCATTTGTTTAACGTAATGTATATCAGATTCAACAAATTTTAAACTTTGTTTTATGTATCATATGCATATCAACTAACCACAATGTTATGTAGCAATCATAAAAGAATCTTATTGAAAATAATACATGTACACTATTTTAATAAGTAACTTTTTCAATTAGAATAAGATACATAAATAATAATGTATCATGCACAATTTATCGGCATGATACATAAATAGTAATGTATTATGCACAATTTCATTAACATGAAACATAAATACATAAAAATGGATACATATAAATTCAACCGGTTGCTCTATCAATATTGTGTTCTTTTATTTCTTCCATTTCGTCTACTTTGCAGAAGCAATGAGAGTTCAAATTTGACATTTAGCATATAAGTACATAATCAATATCGATGGAGGATGAAACGACATAGAGGCGACGGCGGCAGCACAAAAGGAGAGACTGAGAGCCCTTAGAGTAGCTTATGAACTTTTTCAAATTTTGATGATGAGATTAACAAGACTAACGAAGATAGTCATGATATATTTTATCAAAAAATTTGACAATTTTGAATTATAATTTAAAGGACCTTCGATGAACTGAGAGAAGAATGTTGAATCTCAAACTTTTTGATATCTTCACTGAACTGGGAGAAGAATTTTGAATCTCAAAATTTTTAATAGGATCTTCGACAAAGTGGGAGAAAAACTTTGCATTTTGAAATTTTTGCAGTTGCCACATTTTGGGAGGCTGAAAATTCCAGTGATAACAATGTGATTATGTAATTTATAAAATTTTAATTTGATAACATTTTTTTTAGCGTAACAAAAAATTGAATTTATGAATCGAATGGAATGTATCCGGCTTGTTTTCTATGTATTCGGATGACAATAATTTTTAGGAAAATTTTTAAATTCTTTTTTAAAAAAAGTGTTGCTAGTCTGTGTTTGAAAACAAGAATTACTGATTCTGATAAAACTTTGCAGAACCACGAAGTAACCAAAGTTTATAGAATCAGTACAAGAGATGAAGAGAAGTTAATTATGAAAAACTTAAAATCTATAATTTACCAGAATCTGGAAAAAAAAATTGAACAGAAAAAGATCAAGTCCACTGAACTCACAGTGTCCCCTTAAGAAAATTATTTCCCTCTAGTATTCGAGATTTGATTTGGAATATAACCTCCCGAGGTAAAATGATCTCAATCACCAGAGTAACGATACCAAAAACTCCGGTGTCAATGAACCAGTCAAATGCAGCAAAATACATGAAGTAATTGTTGTGCAGAAGAAGAAGAAATCAGAAAAATTCGTAACGAAAATTCTGAAGAGTGAACGGTATTTATAGGCTAGAGGAACACACACGACCATTAATGAAAGTTTGCAACCTTTAAAATGATACTGACTGTTTCTTAAAGTTGCAACCTTTCAGAACAGTCATTTTCAAAAATGGCGGGAAATTTAAATAAAACGGGTGGCACGTGGATCCGAGTCGGGTCGGGTTAGTCAACTAAAAAGTTGAAACGTTTTGATTAATTTAACCTAAATAACTGAAAACGTTTTTGTTATCAACTAATTAATTGAAACATTCAATAAATTAAATAAATAAATAATTAATTAAATAATTAAAATAAACTTTGGCCAAAAAATAATCTCTCGATTGATCATTTGCCGAAGCCGAGACGAGCGAGCGACGACGACGACCGCGCAAGGGGGTCCTCTTTCCAACCCTTTAACAATTGATAGGAGTGTTTCGATATTTAAACACTCCTATTTTTCTTTCGCCCAACTATGAGGGACAAATGTATTTTCTTTAAAGCATAAGAGGACTTTTCAAGTTCTCAACTCTTCAAGTTCTCAACTTTTCAAGTTTCTCTCTTTCCCTCTATTTCTCATCAATTCTTGCTACATACCCAACAATCCCCCACATTGATGAGGATTGGTCATAACATAGGAATGCACAAACAAGTGTGTACTTTACATGCAAGGATTAATTGTATCTAGATAAGTAGGTTTCACTTGGACTTTCCATAGTGAACATATGTAGGATATACTCGGTCAATCGGTGAATGTGATATCTTTTAACCATCGAGCTTTGATGTATACCTAGACAACCATATGTCACACAATTAATCCTTTACTGTTTATGGTTCTTATGGTTGTGTTCATTTCAGCCATGAACTCCTCCTGGTTTCATGAGTGTATAGAGAATAAGATTTTGACATAAAATTCTCTTTGAAACGGCTTCTACTTCACACTCATATAGGTGATTTCTAACCGTGTCATATCGTAGATACACTATTTGGTCAAATCTACCAAACTTAGAAAATTATTAAAATCTTTAAGTTTTATTATCTCATTAACAGGCCTTAAAGTCTTAACATTGTTCGTGAACATTGTCTTCATCATGAGAATGGATTGATTTAATTGACAATGTCAAATTGTCAGCCACAACTTTGTTTTTCTCCTTGACTCTAGCTCTTGGGATCTCCAGTCTGCTAGATAGAGTTACTGTTATGTTGACTTGTCTTAAGCTATAAACTCATTCCTTAGATGATCTTTCAATTGTCTCTCTCACTAAGCCTTTCTTTAGTGGATCTGACACATTATCGCTTGACTTTGCATAATCAATTATGATAATTATACTAGAGAACAGTTGTCTTATGGTGTTATGTCTCCGTCGTATATGACGAGACTTTCCGTTGTACATGATGCTCCCTGCCCTACCTATTACTGCTTGACTATCGCAATGTATGCAAATAGGTTCAACAGGTTTGGGCTAGAATGGAATATCCTCTAAGAAATTCCAAAGTCATTCAGCTTCTTCACCAGCCTTATCTAAAGCAATGAATTCAGATTCCATTGTGGAGCGAGCAATACATGCCTGTCTGGACTACTTTCAAGAGACTACTCCTCCACCAAATATGAACACATAACCACTTGTGAATTTTACTTCATTTGACTCGGTGATCCAAATTTGCATCACTATATCCTTCAATCACAACAGGATATTTATTATAATGCAAAGCATAGTGTTGTGTATATTTCATATATCCAAACACACGTTTCATTGTCATCCAGTGAGTTTAATTCAGAGTACTAGTGAACCGACTCACTTTGCTAATAGCACATGCTATATTTGATCGCGTACAATTTATAATATACATCAAACTTCCCAATACTCTGGCATATTTCAATTGAGAGTCGCTTGGACCTTCATTCTTTTAAAATGTACAACTTAAATCAATTGGAGTTTTGACAATATTGAAATTCAAGTACTTTAATTTATTCAATACTCTTTCAATATAATGAGATTGAGATAATGCTAGTCCCTGAGGAGTTTTGATAATCCTGACCCCTAAGATCAAATCAGCAACTCCTAAGTCTTTCATATCGAACTTGCTAGACAACATGCGCTTAGTAGCATTTATATCGTTAATATCTTTACTCATTATTAACATGTCATCAACATACAAACAAACAATGACTTCATGATTCATAATGTTTTCAATGTAAACACATTTATCACATTCATTAATCTTAAATCCATTTTCTAACTTAGTTTGGTCAAATTGTTTGGGTGCTTGCTTGAGTCCATAAAGTAACTTCACAAGTCTGCACACTTTTTTTTCTTTACAGGAACTATAAACCCTTCAGGTTGTTCCATGTAAATTTCTTCCTCCAACTCTCCATTTCAGAAGGTTGTCTTTACATCCTTTTGGTGGATTTTAAGATCATGCACTGCTGACACTAGAGAGTATGTGTCAAAGTAGTCCAGACCTTCCTTTTGTCTGTACCCTTTGACTACCATTCTAACCTTATATTTGTCAATAGTGTTATCAGGTTTCATTTTTCTTTTATAGATCCACTTTGATCCTAAAGGTTTATTTTCCTGAGGAAGATCAACCAATTCTCAAGTGTGATTACTTAAAATTGATTCAATCTCACTATTGACGGCTTCTTTCCAATAAGTTGAGTCAAATGAAGACATGACTGCTTTAAATGTTTGAGGCTCATTTTCAAGCAATAGTGTCACAAAATCTGATAGGAAAGAAGCAAGTTTTCGTTGGCGAGTACTACGCCTAAGATCCACACTAGTTAGTGTATTTTCCATTGATTCTTCTCGTGGTCATTTAGGTCTTTCACTTGTCGACTCACATTCAGTTTTATACGGATAAATATTTTCAAAAAATCTGCGTTATGTGACTCAACTATCGTATTAACATGAATCTCAAGATTATCAAATTTGTGAACCAAAAACCGACAGGCCTTATTGTTCACAGCATATCTTATAAATACACAGTCTATTGTTTTGGATCAAATTTTAACCCTCTTCTATAAAGGAACCTCTACCTTGGATAAACACCCGCACACTTTGAAATATTTCAACTTGGGTTTCCTTTTGTTTCCACAACTCATATGAATTGATTGTGTTTTTCGATGAGGTACCCTATTGAGTATCTTATTAGCCGTAAGGATGGCTTCCTTCCAAAGGTTTTGTGGTGAACCAAAATTGATCATCAAGGCATTCATCATTTTCTTTAATGTAATGTTCTTCCGTTCTGCTAAACCATTTGACTGTGGTGTATAAGGTGCAGTATTTTGATGAATAATCAATATTCTAAATATATCTTTGTAAAAGGAGATTTATATTCTCCACCCATGTCACTCCGAATAATTTTTATCTTTAGATTCAATTGGTTCTCCACTTCATTTTTGTATTGCTTAAATGCATCAATTGCTTCATCCTTACTATTAGGGAAATATACATAACAAAATCGAGTGCAGTCGTCAATAATAGTTATAAAATATTTTTTTCACCGCGAGATGGTGTCGACTTCATATCACATATATTTGTGTGAATTAAGTTTAAATATTTTTGGAATTTCTTTCAACCAACTTATAAGGACGTTTAACAAACTTACTTTCCACACAAATTTCACATTTCGATTTATCGCATTTAAAATCAGGCGACACTTCTAGATTAACCAATTTTCACAAGGCTTTGTAATTTAAATGTCCAAACGGGCATGACATAATTCATTTGACTCCAATAAGTAAACAGAAGCAGAATTCTTATCAATCAGTCAACAACCATTACATTCAGTTTGAAAAGACCCTCATTGAGGTAGCCCTTTCTTATGAACATTTCATTCTTACTTATTACAGTTTTATCATTAAATAGGACATACTTAAACATGTTCTTCACGAGTAGTGCAACAGAAACTGAATTCTACCTAATAGTAAGGATATGCAGAACACTGTTCAAAGTCAACACCTTGCCGGATGTTATTTTCAACATTACTTTTCCAGTTCCAGCAATCCTTGTTGTTGTTGTGTTTACCATGAACAAATCTTCATCATATTCAGCAGGAGTGTACGTTGCGAAGGCTTCTTTAGCAGAGCAAATATGACTAGTGGCACCTGAGTCGAGAAACCACTCCTTCGGATTTCCAACTAAGTTACACTCCAAGATCATTGCACACAAGTCATCTGCATCTTCCATCTTTTCCACGATGTTTGCTTGACTTTTGCATTTGCCTTTGTCTTTGTCCTTTCTTGGAGCACGACAATCAGAAGATCAATGACCAGCATTGCCACAGTTGTAACAGTTACCTTTGGATTTCTTCTTGGTCTGTTCTGACTTTTGCCCATTGAACTTCTTTCTCGTTTTGTCTTTGGTAGGATCTTCTTCAGCAATATTAAATCCAATGATTGCTGAGCTCTTATGAGATTTCTTTTCGGCGTTTTTGTTATCTTCCTCAATCTTAAGCCGAATCACAAGATCTTCAAGCTTCATTTCTTTACGCTTGTACTTTAGATAATTCTTTAAATCGTTCCACGAAAGTGGTAACTTCTCGATCATTGCAGCCACTTGAAAAGCTTCATTTACTACCATATTTTCAGCAATCAGTTCATGGAGAATAAGTTGAAGTTCCTGCACTTGTGATCCAACAATTTTACTATCTACCATTTTATAGTCTAAAAACTTTGCAACCACAAACTTTTTCAAGCATGCATCTTCTGTCTTATATTTCTTCTCAAGTGCATCCCACAACTCTTTTGAAGTTTTTATTTCACTATAGACATTATATAAGTCATCTGCTAAAGCACTCAAAATGTAGCCTTTACATAGGAAGTCTGCATGTTTCCATGCTTCAATAATCATGATTTTTTCTCCGTGTTGCATATCATCCGCAGGCACTGGAGTTTCTTCACTGGTAAATTTCTGCAGATCAAGAGTGGTAAGCCAGAATATTACCCGTTGTTGCCATCCTTTAAAATTCACACTAGTGAATTTACCTAATTTCTCTGCTTGTTGTACACCAGTTCGGGTTGGTACAGCAATAGCCATTGTAACACCGTTATTTGTCATTTCTGATAAATAAAAATCGATCCAGTCGTTGTAAGCAATAACTTATAATTGCAGACTTCAAGGAGTATAAAATCACGAAGATTTTTGTCTCCACCACAAACATAGATTAATATATAATAAAAATTAATTTCCTTAAGATTGTGCTAGTCTGTGTTTGAAAATCAGAAAAAACTGATTCTGATAAAACTTTGCAAAAACACGAAGTAACAAAAATTCAAAGAATCAGTACAAAAGATGAACAAAATTAATTAAGAAAACTTAAAATCTGTAATGTACCAGAATCTGGAAAAAAAATGAACAGAAAAAGATCAACTCCACTGAACTCATAGTGTCCCCTTGAGGAAATTATGTCCCTCTAGTATTCGAGGTTTGATTTGGAACATAACCTCCTATGGTAAAATGATCTCAATCACCAGAGTATACATACCAAAAGCTCTTGTGTCAGCGAACTAGTCAATAACAGTAAAATACACGTAATAATTTATTATGCAGAAGAAAAATAAGAAGAATCAAAAAAATTCGTAACGAAAATTCTGAAGAGTGAATGGTATTTATAGGCAAGAGGACAGGTTCTGAAAGGTTGCAATCCTTTTAGAAACTACACGACCATTAATGAAAGTTTGCAACCTTTCAAATGGTACTGACTATTCCTGAAAGTTGCAACCTCTCAGAACAATCATTTCAAAAAATGGCAGGAAATTTAAATAAAATCGGAAACATTTTAAATTAAACGGGTCGCGCGCGGATCCGAATCGGGTCGAGTTAGTCAATTAAAAAGTTGAAACGTTTCAATTAATTTCAACTAAAAAACTGAAAATGTTTCTGTTATTAACTAATTAATTGAAAACCTTTTGGCCATTTAATTAATTAATTAAATAATAGCCGAAGCCGTGACGACGACAGCGAGAGGGGGTCCCTCTTTCCAACCCTTTTAACAATTAATAGGAGAGTTCGATATTTAAACTCTCCTATTTTTCTTTCCTCCTTCAATAAGGGACAAATGTCTTTTCATTAAAGCATAAGAGGATTTTTTAAGTTCCCAACTCTTCAAGTTCTCAATTTTCAAGTTCCTTTTTTTTCCTTTATTTCTCATCAATTCTTGTTATATACCCAACAAAAAATAGAGATAATTAAGTTTTAATTTGCTTCTTACAGTATGAGATATCTAAAATTTATACTCCTAACAGTCTTGAGCTTAATCCATAAATTATAGACAAATTGGGTGAGTTATCTATATTTGAATTTATTTTTGACACCCTTAAATGGATATACATGAAAAACAAAATATTTCGATTGTTTTAATATATTACAGTATATAAATTTTGAATTGTAAGCCTTTTACTTATTGCCTTAAGATTTTTTTTCAAACTTAAGAAATGTAAAAGTATCTCATTTTTCATGAACAAATTATTAAAGCAATGAGATAGAACGATGATATCACTCTTTAACATATTATATATTTTTTATATATTCCTTGTGGATACTGGCAAAAAGAAATTTAAGTTTTACTTTATTAAATGATTAAGTTAATGTAAATATGGACAAGATTTTTTCCCCTTTGACAAGTTGTTGAATCTTCTTGCCATAAATGAATTTTCTAGTGGTGTAGCAAAAGGGTTTGTGCTACTTTTGAAGTACCTGTCAGGATATATGCTATTAATTATGTGTTTAGATAAAATATTTTAATAATTTTAAGATTAATATTTAAGTGGGAGATTGTTAGGATATACATTATTAATCATGCATTTAGATATAGTACATCACAACAATTGAGATGGTTAAAAGTCTAGTGGGAAATTGTTGGGATATATACTATTAACCATATGTTAAGAAATAATATTTATTGTAAAATAGATATTTGCTCGATTTTAATGAGAAAAAACATAAACTCACCACTGAAGTTGTCCCGTATTTTCATAAAGACACCTTAATTTTGGAAGTGTCCTATCACCCCCACAAAACTTTTTAATATCTTTGTAAATAGGCCATTTTGACCCATTCTCTATTCTGCGTTGTGACCACGCACATGAGGAGCGTGATGTAATATTTTAAATGTCATTAACCAGTTTAGAAGTGCCACGTGTCACTTTATTTCTCTATCATTAAATATTTTATTAATTTACATCATCTTCCCCAAATTAAAACTCAAAAGAGCCATTGATAACCCACTTTTGATGATTTCATCTTCTTTATTTTTTCCAAAACAAGATCAACATTGGTACTCTCTTTGACGAATTCATCATCTTCCCGAAACGCAATATGATAAGAATTCATTTTCTCTTTTAATTTTCAGTAAAACGAATTTTTCTTCTGGATCACTTAAAGTTTCAGATTCAATTTCGTTAAAAAAAATAATGAAGGATAAAAGAGTCGGAGAAACAATGCTAAACTAAAAATACACCACTCAAAAAGACAATGTAACAAAGAAAAAGGTCGAGATTTAGATGATTTATCAATCTTCTTTCTCCTATCGTATGCTACCTGAGCTCTCTCCTTCATCTTCCTCTTGTTCTCGAGTTCCTTGATTTTATCAAAAATGGCTCCATCCAACCTTTGATGAAAGCTTCCCCAAGAGAAGCTTGGCTCTCTTCTTACTCTTACTTTTGTGCAGCTTGGAGACTCAATACCTTTTAAGCATCAAGAATAACCATCTTCTTAATCTTGTCATATTGGGGTGGAACACCCTCATAAATCTTGTGATTAGATTTTGATCAATAATATCAAATTCAATTTCTTGTTCTTCCAAGACTCTTGAAAGAAAGAAGAAAATATCAAGAACTTGGAAAGTTGAAAAATAACAAAAACAAAAAGATTTTTCTACTTTAGTAAAGAATCGGGTCGGGCTAAACGGGTTGAAAAGAGTGAGCATCACGCGCGTCAACCCAGATGAAGGAATGAGTCAAAATGACCCATTTACGAAGATATTAAAAAGTTATGTGGGGTGATAGGACACTTTAAAAGTTAAGGTGTCTTTATAAAAATACGTAACAACTTCAGTGCTGACTTTATGTCTTTTCTCCGATTTTAATAGATCATATATTCGTTTATGTTGTCTATGTACTTATATAGTAGATAATTTAGTATGCATAGTTTTATCTTATATACAGAGAACTAAATCATTAATTATAAGTATAAAGATTTTTTGTTCACAATCTTAGATGAAAATTGGACATGTCATCGGTACGATTGTAGCATAAGATTATATATAATTTATCTTGATTATGTGAATTGTATAGTTTCAACTTCTTGTGCAAGTGCATTGTGTATGTATTGAACGAGACGGAGTGGAGATAGTTATTTTAGACTGGCTGACAATAACATATTTCTAAATTATTGAATGTACTTATATTCTTAATCCTGATATAACTATTATGATAAGTATATATTAATTATCATTTTGATTTATTAAAAGGTGAGATTCTGATATGTGTCAATATGCCTGATAAATTAGATGACAATAAAATATATTGATGAAATAATAAGTTAGTTCATAGAATTCATATCTCGTTATAGAGATTGATTGATATGTCTTTTCGAGAAACTTATAAGTTTTCATCATGTCAAACTTTGCTAGTAGATTTATGAATCTGACACATGAAATAAGTTAAGTAGTGCTCTAAAGGAAATTAATTATTCAAGTTAAATTCGTTAAGAATTTAATTTATTGATTATATGTAATCTTAACATGAGAAATTAAATAAGTGTTTTGTCACGACCCAAAACCGGGCTGCGACTGGCACCCACACTTACCCTTCTGTGTGAGCGAACCAATTAATCTAAAGCTTAACATTTCAATATAATATCAACAGTAAATAATGCGGAAGACTTAAACTCAATAAATAAAACCAATTCATTAACTTCTAAAATTCAACATCTATTATTCCCCAAAATCTGGAAGTCATCACCACAAGAACATCTATGATCAAATTACTAAACTAAGAGTATTCTAAGAAGCTAAAACAATAAAAGCTAGTCCATGTCGGAACTTCAAGGCATCAAGACATGAGGAAGAAGATCCAGTCCAAGCTAAAAACATTAGCTCACCCTGAAGATCCGATGTGACGAAGACTGGCTAGAATTGCGGTTGAGTTGAAGATGACGGTACGTTTGCTGCACTCCACAAGTAAACAAGAAGAAAACATAAAAGTAGGGGCTCAGTACAAAACACGGGTACTGAGTAGATATCATCGGCCAACTCAAAATAGAAAACAGTATATATTAAGCAATATCATAAAATCAACTAATATCCTTAGCATGCAGCATTTACAGTTACCATAACCCTTGGTTACAACACCAAGCACATCAATGAGGACTCACGCCTCCTCATCATACTCATTTGGGAATTAGGTGCATTAGATTTGAATATATTATCATCTTTCAAGATTCATTATCTTTATTCCCCTCGTGTCGGTACGTGACACTCCGATCCTCATTCTATCCTGGTGTCGGAACGTGACACCCGATCCATATTCTATCCTGGTACCAATGGCACCCGATCCATATACTGTCCTGGTGTCGGAACGTGACACTCCGATCCTCATATTCTATCCTGGTACCGGAACGTGGCACCCGATCCATATACTATCGTGGTATCGGAACGTGACACTCCGATCCTCATATTCTATCCTGGTACCAGAACGTGGCACCCGATCCATATACTATCCTAGTGTCGGAACGTGACACTCCGATCCTCATATACTATCCTGGTACCGGAACGTGGCACCCGATCCCCTAATCTCACTACTTTTGTTCATCAAGCCTTCTTTTATACCAAGACATCATCATTAACAAAGTAGATTAGGGTTTCTTTTCAAGATTTAGGATTCAATAGCTTCATCGTGCTTATTATATCACAATTTCATAATCACATTCATGCAAGCATACAATTAAGCATATAGAAGGGTTTACAATACTACCAATACATATCATTCGCTATTACGAGTTTACTACGAATAGCATAAAAATAACCATAACCTACCTCCACCGAAGATTAGTGATCAAGCAAGCAAATTTTCTCCAAGCTTTGTTTCTCTTCGTTTCTCGTTCGACTCTCTCTCTCTCTCTCTTTCTCTTGTTCTTTCTATTTTCTTTATTCAAACCCTCTTTCTTTTACCCTAATTAGTATATAATTAAGAATAAAAGATGGAAATAATAACCCACTAATTAACTTAAGGTTACCTCTTTTAACCCCCAAGTAATTAGACTTATAAACATTAACCCACTAACTTTATAATTAAAGCAGGAATAGTCAAAAACGTCCCTTAAAACATATCAAGAAATCCGACTCAGACTGGGATTACGCAGCCTGTGACGGCCCGTCGCGCCTGCGACGGTCCGTCCTGCTGCTCCGTCATAGACTTCAGAGACTCAATTTCTCTGAAGAGTCTGTGACGGTCCGTCACACCGGTGACGGTCCGTCCTGCCATTCCGTTACAAAGTTCAGAGAGTCGATTTTCAGTACCCAATTTTAGATTTTCTAAGTGTTTTGAAACGAGACCCTGCGACGGTCCGTCATGCCCATGACGGTCCGTCGTGGGGTCCGTCGTTTCTGCCTGTTTTTCCAGAATTGAAGTTTGCTGCTCAAAACGACTAAACAGGTCGTTACAATAGATAACAATTTACCCATCGTTCGTCCCCGAATGATCGCAAGAAGGAAAACAAGGGCGAAAAGGAGTACCTGAATCTGTAAACAGGTGTGGGTATCTTTCTCGCATATCGGCCTCCTTCTCCCAAGTTGCTTCTTCAACCGGCCGATTCTTCCATTGCACCTTGATGGATGCAATCTCCCTTGACCTCAACTTGCGAACTTCTCTATCTAAAATAGCAACAGGCTCCTCCTCATAAGACGAATTTTCGTCAAGCAAAACTGCATCCCAACGGATAATGTAGTTTCCATCCCCATGATATCTTTTCAACATGGACACATGGAATACCGGATGCACTCCGGACAGCCCTGGAGGCAAGGCTAACTCATAAGCCACCTCCCCTACTCGCTTAAGTACTTCAAAGGGACCAATATACCTTGGGCTTAGTTTACCTCTTTTACCAAACCGCATCACCCCTTTCATTGGCGAAACCTTCAACAAGACTTGTTCACCCTCCATGAACTCTAAGTCTCTAACCTTTCGATCTGCATATTCTTTTTGCCTACTTTGCGCCGCTAGAAGCTTTTCTTGAATAGATTTCACTTTCTCTAAAGAATCCCTCAAAAGGTCCGTACCCCAAGGTCTAACTTCAAATGCATCAAACCACCCAATGGGAGACCTACATCTTCTCCCATATAGTGCCTCAAATGGGGCCATATCAATGCTTGAGTGATAGCTATTGTTGTAGGAGAACTCTGCTAAGGGTAAGAAGCTATCCCAATGGCCACCAAACTCTATCACACATGCACGAAGCATATCCTCCAACACTTGAATCGTTCGCTCAGACTGACCATCGGTCTGAGGATGGAACGCAGTACTAAGGTCCAACCTAGTACCCAATTCCGCATGCAATGTTTTCCAAAACTTAGAGGTAAACTGCGTACCTCTATCTGATATAATGGAGAGCGGAACCCCATGCAATCGCACTACTTCCGAGATGTAAAGTTTGGCTAACTTCTCTGCATTGTAAGTCACCTTGACCGGAATGAAGTGAGCAGACTTAGTTAACCTATCAACAATTACCCGAATAGAATCAAACTTTCCCAATGTCTTTGGAAGACCAACCACGAAATCCATTGCAATCCTTTCCCACTTCCATTCAGGAATGGGCATTCTCTGAAGTGTTCCTCCGGGCCTATGGTGTTCATACTTTACTTGTTGACAGTTTGGACATTTGGCAATAAAGTCAACAATATTGCGCTTCATTCTACTCCACCAAAAGTGTTGCTTTAGGTCACGGTACATCTTGGTTGCCCCCGGATGTATCGAATACCTTGAACTATGAGCCTCTGTCAAAATAGTGTTGATCAAATCATCGACGCGGGGTACACATACCCTTCCGTTAATCCTCAAAACACCTTCCTCATCGATTGTTGCGTCTTTAGCCTCTCCTTGTAACACTTTATCTCGGATCCGGATCAATTTCTCATCATCAAACTGTTTTCCCTTAATCTTGTCAAGAAAAGAAGATCTTGACTCCACACTAGCCAACAATCCTCCCTTCTCATTTACTTCTAACCTCATCAAGTCGTTAGCCAGAGTCTGAACCTCTCTAGCCAATGGACGTCTAGAAACTTGCAAGTGAGCTAGACTTCCCATGCTTCCCGCCTTTCTACTTAAAGCATCCGCTACAACATTCGCCTTCCCCGGATGATACAAAATAGTGATGTCGTAGTCCTTCAGTAGTTCCATCCATCTCCTCTGTCTCAAGTTCAAATCTTTCTGAGTAAAGACATACTGAAGGCTACGATGATCCGTGTAGACCTCACACTTAACCCCATATAAATAGTGTCTCCATTGCTTTAATGCAAACACTACCGCGGCCAATTCCAAATCATGAGTTGGATAGTTACGTTCATGCACTTTTAATTGCCTCGAAGCATAAGCAATCACATTCTTCTCTTGCATTAGCACTGCACCCAAACCCGAATAGGATGCATCACAATAGACAATGAAATTCTTACCCTCCACTGGCAAGGTGAGAATTGGTGCAGTAGTCAACAGAGACTTGAGCTTCTGAAAGCTTTCCTCACACTCATCCGACCATACAAATGGAACATTCTGCTTAGTCAAGTTCGTCAATTGGGAAGCAATAGAAGAGAATCCCTTGACAAATCGACGGTAGTAGCTAGCTAAACCAACAAAGCTCCTTATTTCTGACACATTAGTAGGTCTTACCCAATTCTTCACTGTCTCAATCTTAGAAGGATCCACCATCACTCCATCCTTAGAAACCACGTGCCCCAAGAAGGACACGGCATCTAGCCAAAACTCACACTTAGAGAACTTGGCATAAAGCTTTTTCTCCCTCAACATTTCCAATACCATTCTCAAATCCTCCTCATGTTCCTCCTTACTTTTAGAGTATATCAGTATATCATCAATAAATACTATCACAAAGAGATCCAAATATAGCTTAAAAATCCCGTTCATCAAACTCAGGAACGCAGCAGGGGCATTCGTAAGACCAAAAGACATCACTACAAATTCGTAATGCCCATACCTTGTTCGAAAAGCAGTCTTTGGCACATTCGTTGCCCGTATTTTCAATTGATGATAACCGGATCTCAAGTCAATCTTAGAGAAGACACAAGCACCTTGTAACTGATCGAACAAGTCATCAATGCGAGGAAGAGGATACTTGTTCTTAATAGTTACCTTGTTCAACTGCCGGTAGTCTATGCACATCCGAAAACTCCCATCCTTCTTCTTCACAAACAAAACCGGAGCACCCCAAGGAGATGCACTTGGTCTAATGAAGCCTTTGCTTAGCAACTCTTGAAGTTGTGCCTTTAACTCTCTTAACTCCGCGGGAGCCATTCTATAAGGGGGTATAGAAATGGGGCGAGTACTCGGTTCAAGATCAATGCACAAGTCAATATCCCTATCTGGTGGCATACCAGGAAGATCTGCAGGGAACACATCCAAAAACTCACGGACTACCGAAACCGACTCAATCGAGGGTACTTGAGTAGTGTCATCCTTGAGATGTGCCAAGAAAGCTAAACACCCTTTACTAACCATTTTCTTAGCACGAAGAAAAGAGATGATACGAACCGGATTGGAAGTGTAGTCACCCTCCCACACTAACGGATCTGTCCCAGGTTTGGCTAACGTCACAGTTTTAGCATTACAATCCAAGATTGCAAAATTCGGAGAAAGCCAAGTCATACCCAGAATTACATCAAAATCAACCATTTCTAAGATAACCAAGTCTACATAAGTGTTACTCCCCACAAAGGTTACCAAACAAGACCTATAGACTTTTTCAACTATCACAGACTCACCCACCGGAGTAGAAACACGAATAGGCATGTCAAGTAATTCACAAGGTAAATTTAGACCATTAGCAAATGAGGAAGATACATAAGAAAATGTGGATCCGGGATCAAACAATACAGAAGCCATGCAATCACAAACCAAAAGATTACCTGTGATGACAGCATCAGATGCCTCCGCTTCAGACCGCCCAGGGAAAGTGTAACAATTGGCCCTATCGTTTGTCTGTCCGTTGCCCCTACCATGTTGTGTTGTAGTGGCTCCAGTTTGTCCATCACCACGGCCGTTTTGGTGACCACCATTACCTCGGCCACCACGTCCTCCAGAATAACTGCCTCTACCATGACCACCTCTACCTCTAGCCATTGGGGGTCTATAACTCTGTTTCGGACAATACCTCTTGATGTGTCCAATCTCCCCACATCCATAACACTCTCTGGGTTCAAGCATAGGTCTCTGAGAGAAGTGTTGACCGGTCTGAGGTGGACCCCCAACTACAGTCTGTAGTGAAGACTGAATTGGTCGGACTGAGTAACCTCCTGAACCTTGTCCTCTAGAGTAAGAGCCATTAAACTCACCTCCCTTTCGAAACCTTTTTGATGTCGATGCCATTGTGAATTCATCTAGCTTCACTCCTTCCACCTCTACCACGAAATCTACCACCTCTTGGAAGGATTTTGCTGTAGCCGCTACCTGTAAGGCTGAAATCCGCAACTCTGACCTCAACCCCTTCACAAAACGGCGAATCCGCTATTGTGGACTGAAACAAAGTTGGGTGGCATATCTGGATAGTGCGCGAAACCTAGCCTCATAAGCAGTAACCAACATCCTACCTTGCTCTAGGCTCAAGAACTCATCTCTTTTTCTATCCCTCAAAGTCCGGGGGATATACTTCTCCATAAACAAACTAGAAAATGATGCCCAAGTCATAGGTGGTGCCTCTATTGGTTGACACTCAACATGTGACCGCCACCACATTTTGGTGTTCCCTTGAAACTGATAAGTCACAAACTCAACACCAAACCGTTCTACTATACCCATCTTGTGTAGTAGCTCATGACAGTCAACCAGAAAGTCATAGGCGTCCTCAGATTCAGCACCCTTGAAGACTGGAGGTTTCAATTTCAAAAACTTACTGAAAAGTTCATGCTGATCATTTGTCATTACATGCCCTGTAGTCAGACGAGGAAATGTGCCTATTTCCCATGAGGCATCCATGCGGGGAGCCACAGTAGCCGCATGTTGTACCTCCGGATCCTGAGGTGCTGGTGCAGAAAACACTGGAGGCGCTGGGCCCTGATCAGATAACCCGCTAAGATAAGCAAGAACCTGATTGATCATATCTGGGGTAGGTTGGGGGTGGCAATTCCTCATTTTGCACTTGTTCATTCTCCCCTTCCCCACCCTCTCTTACTACTTCCTCAGTCGGTGGAGGAGTCACCGCCCTACTATCAGATGGGCTAGGTGCTCGTCCTCTTCCTCTAGAGGACGTCCTCCCACGACCTCTACCACGGCCTCTTGCCGCTACTCTTCCTCGAGCTACAGCCCCAGTGGCTGGCTCGGACGCTTCTTGTCTTGCCGATGTTGGTGTTGGCGCAGTCGTTGCTCTAGTTCTAATCATCTGCGAAATAGAGTGAAGATGGTCAGATACCAATTTGTATCACCTAGATACCAATTGGATCGAAGTAATAGCACGAAAGAAAGAATGAAAGAATGGAATTTTCCTAAAGTCTTATAGCTTCTCAAGGAAAAGCAAAGGCGTCCCCCTACCGTTTCTTAAGACTCTACTAGACTCGTTCTTGTGTGATGAGACCAACGAACCTAATGCTCTGATACCAAGTTTGTCACGACCCAAAACCAGGCTGCGACTGGCACCCACACTTACCCTTCTGTGTGAGCGAACCAACCAATCTAAACCTTAACATTTCAATATAATATCAACAGTAAATAATGCGGAAGACTTAAACTCATTAAATAAAACCAATTCATTAACTTCTAAAATTCAACATATATTATTCCCCAAAATCTGGAAGTCATCACCACAAGAACATATATGATCAAATTACTAAACTAAGAGTATTCTAAGAAGCTAAAACAATAAAAGCTAGTCCATGCCGGAACTTCAAGGCATCAAGACATGAGGAAGAAGATCCAGTCCAAGCTAGAAGCATTAGCTCACCCTGAAGATCCGATGTGACGAAGACTGGCTAGAATTGCGGTTGAGTTGAAGATGACGGTACGTTTGCTGCACTCCACAAGTAAACAAGAAGAAAACATAAAAGTACGGGCTCAGTACAAAACACGGGTACTGAGTAGATATCATCGGCCAACTCAAAATAGAAAACAGTATATATTAAGCAATATCATAAAATCAACTAATATCCTTAGCATGCAGCATTTACAGTTACCATAACCCTTGGTTACAACACCAAGCACATCAATGAGGACTCACGCCTCCTCATCATACTCATTTGGGAATTAGGTGCATTAGATTTGAATATATTATCATCTTTCAAGATTCATTATCTTTATTCCCCTCGTGTCGGTACGTGACACTCCGATCCTCATTCTATCCTGGTGTCGGAACGTGACACCCGATCCATATTCTATCCTGGTACCGGAACGTGGCACCCGATCCATATACTATCCTGGTGTCGGAACGTGACACTCCGATCCTCATATTCTATCCTGGTACCGGAACGTGGCACCCGATCTATATACTATCCTGGTGTCGGAACGAGACACTCCGATCCTCATATTCTATCCTGGTACCGGAACGTGGCACCCGATCCATATACTATCCTGGTGTCGGAACGTGACACTCCGATCCTCATATACTATCCTGGTACCGGAACGTGGCACCCGATCCCCTAATCTCACTACTTTCGTTCATCAAGCCTTCTTTTATACCAAGGCATCATCATTAACAAAGTAGATTAGGGTTTCTTTTCAAGATTTAGGATTCAATAGCTTCATCGTGCTTATTATATCACAATTTCATAATCACATTCATGCAAGCATACAATTAAGCATATAGAAGGGTTTACAATACTACCAATACATATCATTCGCTATTAAGAGTTTACTACGAATAGCATAAAAATAACCATAACCTACCTCCACTGAAGATTAGTGATCAAGCAAATAAATTTTCTCCAAGCTTTGTTTCTCTTCGTTTCTCGTTCGACTCTCTCTCTCTCTCTCTCTCTTTCTCTTGTTCTTTCTATTTTCTTTATTCAAACCCTCTTTCTTTTACCCTAATTAGTATATAATTAAGAATAAAAGATGGCAATAAGAACCCACTAATTAACTTAAGGTTACCTCTTTTAACCCCCAAGTAATTAGACTTATTAACATTAACCCACTAACTTTATAATTAAAGCAGGAATAGTCAAAAACGTCCCTTAAAACGTATCAAGAAATCCGACTCAGACTGGGATTACGCAGCCTGTGACGGCCCGTCGCGCCTGCGACGGTCCGTCCTGCCATTCCGTTACGAAGTTCAGAGAGTCGATTTTCAGTACCCAATTTCAGATTTTTTAAGTGTTTTGAAACGAGACCCTGCGACGGTCCGTCATGCCCATGACGGTCCGTCGTGGGGTCCGTCGTTTCTGCCAGTTTTTCCAGAATTGAAGTCTGCTGCTCAAAACGACTAAACAGGTCGTTACATGTTTAATGGTGAATTTTCAAATATAAATAGAGGAGTACAATAATTATGAATTTCTAGTGGAATGATATATAATTTATCATGGTAAAAATAATGCAAATTAATTATTTAAAATTATTTCATGATAGGAAGCCCCAATAATTAATATTATGGTTCTTATAGTGTCCATATTAAACTAGAACTTAGAATTCTGTTTCTAAGGGGAGAAGAAGAATCGGGTGAGTTTAGTATTTGTTTTGTTCTCCTTTTTGGATTTTAAAGATATCTTTATTATTAGGATTTTTTTTAACCTTAGAAAGATTGATTAGTTTTATATTTGATACTTGTCCACCCAAATATTGAGAGAGTTCAGATGTGAACTTAGGATCACTGTAGCACAGTGACGTAGCCAGATTTTTCATGAAGGGTGTCCAAGAATCACATAGGTAAAAAATAATAATTTGACGATGGGTGCACTAAAATTTTGAAATCAAACTGTGTAACATTAACAATTAAATTTCTTTAATGAAAAAATATACTAAATTTTAGAAATCAAATCACGTAAGATTTTTCTTTAATTTTCATGTTTGTTTGATAGGAAGTGAACGAAAAAGAAAAAAGAGAAAGAGAAAGAGAAAATTCAGTTTATGAAGAAATCACTTTTATACGTCAAGATTTCACCAACCTTTGGCGACTTAACAACAAGATATGAAAAATAAAGAGTAAAATCAAACGAGTCTTTTTTAAAAAAAAATTCTATATAGAGCCTTTTTCACCTTTAGTAGTGGTATAGAAAAAAATAATTAGAATTTTCTAACTAAATTTAAATTAAATAATTACTTTTACATTTTATTGAAAAATATGGTTTAAATGCTTTTTTTGTTATATTTTGAAGTTGTAGGTCTCTAATTTGAGATAATTTGCAGCAACTGGGATTCGAACCTCTGTGTGCGCACAATGGCCCAAGATACCGTTGGGCTAGGAGACTTTAGTGTGCTTTAGGGTGTCCAAAATGTTTTATTTAACCATTTAAGGTGTAATTTTACTTATATATTAGATGTAATTTTCCGATGAATAAGACCGCAAACTGTTGTCTAACTTGTAGATACTTAGATTCATTTGAATATCAAGTCACGCTTCAAAAGGTAATTCTTTAATAAAATTTATGTAAATTTATGTGTTCTAGCATATTATATTCTAGCATAAACAATTTGATTATCTATTATACATGTAAATATAAAAATTTAGTATGCTTCCGTTGTGCATATTGTTTTCCAAAGATTCCTTGTATATATGACTTTGTTACTGGTTAAAGAAAAATTTTAATAATCTAAATTAAAATATTTTTCTAAACTACTCTTTTATCTCTTACATACACTATATTGATTATTAGATCTATAAGTATTAACCAAAAAAAAATTATTGTTTTAAAAAAAATCATCAAATATATCAAGATAATAAAATCAAGTTAACAAAACGACAAATATTTAGAATCGAATAAAGTAGCATTTGTTTTTCTAATGTTTCATTCTAAAAATAAAGGGATGAACAAGTACCCCTCAACTTATGTCCGAAATTTCAGAAATACACTTATACTATACTAAAGTTCTATTACCTACCTGAACTTATTTTATAAATAATTTTTTACACCTTTTCGACATAGGTGACACAATCTTGTGGATCTAACGCTTGTTAACTTTTTTTTTTAAGTTAGTGCCACATAGACCGGAAAGGGGTAGAAAATTACTTATAAAATAAGTTCAGGGGTAATAGGACCTTAGTATAATATAAATGTCTATGAGATATCAATTTTAGGTTGAGGGGAAACTTGTGCGTTTTCCCAAAATAAATAAAGAAGTAAAAGTGAAGTAGGAAAAAATATGAACAGGCGAATAGCCAAGAGATCAAAATTTGTTTTGTTTTCCATTTTGTTTTTTTGCTTTAGGCATCAAGTCTATAACTTACATGCGGATGTGTTGTTTGGGTACGCATTTTCATAAAGATTGAAAACGCATACTCAAACAATGAAATTTTTGGATGCAAGTTTTGATTAATCAAGCCTCAAAACGAAAAAAAAAAATCAAACATTGAGCATGAACCACAAAGTTAAATAGTGATCTCATATAAAGTAATCTCGAGTAATTTAGAGTCGCTAATTCTTTAACAGTCAAATTATACAAATGCAAATTCTTATTAATCAAGCCTCCAAGCTAAAATCAAGCATCGAGTATGGACCAAAAAATAATAGTGATCCTACACAAAGCGATAAAAATCTTGAGTCATTTGGAGTCGCTAATAATTCTTCGATAAGAACCTACTCGATCAAGGCTCAAAGTAAAAATCAAAACATCACTTATGAACAAAAAGAAGTAGTGTTCATACACGAAACACATCAACTATGAAAAAAAAAAATAGTGTTCCTACACAAAGCGAGATAGCTCAAGAATTGAGTCATCTTTAATTAAAAATATTTTATTGTAATGATCTTTTTTTTATCGTTATGGATAGATTGTGGTGAAAGATTTGGATAAAAAAAAATTAGGTAGTGACTTGAAAAAACTTAAGCATGGCTAGTCTTAAACGAAATTTGAGTGAGTTGAGGTCTAGGACAATTCGGGATGGGTTGAATGATATGTCTAAACTCGGATCATGTTTTCTAGTAACTAAGATGTCAAGAAATTCATAGAGCTTTTCGAAGTGAATTTTGATAAGTAGAACTCTCACAATCAATCTTAGCGTGAAGGGGTCAGAATTTTGTGCAGAGAGTCTCAAAACCTCTTATATTTTTGTAACTCTGTTCTTAAAAAAAATAAAGGGCATAACTTTCCCCCAAATTCTTCATTACTCCCTTTAGTTGTTGATTCTAAGCCTTAGAAATTAAGATGTTATTTTAGGGGGAGAGGTTTGACTTAAATTAGTGGTGGAAAAAGCTTTGATTTAGATAGAATCGTCATGAAATTGGATTGGGACAAGGAATAAGTAATAATCTAGATTCAAATAGATCATTGTTCATCGATTTTTCGTATTCTATTATTGTTGTAAGACTAATAACAAGTCAAAATATTACAAAAGGGGAAAACTCAAGTTCTTTAAAATACTTAGACTTGTTTCGAGGTAGGTGATGATTGTATATTTTTTGAGTTATGCATGTTAACTTCGATATAGAATTACTTTTGCAATGCATGTGAGGAAAATAAAAAAGGTTAATTTGAAGTGACATCATGTTGATTATCTCATGCAATAAACGTATTTATTTACTTGTGGCTTCAGATGTGGTTGTTCATTGTGATTGTGCATGTTGTTTGTGATTGATGGTTGGCTTGGATATCACATTGGTGCAGTATACTAATAGTTGGCTCAAATACCACACTTGATATGAAACAGTAACAATGGTAGGCTCGAGTATAGTGCGCTGATACACTAACAATTTGTGTGTTGATTTCATGAAAGAATCGGTTATATATGTGCTATTGTGATCATTGATATATGTGTTGGATAAATTATTTGTAGTTACTTATTTTGCATTCATGTTTGGAACTGATTGTATGATACTATCAGTACATGGTGATTTGATATTGATACTGCACTTACTTTTTTTTTGTAAGTACGTGACATATTTTGATGACTGCTAAGAGACTTTAGTTATGATTTTCGCGCTATTTGAATATATTGTCCAAACTATCATGGATTTGTCTGGCGATTCTACTCCCTATTCCAAATTTAGAACCTTTCTTTTGCATAATACTTGAGTTTTGGGATTGCATTTCCGTACTCTATTCATTAGAATTTTGGTACTACGACTTTTAGACTCTAAGGGGTCAATTATATTTCTGCATATTGTTTTGATAATTAATTTAGTTTATGTGAACTATATCTATATTGCTTTAAAACATGTTATGTTAAGCTGTTGGTAGATAGTTCTTCCATCAGGTGGTTTAGTACGAGTGTCATTCACGATGGTTTGAATTGTAATATTTATATTACACTAAAAATGATTTTTATCAGCAATTAGCTAATTGCAATAGTTTAATTATTGTTAAATATATTTTTATTATGTAATAATTAACACTCTTAGTGAATGTCCCTAAAATCTATAGCGTCATCGAATACAACAATAAACTAATGTCGATAAACACTTTAACACTATTTGTTAATGTGCATATTTATAAATACCACTAAAATCTATTTTTGTTGCAACATTACTTCCTAAGTGAGATTTTCCAATTAACTTTCTCACTAATCAAACTCTAAAATGAATATCAAATATCAAACATCAAACGAATAGAAAGAAATAGAACAGTGATCCTATGGGAAGAGGAGCAACGGTCACAATCAATAAGATTCTAACACGAATATCGAACATCGAAAAAAAAAGTGGTCCTTAAGTAGAGGGTAGCAACAGTCACAATCTGTCTGTTACCTTGCTGTAGTAGTTGGGCAGAAAAAGTGAGTAGGCAATAGAGAGAGATCAGAAGGTAAGGTAATACTGTGTTAGTACTACTACAGACTTACAGTATAGATTTTTTAATAATATATTATATTACTTTTCAAATTCAAATAAATTTATCTTTAATTGTAATTTTTTCATATATCTTTTAAACATTTTGAATTATCAATCAATGTGACTTATAATACTTTTTACATTGCTAATAAATATATAAAATTGAAAATTTCATACATAAACTTTTAATTAAACTTAAACTGTTTGACTCTAAAAAAATAAAAGATATCATATAAATTAAGATAGAAGAAACATATATGTATATATATATTACAAAAATAAAAAGTGGAGATTAAACACATGAATGCACACTATTACAAGTACCAAAGAAAGAAGAAAAAAAGTGAGTAATTACAAAGACAAAAAGGAAAGTTGAAACTCAGGGTTATTGGCTTTTACTTCCAATCCTATCTTTTATTAGCTTTTGTTTTGTTTTCATTTACTAGTCTTAACTCACAAATAGTATATATAGAGACCCCACTTTTATTCTTCTTTACTGCCAATATACTATTATGCTCACTCCTCTTTTTCCTTTTTATTTCAATTATTTGGACGTATCTCGATTAATTTTAAAGAATATTTATATTATTATATTCCATTAATAACATGTGACGAATAACTTGATGTACTAAAATTTGGACATATGAAATTCGATGGAGTATTAGTCATTAGGGATTTTCGCAGTTTGAGTAGAAATCGATTTTAAATAGAAAAAATAGATCAAATTCATAGTTGGTTTGGTTTTATTGTCGTTAGCTTTTTTTATTTTGATTTGTTTTCTCCACTCTTAAAGAAAAACTTATGGTTGGTGATGTTGGTAGGTGTCTGTTTGCTGAGTAATTTATTTTACTATTTCCCTATTTTGTTTTTTTGTTTTTTTCTAATTTTTATTTTTGTGTATAATTAATAATGGAACAATCGAATCAAAGTCAATAGCAATCTAAGTGAGAATTGTATATTACATTGGATTTGATTTGATTTTAATTATTTAAAATTCAAATAAATCGATTTGATTTTAATTTTGATCTATAATATCTAAATCAATTCGTGGTTGCCTCTACTTGTCAGCTCCCGCAAATAACATATAGTATTAGATAACTTTATCCATAAGGTCCATGAATAAAAATTCATGAAATAGTTGTCTCCTCCCACCAATAACATGTGTGAGAGTTTACCAAAGAGAAAACACATAAAAACCCTCCTAAACATGTCCACTAAACTTACTTTATACTTTAACTTTACAAATAATTATTCACTCTCCTAATCTCTTTCATGTGAATTAAAATCCACCCAAAAACTAATGTGACAAATAGAAAAAATAATAAACGAATGACAACGTAAAAAAATTAAAATAAATAAATAAATAGGCCTCTTTTTTTCTTTTCAATCAATAAGGTTTCATCTTCCTCACACTTACCACCCCACTAACTTTATCCACCAACAATCCCACCTTTTCGATCTTTGAAACCCCCACCTGCACCCCTCTTTCTCCTATTTCGAACCCCGTCGCCACCCATACTTGCCTTTTCTTCTTCTTCGAGCTACCCTCCCCGCCACCTTCTTTCTTGTTCTTCAAAACACCCTCACCTATTCCTTCATTTCAAATTATTTTGCTTATTATTCAAAGTGATGAATAAAAAAAAAATAATCAACATCTTAGTGTTGCTTCGAGATCTTATTAATGGAAGGGTTTGTTGATTATGATGAACTTGAAGCTTTTCTGATAAAAAATTTATAATTTTTTTATCTCAAATTAGTTAGTTAATTTGAATTATTTGTTTATTTTTGATAATGTATTTTAAAAATTGAATGTTTTCTAATCTTGAATATGTTTTAGAGTTTGATTTTATTTTTGAGATTTTATGTTTATAATCTTGGATTTATTCTCAACTTTTTTCTATTTTTACCTTTCTGAAATTATATAAATAAAAAGTGTTAAATAATGATAAAAGTCCCACATCGGTGATTAATGAGATGGGTGGACTCCTTATAAGGCTTGGGCAATCCTCCTCCCTTTGAGCTAGCTTTTGGGGTGTGAGTTAGGCCTAAGACCTTATTTTACATGGTATCAGAGCAGGGTCCGTCTCACCCGATGTTGGGGTCCCCAAAATTAAAATTGCCCACGCACCAGATGCTAAGCACTGGGCGTGAGGTGGGGTTTTAAATAATGACAAAAGTCCCACATCGGTGATTAATGAGATGGGTCGACTCCTTATAAGGCTTGAGCAATCCTCCTCCCTTTGAGCTAGTTTTTGGGGTGTGAGTTAGGCCTAAGACCTAATTTTACAAAAAGAAACAAAAAATAATTTTTAATGATGTGAAGCGTGCGTAATATATTTATCACTATGAGACTGATATTATAGTATTAGGGTTAAAAAATTACTTCAAAAATCGTGTAATTTAAATATTAAAGTAAATTATATTCTCAAATTTAAGAATTTTTAAATTTATTTTCTCAATACCAAAATTAAAACATATGTAAAAGAATTACTTATATTTTTGACTCGATTAGAAGTTGAATTTGAGACTTTATAATAATAAATTCAATTTATTGATCATTAAGCTAGACCATTGGATGCATCTCCTCACTCACATTTTCTTCTTTATCTTTGTACTGTGGTCTATGCATAGTAATTCATTTTGTCTCTTCATAAATGAAGATATTACTATTCGAGAAGTACAATGATTTTTTTAATTTCCTTTTAAATGCTTTAACATATTCACTATGTTGATTTACACTCACTTCATCTATTTTTATGTATCCATTATATATATTTAAAAGAAATATTCATTTTTACTCTTTCAATTAAAGAATTAAGAAAGTTTTTCCTTTATTAGTATCTTTTAATTCATTCTTATTATCAATTAAAATTATTTCTCAAAATATTTCATGTATTATATTTAAATAGTATAATAAAATTATGATTTTATTTATTATTTTTTAAGAAATATCAAATTATTATTAGACAAATAGAAATCAATCTGAATTTATAGTTAAAGCTTTATTTTGACATTTATATTTTGTACGCCTTCTCATAAATTTGGATAGGAGTAGTATTTTCTTCTTTCTAAGTTATGTAAACACATTTAAATTGGATATAAAAGAATTCTAAAATGAAATTCTTTGTAATTAGAAATTTAAAATATAAATATTATTTATATATCTATAAAACTTTTAAAAAACTTAATGACTTTAATATTTTGCAATCATAAAAGCTTCTCACTAAATATAAAATAAACTATCTCCAATTTTTATAAGTATCTTAAGTATCCACACACTTCTCTAATTAATTAAAATATAACCATCATGAACTACTAAAAAAAGGATATATAAAAGAATTCTAAAATGAAATTCTTTGAAATTAGAAATTTAAAATATAAATATTATTTATATATCTAATAAAACTTTTAAAACTTATGACTTTAATATTTTTGCAATCATAAAAGCTTCTCACTAAATATAAAATAAACTATCTCCAATATTTATAAGTATTTTAAGTATCCACACACTTCTCTAATTAATTAAAATATAACCATCATAAACTACTCAAAAAAGGCTATATAAAAGAACTCTAAAATGAAATTCTTTGAAATTAGAAATTTAAAATATAAATGTTATTTATATATCTATAAAACTTTTCAAACTTATGACTTTAATATTTGTGCGATCATAAAAGCTTCTCACTAAATATAAAATAAACTATCTCCAATTTTTATAAGTATCTTAAGTATCCACACACTTCTCTAATTAATTAAAATATAACCATCATAAACTATTCAAAAAAGGAGGAATTATAAGTTATAATAGTTGATGATTTAAAATATTTAAAAAATATAAGAAAAAAATTACGATAAAAATAAAATTTATTTAGATTTCAAAATTCAAAGAAATGATACATATATAATATATTGAAATGAAAGAAAAAAAAAGCATCCTTATTGCCTTCACTATATTTCCTGAAAAAAAAATATTATTAATATTTTCTAAATTTCTTTTTAAAAAAATACTCTTGATTAATTATTTTTAATAATCCTAACAACTTAAATAAAAAAAAGAAAAAAAGAAGGGGGTACTTATTATTTAAGTCCACTCCCCCATAAATTCTTTCACTCTTATTTTTTTTTTCTGGATTTATTACTCTTGACTATCTAGTTTATTTATATTATTATTCATAAATAAATGCACTGCATAAAGACTGACATGAAAAGAAATCAGAGATTAGATTAGCAGTATATATAACCTTAGCATTCAGACAATACTTTTTATGTGACCTATCATTCTATCATGTCTTAAGTGACAATTCATGTTCTAAATTTCCATGTTCAAGAAAAGCATTAAATAATTTTGTCATCATATTATATAATTAGTATTCTCAAACTAGTTAGTTAGGATCAAATTAATTATTTTTGATAGTATTACATTTATTATAATTCTATAGAAAAAAGATTTGAAGAACCTCAGAGGTATTTGTTATTGTCTCTATTTAATTTGATATAGTACTTATTAAAAAAATAATAATTGTTAAAGTAAATTTACTATTTATCCTCTTAATTAATAAAATTTTAAAATTAATTTACTTATTAAAGAGGTTCTATCTTTTTCAAAAACATTAATAATCTCTAAATAAATTGAGGGTAAATATATAAAAAAATATATATTGTCTTTTCTTGATTAGTCAAAAATGACAAATAAAAAGAAACAAATAAAAATTTAAAATTGAACAAGTAATAACGGGCAGATGAAATATTGTTTATTGTTTTATACCAAGATAATTAATTTTGATACAATTATTTCACCACAAAGATATCTTGATACAATTATTTCATTGTAGAGATATTTTATTCTAGTATTAATTATTAATCTTGATATATTTTTTTTTCAGGACTAGTAACCAAACAAGTGATAATATAACACTATGTTTTTCATCCTAGGGTGACAAGCATGCCAATCAATCCCTTATAAAATTAGAGTTCTTACAATTATCCCAAGTTAATGCTGCAGTAATCATTGCATTATATATATATATATATATATATATATATATATATATATATCCACCGACTAACGTTCATATTATTGTCTAAGACCAGATAAGAAAATCAAGTTAGTCATCATTAAATCCTTATGTCATTGTCCAAAGTCAAATAAAAAGACCAAGTTACCCTTAAAGCCACCAATATGAAACTCTAATATCACCCCTCAAGACTGAGCATCTCAAGCTAATACCCATACATACGAACAATATAAGATAATACCCATCAGAATGAAATGTCCAACAACATACATGAGGAGGTGCAATAATTTAGCCAACATAAAAGAGTTAGTATGCACATGAGATCATCAATAATAACATATCGAGTGATAAGTAGGGTTTGTTAGATCGAGAAAGATTTTGATAATTAACTAATAGAGAAAAAGGAAAAGAACCAATTGCGTCGATACATTTTTTAGACCGATTCAACTTGGATAAGCAAAATGCCAACCACGTGAATTAAAAGTTATAAAGCGGTGAAAGCGTTGCTTTCCGACAAGAAACCAATGTAAAAAAAGTTTCCTTTCATAAAGGAAAAAGATTCTTGGTCTACTTTGTATATAAATAGAGCAAGGATCTTCCAACAAAATTTGCGCACTTAAACAAAAAGTTAAAAGCAGAATACAATTAAATAGAGGGAGTTCATATTTGAGTAATTACAAAGTGCAGCCAACACAAGGAAACAAGAATTGAAGAACTGATTCATAGGGTTATGTTTTATAGTTCTTAAGATAAGTTTGCTTGTATTGAGTTTTATCGAGTTGTATTTTTGTTTCTTTCTAAATTCAGTGAATTATAAACTGGAGTAGGAATAGATTCTTCAAGTTGGGATGACTTGAAGACTTGGGAACATAAACCCTGGGGGGTTGTGTTGGAGTTCAGGAATTAGAGTAGTTCTTAGGATTGCAGGAGTTGTAATCTGAATTCTTAACTTGAAGTGGGTCAACGATCTAGTTGGTTGTTGGTGTCTAAGAATTAGAGTTTATAATTCCTTAGATTACGTAGGTTTGTAATCTTTTGTTGAGGGTCTGAGTTTAATGAAATATAGTTAAATTCTACAGAAGTGTAGATCGTGATTTTTTTTACCCTTTATAAGTCGGGGTTTTCTGCGATAAAATATTGTGTCATTACTTTATTTGCTTCATGCAACGTAACTGTCGTAATCTGCAAAGGAACATATAGAATATACTTGTTCCTTAGGCAAATCTGGCGGTCAGTATTCCAACAGTAGGTCTGGAGAGGGTATAATATACCGCTAAAGGAAAAAAAAAGACAACAAATTTATAACAATGTACTAAAGAAATGTAGCAAGAAATATTAATATTGGATCATAAAAGAAACAAATATTAATAAAAAATAGTATGTACATGAGATCAAACTGCACATATAGAAGACTAGCTAGAAAGAACTAAAATGGTTACAATGAGATCAAACTGCTAAACTGTCAATATAGAGAAGACTGTGCATGCAGTTTCCATAACTTCAGCACTCAGCAATAAAACATAAGCCTTTTAATGTTCTCAGTGAGTTTAGGTAAAGGAGTTGTCTTCGGTGGAGCAGCGCGAGATATGTTAGAACTTCTTGTTAGAGTAGACAAATCGGAACGTTCAAGATACAGTCTGCCTCTATATGCAGCTAAATGGGCGTAATAAACCGGTGGCACCAGTGAAATAGGCTTGGTGCATCTCACAAATGTGTAGCAAAGGTTGTATACCAATTTTTGTAGCTCATCAGAAGTGAACTGGTTTTCATCCCATAGAACATGGTAATGGATTGGCCTACTTGTTCCTTTTACACCCCAATGGCTGCATAGATAGAAGTCGAATTCACTTGGATGAGTGATCACTGTATCTACAACTGTACCTGGTAGGATGTTTTCGTTGAAGAGCGTGTTTTTAGTTGTTGATGGATCAAGTTCACATGGAAATAGCCTAGTATGGTGTCTTTTCTGAACTACCACAAAAGTAATGGGAGGTTTGTAACCTGGAAATCTCGAACATGCCAGCCGAATTGCTTGGAGCTCCTCTTTAAGTACTTTCAGGAATTGTGTTTCACTTACTCCGTCCCTGAAGAAGATTATTCTTTCAGGGAGTTTTAGCAGCTCCTCATAAAAATCATCAATAATCTCCCCGACCATCGCGCTGAGATCTTGAATGATCTCCTGCCTATGCGTTTGGGATCTCATCCTGGAGACGTACTTGTTGGCTGCTGGCCAATTTACACTACCAACTACAGCAGCGACGGAGGGGCTAAAATCATCAAGAGGGTGCGGATGAGTCACATCCGCACCCATAAAAATGACTGGACCGTCATGTTTGAAGAGCCGTGGTATTTGAGAAGGCAATGAATTGTACAATGCAACTGTGCATCCCCCAACTTTGGCATTGATCTTGAGAGCCAAATTTGCCAAAAACTGTGAGCTAATTTTGCCAAGGTTTGGGTACAAACAGCATTGTGTTACAATCCCGATGCTTGTCTCAGCGATTCTTTTCAAGTCCGCGTATCCTTTGTGTTTTCTCTCCATCACACAAATAACAAGTTGGAGATTGTTAAATGAAGCTCTATGTAACTTGTTGAGTTTGCTTTCTAAGTTTTTAACATTGTTGAGCAAATGCAAGGGTTCAAACTGAGGATTAAGTACTGTATTCTTGTTCAGAAAGATGCCTAATTGCTCACACCTTTGACATAACTGGTTTATGAATTTTGGTACGTGGGACTTCTGATCAGAGGTTCCACCAAAACTCATCAGTGCCCATCTCTCAACTCGAGTACTTTCGAAGACATGGCTGTCCAGAAGATTCCACTGCCTATCATGTCGGGAAGGAATAAGATTTCTAACCTGACCACGATCACCTAGTTTAAGCTTAGGAGGCTGAAGAATTCTCCCATACAATTGAGTCATTTCTTTCGAGATTTGGAGTTTGAAGTCACTCGCATGATTGCCACTGTCAGGTAATGAAACAATCTTAATACGAAGGCACTAACAAAATGGAAGTGTAAGCAATAATAAAACAAAGGAGGTAGCATGCTGCAAAGGCAGAAATTACCTTGTTGGTCCAACCAGTCCTGTCACGACTCTGTCTATAATTGCCTTTCTTTCCCTTGGTCTTTGACATCCCATTTTGAGTATTCTTGCAGTCTGATCATCCGAAAGCTTCCCAAGAAACTTCTGTCCTTCACAAATCATACAAAGTTCCATCGGAAGATAACAAGGTTTACTTCTGCTAATCTGCAAGCACGGCAAGTTCCTATATAGTATATCATAGTTGTAATGATCCTTGAAGTAGCTCACTATTCTAAGGATTTTTCCATCCCTATCCTGAAAGCAGAGGTTCTCCGTAACCTCCTCGGTTAAGCTATAAATACGATATCTCTGAACAGTCTCTCTGTGGCAAACGAAGACCCTGATGTTCTTCAGTGCTTTCTCAACCTCTTTTTTCTCTTCATTCGTCAAGCCTCTTGTTTTACTGTGAGAAATGTCATGGAGGAAGTCCAGGCGTTTTTCCAAGTAGGTGATCACTCCGATACTCTCGTGGAAAGCAGTCACTGAGAAATCAACATTGAGAACAAGTCCTTGTTGTGTTGGTCTAAGACTCTGAAAGAAACCCCTTAGCGCCACGGCTCCACCCCCAATATCTTTTTGTCCTCCCATACAACTCGAGTAAAATGATCTCCCAGCCGTTATACACTTCTCCGTTGGGCTCTCGCGCAACACAACATCTAATGCATGCAGATATTCCTGAGGAAGTGGACTCCCACCATCATCTCCTTCTTTATTCAAGTAGCTATTTAGTTCTTTCCCATCAAATTTAGATATAAGTTTGATGTTAACGCGGAAAAGCTTAATCTGCTGTCCTTCTTTCTGCAACTTAACTATTTCTCCAGACTTGTTGCTGCCACTACTAGGAATTGGCAGGCTAATGTAAAATTCAATCTTATTGTTTTGAAATTCAATAGGGCTATATATAGTCCTTCCACCATCATAAACTGGAAGAGCACCTGATAGCATAACAGAATGGTCCTCCACAAGTTTTTTCTTGATTAGCCTAGCAATATCCTTGGATGGATGAGGTGAAATTTCAACATCATAATGGAAAATTCTCTGTGAAGGATCAAACTGGACAAGGAAATGATTAGCAAGAAGTGATATTACTGGTCCTTCAACACCACCAGAATCTGGTCTTCTTGCCACCACAAGAGATTCTATGGTGGTTGCAGCAGCCTTGACCCTCCTTCCATATTTCTGTTTGGACACATCATTTTGCCTTTGGAGCACCTTGGAGGCTGTTTAGTAAGTGACATCAAAAGCAAAAAAACACATCAAACACAATGTTAATGTAATGAAGTCTTTAACATCAACGGGTGCATGTTGGATCGTTCAAAAGTAGTGTAATTCTAGAGGATCTAACATAGGCACAACAACATTTTCGAGAGTTCGAGCAACATAGTTCCACTAATACTCTAACTAAAGGATATCAACTAATGGATTAAATGAAGACAACAAACAATGAACAAAACAAAACATGATGAAAAGTTGTACTCCACTAATAAAGAAGTAACAGTAGACTATTGTTCTCATGCTTTAGCATATATTATTGTAAAAAAGAAGCCTAATCTTTCTACTTTCTGCAGAAAAAAAAAACTGATTCTTTTTTCTGCATTTGACATAGAGAGACTACAGATACAATATCAAAAGCACAATGTTGATGTCATAAATTAAAGCTTCAATCTTGACAATAAACTTTGAACAAACAGAACATGACAAAAAGAAAAAGGTACTTAATACTCAAACTAATAAAAGAACTAACAGAAGGTTACTGTTATCATGCTTTTTACCATATACTAAAAAGAAGTCTTAATTAAACGCCAATCCTCAACTTTCTGCAGAAAAAAAAGGTAATCTTTTTTTTATCATATACATAAACTGAATACCAAAAAGACTTTAATTAAACTCTCTACATAAAAATCCAATCTTTTTTCTTTAAAAGAAGTAAAGGGGGTTCTCAATTCTTGATTACCTGAGAGTTGTTGAATCTTGAAATCAGAAGGGGTGGCAAGAAAAGGATGATTCTGGTTAAATGAAGGTTTATGGAGATGGGTTCTTGATCTGAAGTTGTGATTTTGAGGAAAAGGTAGTTGAAGAGGAGGTAGTAGAGGAGGTAAAGGGAGAAGAGGAGGGTAAGTTTCATGATATTGATTATTATTAGTATTGTGATGAAAACCAAAAGCAATATAGTGATTATTGTTGTTGTTGTTGTTGTTATTTGGACATATTTTGGCAGTTGTTGATTTAGAGTTGCATTTGTTGGAGTTTTCAGTATGTTCCATAACTTGTTGTTTGAAATAGAAAAGAAAGGGTTTTTGTGCATGAGAGAGTGAAAGGAAAGAAAAGAATACTCAGAGATATATAAAGAATACTTTCAGTACTATCAGTAGAGCAGTTGTTATTGCTGGCTGCACAGACAAGGGGGAGGGGGGGAGAGGAGAGGGTGAGTAGGAGGACAAAGAGCTATTTATGAGGGTATTTGGCAAAAAAAAAAGGTCAAATATATCATAAGTTTGTCATTTGGAGTTGATATGCCCCCTCATATATATAATGAGGGGCATATTAATTTTGGAAAGTACGTTTGGTCTTGATTGAAAAATAATAGAAAAAATATTTGAAATGTAATTAAATTTTAAAAAATAATGGAAAAAAGATTTGAAATGTAATTAAACTTTGATCGAAATTGTTGTAACAATTCCCAACTTTGGATCGGACCTATTACTCATTCTACTGCTTAATAATATATTTTAAAGATATATAGATATTCACGTGTATATCATAAATACTGCATCATTATAACTAGTAATTTATTCAGCTTGACACTGATATACTTTGAAATACACTATTAAATAATATCCTTTACTTTATTATTAAACTTAAACAAAGAATCCTTTGACTTTTAATGTCGAAACCTTGAAAGCAAGGAAGGGCCTCTTTCCATCCATAGAATCTCTTCCTTATGCTAGCACTTTCAGCTATCTTTCTTAACCTGCTTCTATCAAAGTAGCTTGTAAACTCCGTAATGAATTCTGCTCAAAGTTTAAGATTGTCACAACAATTTTAATTCTAGTTTGAATATACATCTAAACCTTTTCCCCAAAAATAATAAAAAGGTGTTTCTGCTTTTTCACATTATAAATTACTCACAAAATGTAAAACACAACTCAAATTAATATTTGTTTACGTCAAATACAACTTCAATCTTCATTATCAAAATAACTTTTTTTTAAAAAAAATCCATAATGAATCATAATTAACGTCCAATTAAATGTGATGTTAATGAATACCTTACAATAGTCTCAAGTTGAAATATGATATATTTTGATTTTTCGTGAACTCATATATTTCAGAATGACACAACTTTTACATATAGAATAACTAGGAATAGGATTGAAAGAAAATTTAAATTTTATGAGTTAAATTTATATATAAAGAGGGAGGGGGAGAAAAGAGTTTATGCAAAAGCTCTTAATTTTTCGTGAACTCATATATTTTATGCTAATTTTGCCTTTTTAAATATAAATTAGTGACGAGTAAAATAAAAAATAAAATTAAAATTTAAACTCTATGTTATATAAAACTTTGGTCTTAAATTAATAATAACATACAATTTTTATATTTTACCACTCTAAATTTTTAAAAAAGAAATATAGTAATTATTGCAGAGATAGAGGGGAAGTTTGGATTTTAGTTTCATGTGTATTCCCAAGTCAAAAGATGAAAGAATTAAGAGTATGATGCAGGTGAATTTTCATCCAAACAGGAAAGGAGGTGTGTGGGGGGACCTCTCTGTACTATAGTAAATAATAATAATAATAATAATAATAATAATAGTACAAAAAAAATTCATATTTTAATTGTGAATTGTTATATTTGTCTATTTAAATTATTATTTTATTTCTATTAAACTACATTAATGTTGAGTTGGCTTATACGTATTTATAATCCACATGAAATAAAATTGATCAATTCAATATCAATATAGGTTTAATATAAATGAAATGATAACTTAGGTAAGTAAAGAAACATTTGATGGTTAAATAATTATAAGAGTTCGGATCCTAAATAAGCCAAAAAAAAATAATTACATAAGTTATAATTGAGTATTAATATATGGTTTAACAATTACAAACACTACAAAAGCATTATAAGGAGAACAAAACTTGAAAAATATTCTTTTTTGTAAAACGCAAGTTTTTCTTCTACTTACAACGTAGAAGAAAAAATTCCACTTTATAAAGTGTAACTAATAGTTTCGCTTTATATATTAAAGTATACCCGTCATGGATTAACGAAAAACGTTTGAAATATTGGATAAAGTGGAATTTTTTCTTTCACGAAGCCTATTTTAGTTACTTTCTAAAATAATGACTTATTTTGGTCACTTTTATTTTTTTGTGACTAATTTAGGTTTCGAACTCCAAAATTTACTTACTTTATTTAATTTGTCTTTTCTATTTTCTCTTTAATTTTTCTAATTTTAATTTTTCACTTTATATATTTACGACCATAAAATTGAATGACATTTCAGGTAAAAAAATCATATAATTTTAATTTCATATAATAAAATAAAAAATAACTTTTTTATCAAATTAAAATTAAATAAATTAATTAAATTGAATAAAACATGTATTTTTTGCTATCGACTTGAAAAGGAAAAAAGGACAAAAATTTCACTACTAAAGAAGGGCATATATCTACTAGGATTCTTGGAATTATGCAATCTTTATGTATAGTTTTTGTTACAGTATTATGTAATGAATGAATATCCTTTTGGTATTCCTTTTGACTCCCAGTTCACTAATGTAATTTATTAATACTTCTTGTCTTATTTTATATGTTATTTTAAACTTGATATGATGTTAGCAATTAAAGGAAGATTTAAAAAAAAATTATGATTTAAAATAACTTTTAGATATTACATTAGCGGATTATTTCACCAAACTCTAAGAAATATTTTAAAAGAAAATGTTTATTTAAGAGAATTTAAACAAAAAAAATTATAAAGGAAAAAAGAAGTGACTTTGCAATAGGAAAAACTGTTTCTTAGAAGATGAAAAAAATTCTAGTGAAACACACCTTATCAAAGCACAAATATTGTTATAATACTGATAAAAGTTTTTTTTTTTTTTGAAAAATGATTTTGGCAAAAAATATTAAAAAAATAAGTAAATGGATTTAAAATATTTAGCTAAAATAGGCTATTAGTCAATTACGAAAAGGTGGGAGAAGGGGTGGCGCTACTAGAAATGAAGGTTTTTTCGTAGTAAATTAGTGAAAATTTTATGTTATATGATATAATTTTTTCATTCATTTCTCATCAAACTAGTTCGCTGAGAAACTATGTGTAGAAGTAATTATTGAGTATTTTTCAGTAAAAAAAAATGATTTTTTAAATAATAGAGTATAGAGGTAATAATTTCAGTTTACAATCCATTTGCAAAAAAAAATCAAAGATAATTTTGACAAAAAATTATTTTCAAAATAATATAACATGATTAAGTGAGAAAAAGTTAAGTCCATAATTTCAATCAAAAGTCCATTTATTTTTTGGTACTTATATAATCAACATATAACAATGATTCATCACTTGATAAGATTCCCAATTAGCACTTGTTGATAAAAAAAAACATTGTGTTTATCGAAATAATTGTCGTCCTCTTTCCATTGATTAATATGATAATGAGATATGTTTAGTGCTAAATACATCATGGAGATTAAGAATATAATTGCAGGCCTTGAAAATGATTTAATTAGAAACAAGTAATTAATCACCATATAAAACAATTTTAGCCTCCAATTTTGCCATAACTTTGTTCATCAAATGCTTCATGATTTACACCACTAATATTTTGATAAGATAAAGATTAAACAAGAGGATAACTTTTTGATTAAGTTCTTTAGTGGTTCTTTCATAGACTTTTCATTTGATATTCAATAGATTAGAATGTTCTTAAATTTCTTTTATTTTATTATATCATTAAATCTGTTGTCACGTGATAAAATATTATTTTACATAATAATTGATTTTTAAAATAATTTTACCATTATTTTGTTTTTGTCTCATTTTGCCTTTACTTATTATTTAATAAATGAAAAAGGACTTAAAGTACCTCTTAATTATGCAAATTCGTACAAAATAATAATTTTATACCAATTCACAGAGTTGAGAAATATCTAGGCCCTTTTCGATTTAATAAACCTATTTTGTCCTTCACTCAACCTTTTCTTTAATAGCTCTATTTTGTACCTTGTTTTTATGTTATATTATTACAAGTTTATTCTTCAAATTACTGTTATGTAATATTGTAAAACAATAGAAAAATAATAAAGTAAATTTAAATAAATACTATATTTATCAAAATAATACCATAATAATTGTTCAAATAAATTGTTATGATAAAGCAATTTCTATATATATAAAAATTAGAAGAAAAAAAACACTTGTTTGGTGGATATTATGCCCTAAAGATAGGTTAAGAAAAAGTCCTAAACATAGAAATAGAATATCTTCAAAATCCTTTTTCTAAATTCAATTAATTAAAATACTCTATATGAGTTAGGCTCCTTTATGGTCATAGGGCTTTCTTTCTTTAACATGAAAAGAGTAAATATAAAAGTGAGAAGTGGAAACTTCTATACCCTTTGGTTAAATTAGATGACTCTTAAGAGCTCTTTTAAAAGTTCTACTTAAAAGTTTCATCCTAAAAAATGCATAAAACAAGTAGGCTATGACAGAACATAACTTTATTGACTTTACATAGTTATTAGAGTATAATTAAGTAATTAAAATTCCATATCTCAAGAATACTTTTTCAGGTCTTATCCCTATTCCAATACCCTCAAAAGCTTTTCTCCAAGATTATAAGTTAAAACTAATAGTAGTACTAGAGTTAAAAAGATTGGAAAATGACTAAAGTGATCCTTTTATCTTTGAGGGTAAATCCAAAATATTTGTGTTGTCTAATAATAGTTACGGAAAATGGTCTAAAATACCTTTGAAATATTAGAAATGGTATAAAATTAGTCTTCATCCATTTATTGGCTCCGAAATACCCTTCCCACCCATCTATTGGCTCCAAAATACCTTTGTCATCCACCTTTGGGTTCAAAATCGACCACTTATTTAACGATTTTAAATTTAAACTATTTATATATTTTTTTTAAATATGTAATACTCAACTATTAGTTATAATTTAACTTATTGATATAATTTATGAATCAATCTACTACCCACTCATTACTAATTAAACCCCATCAAATTAATAAAACTGTCACATTACTAATTCAACAACAGGAAAGCTACTGCAATGAGTGTTTATAAAAATTTGAGGTGAAAATATCTATAGAAGTAAATTATCATACGTTCAAGTGACTAAATAAAAATTACCGATAAATTTAAAAGTCTAACTATGTTCATCTTAATTATTCTTTTATCTCAATTATGTGATGTTACTTCATGGATAATTTTTTTAAAAAATAATATATTAAAGGTTTTAAAACAAATCATAAATATTTATGAAATTATATTTAAAAAAATGCAAGAATTAATAGGGATATACTACTTCTTTACCTTTAATCATAATTTTCGAATTCAAAGTTGAAAGAGAATTCTATTGAAAGTGTCCTCCTAAAGAAGCGGCTCAACTTAAATTTAATTGGGGCTTCAATTCGGACTTGAATAATTTTGGATGTCATTTTCAGGAGTCTATAATTTTGTCGTATTTTAATAGTGTTTATGGCAATTTTGATATTATAATTGGTTTATTAATTGAGTGGGTTTTAGTTAGTAATGAGTGGGTAATGAATTGATTTAAAAATTATATATAATAAATTAAATTATAACCAACAGTTGAGTGCCAATTATATTAAAAAATATTTAAACAATTTAATTTTAAAACCGTTAAATAAGTGGTCAATTTTGAACTCAAAGGTGGATGTCAAGGGTATTTTGGAGCCAATAGGTGGATGAGTAGGACATTTTGGAGTTAATAGGTGGATGGAGAGTAATTTTGTACCATTTCCAATATTTCGACAGTATTTTAGGCCCCTTTTCGAAAAAATTATTTATTATTGACTTGACACATCTTTTAATGAATATAGTGTCTTGAAAAATGTAAGTAAGAAAATAATTATAATTAATGACAAGAGTAATGTATAGTGGATAGATGTACTGACTGAAATATGTACTTCCTCCGTTCCTAATACTTGTCCATTTTTAAATTGACATACTTATTAAAAAACAATTAATGACATAGTGAGTATACCATTTTACCCCTATTAATTATGAAATGAATGAAAATTTCTACATTTTTCAAAGTAATTAGTCATTTAATTGAGGATATAATAGGTAAAAAAAAATTTCATTCTTGATTTGTCAAAATGGACAAATAATTAGTGATAAAAATAAAAAGAAAAATGAACAAATAGTTAATGACGGAGGAAGTATGAATCTGTTTTGATACTAGCTCATGAATACAAAGTTACATTTATTAGGGAGCATTTTACAAGTCAATATGAAACTTTTCCACATGAGTTAAAATTTAGTCGGGCTAAATGCAGTTGCAGGATGAATAACAAAAAAAATAAATTTGATAGCTTAAATTTGTTAAAAATTTCTTTGCATTCTAATTTATATGATATAATTTAACAGGACATAATGCTTAAAAAATATGAGAATACTTTGTAAAATTTAATATCCCTTAAATTTTTATATGGAAAAGTACACTCTTTGCGGACTTCTTATCAAATATGTGGGGACGTAACATGAGTAAAATATCGGTGGTATTATTAAATATTTGTTAAATATTAAAATATGTCAATATTTTTGAGGAAAAAGGATAAATATATCCCCAAACTTTCATAAATGGTATGCGTATACCCCTCGATATACTTTCAGGATACCAGTACCTTTACTGTCCAAATTTTGAAACATATATATCATTTACACTAACGGAGATATACGTGTCTCAATCTTAATGGCCGACCCGATATTTGTTAAACTTCTTCTTAAAATTGAAAAATTCACTCGAAATTAAAGTAAAAACCACCCAAATACATATATCCACAACCCAAAAATATTAACCCAAATCTCCCAAATTAATTCACTTAATATCAAATTAAGCAATTTATACATTTTTTTAATAGCATCTTTCCCCCAATCTTCATCCCTAAATCATCCTCAATAGTCAATACTCCTCCAATTTCTCATCAACTTCATGAGAGGAAACTCATCCAACCATCTTCATCCCCAAATCATCCTCTATTTTCTCTTCAACTTCCTCACATGTTTCTTGACCCATTTAACCTTTTCTTTGACTAAATTAATTATTTACTCATTACCATCATCATACCTTTGTATTAGATTTGATCAAATCTCACCGGAAGCTGTTGGAAGACTTTTTTTTTAAGAACACAACAAAGAATGTAGATAGCAACATGAAACATGATTAAATATTACGTCTTTTTCGCAAATTGTAGAAGAAAAACGTAAACAACTTCAATTTCAGTTATCAAATGCATCTGAATACATTACAACAAAAATCTTATTTTTCAATCTACATTGCTTGTGCAGCTTAGGTTTGACTAATGGATAGGGGTGTGCATCGATCGGTTCGGTTCGATTTTACATATAATCGGTTCGGTTTATCGATTTTCAATATGCTAACCCAATAACAAACTAATAAGAAATTTTTTATCGGTTTATCGGTTTTTGATGTTATCGGTTCGGTTTCGGTTAACCCAATAAGAAAATGTCGATCAAATAATATATAATAGTACGTATGTTATAATTACATGTTACCAACTTACCGCCAAAACATAATAGAAAACTTTGAATGTTGATCAAATTACTAACATTCACAAACTTACAAAAGCTATCGCCTACAATTACGAACTAGAATTAAAACTAAAATAAAATATTTCAATGAGACAATCTTGAACAGTTGCTTGATCCGCTAGATAATCAACAAAGTTCTCACCAATTTCCTAACCAAAAATCACATAACCTGAAAAACTAATATTGAATCTATTTATGTATTAAATTATGTATATTTAATATTGAGGAAGGGTAAAGTAGTAAATAACTATCGTCTTATTGGGTTATCGATTTACCCAATAACCCAATAGGAAAAACCGAAACCGACCCAATAACCTAATAATTATTTTTTAAAACCCATTAAAAACCCAATAACCCAATAACAATAACTCAATAACATTTTATCGGTTCGATTTATTGGTCGGTTCGATTTTTGCACACCCTACTAATGGAGTCATCCTTGTCTTTAATTTTTCCTTCTCAACTTGAAATCCATTACCACCTTTCTTCTTCTTGTCCTCACCATCCACATTCATCTTGTTCTTTTTTGCTTGTTGCTTCTTCGCTAGTTTACTTCCTCTTCTTTTTTCCTTTGAAGATTGAATTCGTGTTGTTTTTTTCTGGCGACCCAAATCATTTTTCTTCGACATTTCGACGACGGTGGCTGCTCTCTGCGATTTGGGGTTGAATTGCCGTCCAGAATTAAAAAAATTATTGATTTGGGGTTTTTTGGGTGGGTATTATGTATTTGGGTGGGTTTTAAAATTAATATGGGTGGTATCTTAATTTTGGATAAGAAATTTAACAAATATTAGATGGATGGTTAAGATTGAGACACGTGTATCTCCGTTACTGTAAAGAACATATATGTTTCAAAATTTGAACGATAAGGATACTGGTGTTCTAAAAGTATAACGAGAGGTATACACATATCATTTACGAAAGTTCGGGGATATATTCGTCCTTTTTCTCATATTTTTGAAATTGACTAAAAGAAAAATAATATCACATAAATTGAAATAGTAAAAGTAAAAAAATTTATTTCTATCAAATCTCCATGAAAGAATCTCTCTCAAAATCAAATTCTTTCACAGACAGTTTCTTTTTATCAGTCCAAAATTTGATAGACAAAATTCTTTGATATCTATACTGATGGTAGATGATAAGAATCATAAAATTAATTGAGATATACCTAAAATAAAACTTGCCGTATCTAATAATATTAGCAATAAGTTAAATAATTTTATTATAATAAGTTGTTCGATATAAACATCGATTAAAAATAAATATTTAATGTGTACTCAAATTTGAATCAACATCACAACTATAAAAATCATTAAACAAGAAAAGTTTGATTCTCCATTATGTTCATTATGTTCCTAAGATATCTTTGCTTATGCATTGCATTTTCCACACTTTCCCACTTTTAGCCTCCCTTTGCCCCAACTTTTTTCAACATGTTTTGATGGTGGTGTGATGAGTAAGGGGCCAATTCATGCACTTGAGAAAAGTGGATTTCTTTTTGTTTCTTGTTTTTTTATTATTTTGTAATTTTTTAATGTTTATTAAACCTTTTAATTTTTTCAAGAATGAATATGGATTGGAATTTGGTGATGGGACAATATCATTAGTTAAAACTCTTTCTATTTTTATTAATTATTGGACCACATTCTATCAATTTTAATACTCTCTTTGGAATATAATAGACAACAGAAGAAAGAATAGTGGTCAAATCCTAAAACATACAACTTTGACTTGTGACATATGGCTTAGTCAATGTCTTTATCATATTTTATTATAGTAATAAATATAATATTCCTAATACAAAAAGAAATCTTTTGTCATGAAGAAAAGATTTTGAGATCTATTTCCCCCCCCCCCCCCCGCACCCCCACAATTGCTCTAGTATTATCATGCTAAAGCTTATTGACTTTTGATTTCCTTCTTCTTATATAATTCTTTTTTTTTTGGGAGGGGGGGGGGGGGGCATTTAAATTAAATTAAACAAGGATCTTATGATCAATCTAGTAAATTTGGGTATATAAGTATTTTTAAAAAATCACAATAATTTCAGACCCCAAAATATATTTTTATATTTATTTAAAAAAATTCTACCAATATGTCGACATCAACAATAATATTTTAGTGCAATAGAAAAATTGTTTACAGATTTTACTGATTTTTTTAAATAGACCCTTAATTTTTTAAAAGATATTATTATTTAGCAATATGTCAACCTCATATGTGAATAATTCTTTGTATGTTACGAATTATATTTTGATGGAATGATCTAAACATTTCTTTTCATTTGTTTCCTTACATAGAAAGGGTAATACTTTTGTACTAGGATAATCTTACTCTAATTAATTATCATAGAACATTTTCACATTTGGACAAAAAATAACAAATTGGAAATTTCTCCATCAACAATAGCCAAGAGAAAAAATAAGTAGGTACCTTTCCTTGTCGAATTGCCTATTTTTTCCCCTTGTAATATCTTTTTCATGTCAAATGAATTATTAGCCTAATTTATGTCATATCTGTTGGGAATAAATCCGTAACAGAAATAATATTTGCGGTAATAAAGGCAACAAATGCGGAACACAACAATGCGGTTAAACAACGAGAATAAAAGAGAAATAATGACACCAAGATTTTACGTGGAAACCCTTCTAAATAAGGGAAAAACCACGACCCGAGAGGAGCAACGAATATCACTATAGTAAGGATTTACACTTGTATGTCTGAGTAAAACTCCAAAGACCACTACACATTCAAAAGAAATAACACTCTTTTGATTTTTTCACCTCACTACAATATAGCTCACACTCTCTATTTTTCCTCACAGATTATTTTCCTCTGTGATGCCTCGCTCTTCTTTCTCTCCTTTGTAATTCTTTTTGGTGTACTTAGAATGAAGAATTCTCCTCCCTTTTATAGAGAACAAATACACTACCCTCCAAATGTGCTATACAATGTTTTTCTTCTTCATAGCTTACCTACTCTACCAAACTTTGAAATTGGCACAAAACAAGTTTTTCTTCTTTATAGATTACCAACTCTACCAAACTTTGAAATTGGCACAAAGTTATTCAAAGTTTGGTACATGGGGATGGACCTCACAATCTCCCCCTCCAGACCCATGCACCTGAAGGAGGTAGCTCCAGGTTTCTAGCTTGAGTACATGCCGACAAGTTCTTTGCATAGCTCAAACTTGTCCCTTGATACCACCTTGGTCAGCATATCTGAAGGGTTTTCAGTAGTAGGGATCTTCATGACCTGCATAGATCCGTCCTCTATCTTTTCACGAATCCAGTGATATCTCACGTCGATATGCTTCGTCCTTGCATGATACATGGTGTTCTTGCTCAAGTCTATTGCACTCTGACTGTCACAATAGACGACATACTCCTTCTGATGCAATCCAAGTTCTTGAAGAAATCGTTTCAGCCATACCATCTCTTTGCCAGCTTCAGTAGCTGCAATATATTCTGCCTCAGTTGTAGAGAGTGCGACACACTTCTGCAACTTTGACTGCCATGATATAGCTCCCCCTGAAAATGTAAACAAATATCCAGTAGTGGATTTTCTATTATCGAGGTCACCTGCCATATCAGCATCAGTATAGCCTTTCAAGATTGGATCAGATCCTTTAAAACACAAACAATCTCTTGTGGTACCTCTTAGGTACCTGAGTGTCCACTTAACTGCCTCCCAGTGTTCTTTTCCAGGATTTTCAAGGAATCTGCTAACAACACCAACTGCATGAGCAATATCAGGTCTTGTACACACCATCGCATACATCAAACTCCCCACTGCTGAAGAATAAGGAATTTTAGTCATTCCCTCTTTCTCCTCTTTTGTTGTAGGACACATCTGTTTGCTCAACTTCAGATGACTCGCAAGAGGCGTGCTAACAGGTTTAGCACTCTTCATGTTGAAGCGTTCTAGTACACGTTCAATGTACTTCTCTTGAGATAGCCACAACTTTCTATTTGTTCGTTCTCGAACAATCTTCATCCCTAGAATTTGTTGTGCTGGGCCCAAGTCTTTCATGTCAAATGACTTGGACAAATCTTTCTTCAACTTTGCAATCAGCTCTTTGTCTTGTCCTACAATTAACATGTCATCCACATATAACAACAAAATAATAAAATTGTTGTCAGAAAATCTTTTGAAGTATACACATGGATCAGAATAGGTCTTTGTGTACGTTTGACTTTTCATGAAAGAGTCAAACTTTTTGTACCATTGCCTTGGGGCCTGTTTCAACCCATAAAGACTCTTATTCAATTTGCACACCATGTGTTTCTTTCCAGATACTTCAAATCCCTCTGGTTGCTCCATATAAATCTCTTCTTCCAAATCTCCGTGAAGAAATGCAGTTTTCACGTCCAATTGCTCCAGTTCAAGATCTAGACTAGCTGCTATGCTCAAAATAGTTCGAATAGAAGTCATTTTGACAACAGGTGAAAAAATTTCATCAAAATCAATACCTTTCTTTTGTTCGAAGCCTTTTACAACCAATCGAGCTTTGTACCTCACCAACTTGCCATTTCCATCTTTCTTGAGTTTAAAGACCCACTTGCACTTGAGTGGTCTTTTTCCTTTTGGAAGTTCAACTAGCTGGTATGTGCCATTTTTCTGTAGAGATCCCATCTCTTCGTGCATGGCTTTCATCCATTGGCTCTTTTCTGGATGAGACAACACCTCCTTAAGACTTTCTGGCTCACCTTCATCATTGATAAGGACATACTCTGAGGAAGGGTATTTGGTTGATTCTACCCTTTGTCTTTCTGATCTCCTCAGAGGTTGAGATTGTTCTTCTTCTGGGTACTCCATTTGCTCGGTATTATCACCAAGTTGCTCCCCCTGCTCAACAATCTCATCGGGTTGCTCTTCATGCTCAGCAACTTCATCAATCATACTTTCTGCACTTATGGGATAGTTAGAAGAAGAAGGAATGGTAACAAGATTAGGGACTATACCATTCTTTTTCTTGGCCTTCTCGGATAGATCATCAGCAGTTCCAACTTCACTTTCTCGAAAGATTACATCTCTACTTCTGATGACCTTCTTCTTCACAAGATCCCATAGTCTGTACCCGAACTCTTCATCTCCATATCCGATGAATATGCAAGGAACTGATTTATCATCTAGCTTGGTTCTTTGCTCCTTCGGTACATGTGCAAAAGCTTTGCAACCGAACACCTTTAGGTGCGAGTAAGACATCTCTTTGTTGGTCCAAACTCTCTCCGGAATGTCAAACTCCAACGGAACTGATGGACTACGATTGATAAGATAACACGCTGTCCGAACTGCTTCACCCCAGAATGTCTTGGGTAATTTAGCCATTCTGAGCATGCTTCTCACCTTCTCAACAATGGTGCGATTCATTCTCTCAGCTACACCATTGTGTTGTGGGGTTCCAGGAACTGTCTTTTCATGTCTGATTCCATGGTTTGAACAGTACTCTTCAAATTCTCTTGAAGTGTACTCACCTCCATTGTCGGTTCGGAGACGTTTTAGCTTTCGACCTGTCTCTCTTTCTATCAGAGCATGAAACTTTTGAAATACTTGAAACACCTGATCTTTGGTTCTCAAGATATAAACCCACAATTTTCGAGAAGCGTCATCAATAAAGGTAACAAAGTATTTATTACCTCCTATCGATTCTATCTCCATTGGACCACAAACATCAGAATATACCAAATCAAGTATATTCGACTTTCTTTCAGATGATGTCTTAAATGAGACTCTATGTTGTTTACCAAATAAACAGTAGTTACAAGATTTTATCGTTGTACCTTTGGCAAAAGAGATGAGTGACTTTTTGGAAAGAATTTGCAATCCTTTCTCGCTCATATGACCCATTCTTTTATGCCATAAATCTGCAGAATTTTCTTCGTGAGCCGCATTTAATTCACCTTGACATATTTCTGCATTTGTCCTGTATAACGTGCCACGAGCAACTCCTTTTGCAATCACCAATGCCCCTTTGGTGAGTCTCCATTTTTTATTTGCAAAGTAGTTCTCATATCCATCTTGGTCCAAAGCAATTCCCGAGATCAAGTTCATCCGCAAATCAGGTACGTGGCGCACATCTTTCAACAGTAATGTGCATCCAACATTTGTTTTTAAGCAAATGTCTCCGATCCCCGCAATCTTTGAGTAACTTGTGTTACCCATTTTCACATTGCCATAATCACCGGCTACATATCTGCAAAAAAGATCTCTTACCGGTGTGGCATGATAAGATGCTGCTGTGTCGACCACCCATTCGGACTCTATACCTGCCAAGTGCATGCATTCTTCTTCCTCATTTATGAGGAGAACAACATCGTCATTATTTTGCACCATGGCAGCTGTGTTGTCATCATTCTTTTGGCCGCTGCTTTCCCCTTTGCCCCTTTTTAGATTTGGACAATCTCTTTTGAAGTGTCCTGGTTGATCGCAATTGTAGCAATTTCTGGCCTTTGATTTTGATCGGACTTTGGACTTTCCACGAGCTCCGGATCTACCATAGTTACTTGAGCTCCTTTGGTAACTTCTGCCTCTACTTTCCGTGATGAGAGCCTGTCCGTGATTTTCAGGTCTTTTTCTCATCTTCTCATTAAGCAAAAGGGCTGATGTGACATCCTTCAACTCAATAGAGTCCTTACCATGTAAAATGGTTGTTGATAAAGTATCGTAGGAAGATGGCAACGAGTTTAGGAGCACTATGGCTTTATCTTCATCCTCGATCTTTACTCCGAGGTTTGCTAGCTGCGTGATTAGTCCATTAAGTACATTTAAATGAGACAAAAAATTTGTACCTTCATCCATATGTAGTGCATATAATTGTTTCTTTAGGTACAATTTATTTGTCAGCGTTTTGGACATATATAGATTTTCTAACTTTGTCCAAATGCCACATGCACTCTCTTCATCGACGATGTTATTAACTACATCATCTGTTAAGTGCAATCTGATTGCACTAGCAGCCTTTTCATCCAATTCTTCCCAATCCTCAAGTTTCATGGATTCGGGCTTTTTGGATTTGCCGCCTAGTGCCTTATGCAAACCCTGTTGGATGAGCAAGTCTTTCATCCTTCTCTGCCACATTGAGAAACCGCTATCACCGTTGAATTTTGCTACCTCGTACTTTACTCCAGACATTTTTTTTTATTGAGTATAGTACAATGAGCTGCAAAAAATATTTCTGTAAATGAGCAGAACCTGTGCTCTGATACCAATTGTTGGGAATAAATCCGTAACAGAAATAATATTTGCGGTAATAAAGGCAACAAATGCGGAACACAACAATGCGGTTAAACAACGAGAATAAAAGAGAAATAATGACACCAAGATTTTACGTGGAAACCCTTCTAAATAAGGGAAAAACCACGACCCGAGAGGAGCAACGAATATCACTATAGTAAGGATTTACACTTGTATGTCTGAGTAAAACTCCAAAGACCACTACACATTCAAAAGAAATAACACTCTTTTGATTTTTTCACCTCACTACAATATAGCTCACACTCTCTATTTTTCCTCACAGATTATTTTCCTCTGTGATGCCTCACTCTTCTTTCTCTCCTTTGTAATTCTTTTTGGTGTACTTAGAATGAAGAATTCTCCTCCCTTTTATAGAGAACAAATACACTACCCTCCAAATGTGCTATACAATGTTTTTCTTCTTCATAGCTTACCTACTCTACCAAACTTTGAAATTGGCACAAAACAAGTTTTTCTTCTTTATAGATTACCAACTCTACCAAACTTTGAAATTGGCACAAAGTTATTCAAAGTTTGGTACATGGGGATGGACCTCACAATATCCTCATCAACAAATAGCCACAAAAGATTGTGGCAGAGGGATAAATATATATTTTTTAAAAATATTTAAAAATTTTAAATTCATACCTTAAAGTAAGTATAAAATATCTTATAAAAGCATATTTTCTACGAAAAGGAAATACATGAGTTTTGAATACCAGTTATTTAAAAAGAAAAGATAGCTTGATGTGTGAAGCAAACTTGTATTGTGTACACACAAAATCCAAAAGAGTCACACCTCATGAAGCATAACGTAGACAACTTAAGTTTGATACAAGTATTCATGGTTATTTTCTATGTTTTGAATTGATGATTTACAAATGATACAAAGATAATTTTAGCATAATACATAAATATGCTTTTAAATTTGATCATATTTTATATTTATGTCCTATAATTTTTTGTGTAAAAAAATAGATACTTCAATTTATATGAAACAAACAGACTTGTATGCCCTACGGGATATCCTACATGACAATTTATTCCTACATGACATCCTATGTGAAATTATGCTATAGATGCAGGGGCAGAGCTATGGTAGACACCTTCTATATATGTTATCTTACTTTATATGAAAAATTATTGAAATACACATCTTCTATTTCTATTATTTTCAATATTTCTTTCTATTTATAAAAACCTCTAAAATCTCTTATTTCTTTAATGTATCCGAGCCAGTATTTAGTGTGTTTGAGCTGCACATTATGTATTCGGTTTATTTTGTAATGTATTTGAGCTACATATTATGTATTCGAGCTAGTTTTTAATGTATTTGAGCTACATATTATATATCCGATTAATGTTATAATGTATTCAGATACTCTTTAATATATACGAGCTATTTATTTTATATTTTTGGTTTGTGTTACTTTTTAAAGAATTAATGTAGTTACAAACTAAAGAGAGATAAATTGTAATTTCATATTAAAAATTATGTGATTCCTAAAATTTATCCTACTTTATATTTGTACATGTAGTATTTTAAATACCCTTCGAAACAATGGAGACCCGTAACATAGCAGTAAATCTATGCTCAAAACTTACCGGACGCTAGTTTAACTTAACTCATTTGTTTATTTTTTAATTGTATCTGAGTTTAAGTGTTTAATTGTACATATTTAAAATTAGAAAATATATAAATACTTTTGCCGTCCAAATTTATATGACTCATTTTTTTTTAATTAGTCCGAAAAAAATGATAAATTTCTATATTTAGTAAATATCTAACTACATATATTTATTTTACCTTTAATAAAATAATTTTACAACATACACATCTATAATTTATTTAGATCACAAATTTTAAAAAATTTCTTTCTTTTCTAATCTTTGCACTAAGACAAACTAACTTATATAAACTAATATATATATATATATATATATATATATATATATATATATATATATATATATATATATTAAATAAGAAAGAAAAAAACACAAATATGGGGAAGAAAAAAAAAACACAAATATTGGGAATAGTGGCTGAAACCTAAGGTTTAGGCATAGAAAATCACTCTGTTCCAGGTATTGTGCCTGCCAAATGTATAACATGAGAGAGATTCCATTTGTTCCTTGTTAAACCCTATGCACTCTCCAAATGTCCATAAGTTATGTCCCCTCAGTTGATGTAGATATAAGATGTGTCCCCTCAGTAAATTGTAGTTAGGATTAGATATGAAGTTTAAGAAATATTAAAATTAATTATGAAATTTTTTTAGTCAGCTAATATTTTTTTTTAATAAAAAAAGTATTATATAAATTTAGACAAATGAAATATACATCACCTTGTCTTTATTTTATATTTATATTATCATAGGAAGATTTAAAAGTTCAGTACGAGTTTACGTAAATTTAATATGTTATTAATTTAAAAATATTTGTCAAGTTTCTTCTTTAGAAAGTTAAATTAGATTAATTTTATATTATAAAATTAAACCTTAGATACTCAAAAATTATGTGAGATGTACTATCAAGTATAAGTTTTTTTTTCCATATTAATATAGTTAAAAGTAAATTAAAATATTTATTAAAATTTATGAGGTTTGATTTTTAGATCGTGACAAATAATTTGGCACAAAGTGAGTGAGTAGCTTTTATCTAAATCAACTTTTAGCCTAGTTTTATTTGTCTTAGTGATGGATAAATTAAAATGATATATTTAAGGGTATACCATAATGTATTTATTTGCATGTGGTATAGTATATTGTCGAGACACATGACAAAGTTAACAATTGACTATAGGTTTGGAGTATGATCTAGAGATTAAATGTTGAGTATGACAAACAAAATACTTAGAGTTGTAAGGTCACAGCCGCAAAATGTGATATAGATGTAGAAGTGAGGATTGATACACAAGTCATCTCCAAGAAAGGGGCATCAACTATACATTTTGATTCAAATTTGAGAAAATGAGGATATCAACGATAATTTCACACATCATATTGAAGTAGGTGATTTGTTTCTGGTATCCTATATGATAAGAATAAGTCACTGAAGGTAATTTCATATAGTGGTTGTTACAATATGTTGTATGAGACCGAACGTTGTATATGTCTAAAAGATTATAATAGTTAAAAATGAAAATTCTTAGATGGATGTATTAGCATACTAGAAGACAAGGTTAAAAATAAGAATATGCAATGTAAAGTGGGAGTGACCTCTACGGAGGTCAAAATGAAAAAATGATGTTGAGATCATTTGAACATGTAAAAAAGAGTGCAAATCTCCTAGTGAGAAGGTGTGAAAGGTTAATAGTAATAGACCTAAAGGGAGATAGCGATAGATCAATAAAACTTTTAAGAGAGATAATCAGACAAAAAATGACTCAACTCAGTAAAGAAATGATCTTAAATAGGGAATATGAAGTTTGAGAATTAGAAAAACAGTTAGCAGGTTGTCAGGTAATTTCTTTCTCGTATGGTTGGAGAGAATTATATTAGAGCACCTTGTTTTATCCCTCTTCTCCTTATCAATATTATGATTATTATTGTTCCACATGACCTTACTATTGTGTTATTATTTGATCATCTTTTCAATTTTTGCTTTTGGTGTTTTTATTTTCTTTAATAATTTCTTCATGTATAAATTGATTTTTACTTTTTGTAGTCTTATAATTTTTAAAAATATTTTTTTAGTTGATGATTTATCAAATACAATCTCTCTATTCCACAGAGATAGGGGTAAATGTTATGTACACTCCACTCTTTACAATTACAACTAATAGGAACACGCCAATTTTGTTTTTGTTATTATAGCTCAAGATTAGAGGTGGCAAAATCAAAGCCCAAGCCGATCCAATTTATTTAAGTTTGGATTGGTTATTGATCCGTCCATTTGTTAGCGCAATCCATCTCAACCCAACCCTTCCAACCCATTAAAATTTGGTTGATATGTAATCCAAATTGATTTTTGAGGAAATCTTGTAAAAAATAATATTTTTAAAAATATTTATATGTTATATATAGTTATGATAATTTTTTTTATTAGACACTAAAAACTTAAAAAATATCAAATAAAACTATTAAAGTATCTCGAGTCTTTAATTTAATAAAATTTGAAGATCGATGGTAAAGCCACACATCGTACTCGTTACAATCCAACCTATCAGACCGTGTGAACTCCTACTTTACCGCCTAGATAGGATAACTCTCAACCTCCAAACTAGTTATAACACGAGGAAAAATAAACTAATCACAATCTAACACCCTAAATGTTTGTGAAATTACCATTAATTGATTTAAACCTCCAAAGTATTTCATAAGGAAACACACTAACACCCCTAAGGAACTAGTCTAAACAGGTAAAAAAAACTTTCTAAGAATACAAATAAGACACACCTCTCACCATATGGAAAGATGATAGAAGTTGTCGGAGATCATCATTGTCTTCACATATGAAATATCATTGAATTTCTGTAACAAGACTATGCCACGTGATATAGCAAGAGTAGTATCAGTACAAACAACATGTGCTGATAGATATCATCGATCGATCCGAACCTACCACATAATATAAAATAGACTTTAGAAGGGGACCTGCAATATCAAAGTTACCCCCACCCCAAGCTTTTATCCACATACTCGTAACCTCCCGAGTATAACATCATAACTAATACACCTTGATCTCATGCCCCCCTGTTACAACATCATAATGTCAAATCATAGCCTAACTCTTCTACCACATTAATATTCATGAATTGCCCTATCAAAAACATGTTATTCTCTCTCAATCTATTATGCTAATTTCTTGACCCTTTTGGAGTAGTATATGAAAATGATGCCTTATACCGACTTATCCATACCAAACTAAACCTAACACCATTTATAAAATCAAGTTCATCCTGATAAATACGAACACAAATTAGAAACAACTAAGAATTGAGTTTTCATAAACTCAACCAATAGTCAAAATAATTTTGAGAACTAAAGAATTGTGTTTCCAATCTCAACCAATAGTTAAAACAATTATGTCGAAATAAACATGTAAGAACTCTTAGTTTTCAATAAATAAATAACATACAATTATAATCACAAGTATAACTTAGCCCGAACTCCCTGTCCTCACCCTGAGTTGGTGTGCACCATAATCATGAACAACATCAACATAACAAGCCAAACCTGATTCATCACACCTTTCAAGTAACCTAGACCGCTCAAGGATTAAATATGCAACAATCACATTATGAAGAAGTAAACACGGCTCACTCATGTAACCATAAACACATACTTGGTCCTCCTATGGAATCCATATCTCAAATTGTTAGTGTATCGACATTGTACCCGAGCCATCCTTAGTTAGTGTATCAATTTAGTATTCGAGCCATCCTTAGTTAGTGTATCAACATAGTATTCGAGCTAACTATATATGGATACTTTTGTATCAAGTGGGCGAAATGGTTTGGTAGACCTTATACTTGTATTAGCTTGTATTGTGAACTCTTCTATTTATACTTTTGTCATCTGAACCTTTAAACTCAATTAAAATGAGATTTTTAAGCCCCTCCAACCATAAGTGTAGCTCACTCTCCTTTATGTAATTGACATGTTATATCCACATCACATATATTAATGCCACATCATAATTGTGTCATAGTTATTTTTAAAAAATATTGACGAAAATCATTTAATAAATTATAAAATAATAACATTTTAATTTATTATTGACATTTCTAATCTTCCCTATTTTCACAATTTCACGACCAAAAGAAAGCCATCGCCGGTGTCGTCACCATTTTTGCCGGCAAATCACATATACTTTCTCCCTCAAGTAGCAATCTGGAGCCTCTACATGGTGAATGAAAGTTTCTAAGACCATTAAGGCAACAACAGTAAACATCTCAACAACAACCAAAGGCAAATTGGACAAAATCCTGGCAATTTCTTCATAATCCCAAAACCAATAGCACCATTCTTCGTCTCCTCCACCTTTCTTTCACCATTTCCTATAGACACTTCTTCCACTTAAAACTAACCTTGGCTTTATTAGATGATTCTGTGACACCATGCACATTAGACATTAAACATAATTTGTGTATAAAGGGTTCTTTTTCTTGGAATTTGTGCATGTTAGAGCTAAAGCCTTTGAACTCCTCATCGAATACCCTGTTTATGACTTTGTTTCTGTAAACACCAAGAATTCGAGAACTGTGGATAAATGGATGAACCTTCTCGTTACACCTCCATACATGGACTGAATCAAACCTCTCCCCTCGGCAAATTTTTACCCCCAAAAACTCTATCATCAATGGAGACTCTCAAGATTTCATCAAGAATCTCACTTGTGCAACTTTCTCTCTCACCCGTCTTCATCTCCGTCGCACACCATCACTAGTTTTATTTCCTCCTTCAAAGCAACAACAACCTTAGCCACCGCACAACCATATTTGATCACCGAAAAATCAAATCTGGCTAAACTTTTCATAAGAGTCAAGTACTTCTTTTTCTTGTAAACTTCTCTAAGAGCTGACTCTTGTTTCTGTGAGACGACAGTCAAAACCTGTGCGATTGACAACCTTACCACCTTGATTTTGGATAGCTTGTTAGGAGCACCACCGGTGACCTTTGCGACACGGAGAAGAGCAAGCTACACCTTCAGATCCTTCAACTGAGCCAAAAGGTCTATATTCGACTTATTCCTCAACTCATGAATCTTTATTCTCGCCATGGCTGCTGCTCCTTTGAGGTTACTGCTCAGATGCGGATGGAGATTGGAAAGCAAATAAGTTTGATTGAAGAAATAAATTATTTATTAATTGTTTTTTAAAAAAATATTTCTTTTATAATTTTAACATTTTTTTTAGCTTAAAAAAGTTTTTCACTCGCCTTAACATGCGTGAAGTCACACATTTTTGTCAACTCAGCCATCTCAAAGACACATAAGCTTGGTCAATGGCAAGAGGGATTTGTTAATTGTGTTTTATTGAGTTGAAGGGTTCAAATGACAAAAGTGTAAGTAAAAGGGTTCAATATACACATTGACACAAGTATGTCTACCAGACCATTTCACCTATCAAATGTGATACCTGAGTCAATCGTTAGTATATACCATGTGTGGTATCCGAGCAAACAATCAAATAGATGCAATTATGCACAATCACGAACTCCATATACAATAACACGTGAAACCATAAGTCATATAACCAGTTCATTGCATGAGATTATCAACATGTTGTCATTACATATGCTTCCCTATGAATTCTCCATCATGCATACACAAGCGATATATCAGACAATAAACATGAAAATGTATATCTATTGGACCACACAACCATCCTAATCAAGAATTTCAAGGCTAAGCAAAAACAAGAGAACCACCTCTAATCATTATCTCATCTCCCGCCTTAACAACGAAAAGAAAACAATCTGCAACCATCCAAACTTAGTGCCCAAAAACCTATGCATGCAATATCTAAACTTCTACAATATATAATACAATAGAAACGAGTCTAGCTACTCAAATTAAGGAAACTTATAGCCTACCTAGGCACCAAACAATTGGTGAAGAAGTATGATCGTGTACCTTGACTTCTTATGTGAAACTTAGTTTGTTGTTGATCTAAATTAATAGTATAATACAAAAACCAATCACAAATGACCTAAATATTCCAAATCATATCCAAATCTGAAACTCTAGGCTGATAACACTCAACTACACTTCATCTGATTCTAAAGTGTAGGCGGTCACAATCAAGTATAAACCCAACAAAGAGTTGAAATCGATTCTACAGGGAGTGATACGATAGAGAATTCAATTACAAAGTGAAAGAAATGTTCTACTCGATTGTATGATTTGACATTCTTTAAACAATTAAAGTAAATGATAGGGGTTTGACAACTAGTGTCAATTGAAGGGGGGGACGCGATTACTGTGAGCAAATAACAACTATGAAAATATGAGAGTGATCAAGTAGAGAAAGGATCCTTGGGGATGTGATCAATTAAATGTCAATTTTGTTGTACGGGTGATTATTATTTACTAAAACCCATTGAATCTTAGTGGGTAGACTAGGCTTTAGGTGAACAACTATTTATCAATCAACTATTATGAGTCAAGCGAGTTCTCTCGAACCTCGACAAGCCCAACAAATACAAACAACCCAAAACCTCAATTTATCTACTATCTCGAGCTAGATTAGTAGGATTTAATTTAGACCCACTTTCTTAAGTTGAATCCATAAAAATCCAATCACTAGAATCGTCAATTGATAACTTTAATTCTAAAATCTCTTTCTCAAACAAGCCAAGAATGTTAAACTAGAATTGCATTTGCAACTACAATTCCTCAATTAAAATTCACCTATCAATTAAACCACTACAAATCAACAATTAAATTAATAAATACTAACACCCATAAGCTAACTGAAACAATAAATCACATAAGCAAACTCCCAAGAATGAGAGTTTCAGCCAAACATTATAAAAAGCAAGAAAGTACTACCAACTATGTTCTCTATCAGTTTGTTAACAATCTACATGTCTTTAAATTCTCCAAAATAAGCTAAAAACGATAAAACCCTAAATTTCTACTAATAAACTCCAAGAATAGTGTTAAGGGGATAAAAAAAACTAATGTAGGAACTCTTAAAAACTTAGAAATTATCGCTGAAAACTCCAGAACTCTATTTCATCTTTTAAAATCGCATTTATATGTTCCCAGATTTTTCACTTCAGAGCCATTCAACGGAATTAGTCGAGCTTCGTCGACCAGGTCGGTGATGCGCCAAATGTCCCTTTCCATCGCCTTCTTGACTGAATCTTCACCATTCCTCTTCTGTGACTTCAGGCGATCAGGATCTCCAGCTTCGCTGAAACACTATTTTCCATCCCGAGTTGGCTTTTTCCATGATTGGTCTGATGTAACTTTTGGTGAGCTAAAGAACCACTCGGCGTGACAATCATCACCCTTTCTTGTCTTCAACTTTTCCCCCCCTTTTTGCCAGTAATGTCCATGTCTTACTCTTTTGCGCTTGTTGCTGTAAATTAGCATTTAAACATTAGTATAGAGCATAAAATAGGCATTGAAAACTTTAAAACTCTAGATATTAAGCCCTAAATGTGTCAAAATTTCTGACTCGTCAACCAACCTTAAGAATTTTCCACCCAAACTTGGGATTTCAACTCTAAATTCATTTAAACTACCAATTTCTTGGTTACATTAGAGAACCGTGGTAAATAAATTAAGAAAAAACATTCTTAAGGTTAACTGAAGGTCTTACACCCTAAGGTTACACTCTGAGCCTACACCCTAGGCGTAACTGACACTTGAGAACTATTTCTAATCCCCAAGCAAACCCTTGTCCTCTCTACATGACTTACATGACACTAATTAATATGTGGAAGCTTAAAATAGGTGAACACTTAAAAATTCAAAATAAGTCTTCAAACATTGTCTTTTTAAAATACTTAACATGAGTTATAAAATAACAAAACATCACGAGAAATCAACGGAAAATATCTAATACCATCTGTATATGAAGCGTCTAACAACTTATGATAGGTGTGGGGATAAGACCCACGACACCTCCTAAACTACTAAACTGAAAGGAAATGGAGTGTCCCAAAAGCAGAGAGGCCTCACCACAATCTGACTGAATAGATAACAATCTGAACAAAGCGCCTGTTGATGATCTTGTGTATCTGTATCTGCATAATGAAACGATTAGGTCGAATGACATCAATACATTGAATGCACCGATAAGTAATAAGGTTAGAGTAAACAACTTACTTGCATGAAAACAACATAACTAGATCAATACATGAGAATGGAATGAAAACCATTTAAACTTTACAACATGATATACAATGAAAAAAACATGAAAATAATATAGTTTACATTTGTGGGGTGTTTCTCGAACCGACAACTATTACCATGAGCCTAGCAATGATACAACGTCTCACCGCACGTTGCAAGGACCCATCTTATACCTAGCCGAGGGTATAAGATGATATCGTGACTATGAATCCAACTATATGCCTTCTCAGAGGCGGTAAAGAGTTGTATGAAAAATCAATGATATCCTATTCTACGCTAACTACGTAGTTTTATAGGACTTCCGAGTTATAAAAGACTCTAAACCAATACAGTACTCGATACTACACCCAAAATAATTGATATAACTTTATGCTCAATATTACCCATTTCATCAAAAGGGACTTGTTACTTATATATATATATATATATATATATATATATATATATATATAGAGAGAGAGAGAGAGAGAGAGAGAATCGAGAAACTCTTAAGTTTTTGTATAAACTAGAACCTTTGAACTTCCTCTCTTAACTTTCCTTTAATTTGTAAAAGGAACGAAACGTGATTTAATATATTTTATTAGGATATGAAGCATCTCTCAATGATTAGGAAAAACTATAAGGATAAATATCAAGAAGAGAGCGAAGATATTATTTGAAGGAACACACATAAAAAATCTGAGACATGGGAGTACCTATTCTCTCTGCGATGTGGAGAAGGAATTTAAATTTTGTTCGTCAAATTTTTTAGGCAAGGGACTCCATATCCTCTTCGCGACCTAAAGAGGGATCCTTCGTCATCCCACCCCAAAATCCAAAATTTCCTATGATCTTTAGGGTCCTAATTCATTTAGGACAAAATGGTTTCTTCCAAATTTCCTTTTTGATTCAATAGATCAATACAATTCCATGAAATCTCACTCAAAATATAGCAAGAGACAACACTCTTTTGCAAGAACTCGAAACCACCCTTTATTAAAGCACAAACCTAAAACTCAAGAATTCATCAAGAACTTTTACATAAACAATTTCATCAATGAATTTAATGGAACGACAACATGATTGGCGCGAGGAAGAACAATTCCATCACTATGAGAAACCTCACATACCTGAAAGAACAATGTGCTTGATGAGACTTGAAGAAAAGCTTGGAAGATGAACCCTAGCCTTAGCATCTTCTTGAAGGTTTTGAGCATATATATTTAGGAGTGAATGAGAGGGTTTGATTTATGAAAATTGATTTTTCTACTCGTTTAGGGTAATTTAGATTACTTCCTAAAGATTTTTAGGACTAAAATGCCCTTGAAAACAATAAATAAAACGACCTGGAAGTCAAAAACTTTTTTCAGCAGGCAGTGAGGTCCATATTGGCTCCGTAACGTAGAGCTATCGCGGATCTACTGCCAAGCTTGTGCATATCTAGTAAGTCAGTCCTAACTTTTTGCTCAAAGCTCTGATTGAGACAAACTTGGTGGCGTTGGAAAGAGGACTCGAACACCTTCAATTTGATATCTTATGGGTCACCTAACTCTTAATGTGCTAAAAGATATGGTTATTTGAAGTTGAAAGAATACTCACAATTTAAGTCTAACTTGAAAACTTCTCAATTTAGCTCTTTCCAATTTAGTTCATTCTAGAATTAGCTCTTTGTAAGACCGATGTGTTACACTAAGATCCTCATAAATCCAAATTTTCCCACCTTAGAATTAATTCAAATCATCCCCTAGGGCCACAATTATATTTTCTAAGGACTAAGGAATCAAATGCATGATTGTTAGATTGATTGAAATATGTAACTTGAAGAAAGAAATCAATGGAAAACAAAAGAAATCGCCCATCCCTTGCTCTAACCTGGACTTGAACAAGTTTTGGGAGTAAAACAATGTTTTAGCGCTGAAAATTACATTTAAATATTTGTAGCCGGTTGTAGTGGCTTCAAGCTTTTCAGCACATACAATCTCTGGTAAAACGGTCATACCATTTTACTTCAAACTCCAATAATGTAAATTTGGTGTCGTTAGAAAGAAAACTCATAAATGTTTAATAACGTAGTTCATGGGACAATAAATACATTATAGATATGACTATTTGAATTCGACCTTAGGTTAAACACTTAACGCCCGAAACTAAAAATCGATAGGGCACTTTTAACTTAACTTTGTGATAGGGGCATCATATATATGACATTACTTCATAGCTAATTCACTCACATACCGAGGAATCTATACTAACCTATGACAAATGAAATCATATACCTTTACCGCATATATTTTTAGTAACGATGAATTAGATCACTATAGTACTAGTATATCGAGAATGAACTGGAAGCTTGTATTATGAGTCTCTAATGAAAAAGGTACCATCAAAGTTTAAAGGTAAGTTGTATATAGTAATAGTTAGAGCACTTTGTTGTATAAGATAAAGTATTGGCCCGTTGAAACAGAAGAAACATAGTGTATCTAGAAGATCTCCATTGATGGAGCTTAAGGAAGAAGAAAAGATGAAGTAAGGAAGAAGAGAAAGCCCTTCTAATTTGATTTGATAGAATGATGAAAACCAGTGTGTTGATTACAATGAACTAGTAGTTATATATACAATGTGATAAATAAACTAATTCTAACAGATTAACAATTAACTAATCTGTAACTAACTAATTGAAAGATCCTAACTAACTAGTTGCTGACATGTATGACATGTATAAATATCAACACCCCCCCTCAAGTTGGAGGTGTGACGAGCAGATCCAACTTGCTTAAGATTGCTGTATATTTCACTCCAGTGAGTGATTTGGTAAGAATATCAGCAAGTTGCTCCCCAGTTCCAATATGATGTAATGAAATTAACCCTTCTTGAAGCTTAGCTCGTACAAAATGGCATTCAACTTCAATATGCTTCGTTCTTTCATGGAATACAGGATTCTTGGCAATTTGTAATGCTGACTGCTATCACAGAAAATAGGAAAAGGACAAGCACCATGGCACAGTTAGTTCTTCAAACAATCGACTTAACCATACCAACTCCCCTACTACTTTTCTAATGGACCTATATTCAGCTTCAGCTGAAGAAAGGGAAATAGTTTCTTGTTTCTTCGACTTCCATCTTATGGGACTTGATCCCAATAATACAATGTAGCCAGTAACAGATTTTCTTGAATCAGGACAGGATGCCCAGTCTGAATCACAAAAAGCTTGGACCTGGTAATCATTAGTAGAGGACATGAGTAAACCCAAGGTTGGATCCTTTTTAAGGTATCTAAGCAAATGATATGCAACCTGCAAATGAGGCTCTCTAGGTTCCTTCATAAACCGACTCAGGTGTTGTACTCCATATGTAATGTCTAATCTTGTATTGGTGAGAAAATTTAATTTTCCAATTAACTTTCTGTATGAATTAGGATCTTCTAGAAGTTTCACTTCATTGGCTTTGAGCTTGATTGTAGAGTCAAGAGGAGAAGCAAGACTAGAGTATTATGTGCAGTGATACTCTTTGAGAAGATCAAGCATAAACTTCCTCTGTGACATAAGCATTCCAGCTTCTGTATATAGTATCTCCAAGCCCAAAAAATAGTGTAGCTTTCCCAAATCCTTTATTTTGAATTGGTTATGAAGATAATCCTTTAATTGATCAATCTCTTCAACATCATTTCCAGTAAGTAGAATATCATCTACATATACAGCTATAAACACAGTGGAAGGACCTTGTTTTCTATAGAACAAAGAATAATCATTTAAGGAGTTACTGTATCCTCTGGACTTCAAAGCATCAGACAACTTGGCATACCATTGTCTGCTGGTCTGTTTTAAACCATATAGTGACTTTTTAAGTTTACAAACCATGACTTTAGTGGAAACATCCAATCCCCTGTGGAATATCCATTTATACTTCTTCATGCAACTCTCCATGAAGGAAAGCATTATTAACATCCAACTGATATATATTCCAGTGCTTCTGTACAGCAGTGGCTATCAAAGCTCTTACAATTGTCATTTTGATGACTGGAGAAAAAGTTTCTTTATAATCTATCCCATAGTGCTGAGTGTAGCCTTTTACAACTAGCCTTGCCTTGTACCTCTCTATACTCCCATCAACTTTATGTTTTACCTTACAAACCCGTCTACATCCAATGGCCTTTTTACCAACAGGAAGTGGCATAAGTTCCCAGGTGTTATTATCATGCAGTGCAGTCAACTCTTGTGTCATTGCATCTTGCCAAGCAGGATTCATTGCATCCTCATTAAATGATGATGGTTCACAATCATGTGACACACTCAATATAAGTGACTGACTATCAAGATACAAGGATGTAGAAGCTATATGATGGTGGTGTGAAAAAGAGGCATGTAAAGAGGTCATGTAGTCTTTAAGATAAACTGGAGGCTTATGAGATCTAGTATATTTTCTGATGGGAGGACCATATTCTGAGGATGTAATGTTTGGTGAAAGAGAAGAAGTTAAAATGGGATCACATTGTTCAGGTTCTGAAGAAGTGAGACCAACATTATCATTATCAAGAAAAGCATTATCAAATGTAGAACTTGAAGAAGGATTGTTAATAGAAAAATTAGTGATATTGGAAAAAGGAAATGCTGATTCATGAAACACAACATCTCTAGAAATATGTATTTTCTTGCTGCTCAAACTTAACACCTTATAGCCTTTAACACCAAAAGGATATCCTAAGAATACATGAGGTGTAGATCTTGGTTCAAATTTTGTCCTATGATGTTTGGGTGTAGTAGGAAAACAAAGACAACCAAAACTTTTCATGTGAGAATATTGAGGTTCTTGATTATACAACATAGTAAAAGGACATTTGTTGTGAAGGTAGGCAGAAGGAAGTCGATTGATTATATATGTGGTTGTAAGTATACATTCCCCCCAATACTTCGTAGGTAATTTGGAATGGAAAAGAAGAGCTGTGGCTGTTTCTAGTAGATACTTATGTTTTCTCTCTACCACACCATTTTGTTGTGGTGTATAAGGACAAGATTTTTGATGCAGTATTTCTTTGGATTGAAAGTAAAAAATAGATTCTTGATTTACAAACTCAAGACCATTATCTGATCTTATTATTTGAACATTTGTTTTAAACTGATTTTCTACCATGTTGACAAAAGATTTTATAATATGTAAAGCATTACTCTTGCAACTCAACAAATGTGTCCATGTTGTTCTACTAAAATCATCAACTAAGGTAATGAAATATTTAAAATTGTCATGAGTAGGTACATGGTAAGGACCCCATAAGTCAACACGCAGAAGCTCAAATATTTTTGATGTAGTATGAGTTTTAGGTGGAAAAGAAAGTCTACTTTGTCTGGCCATAGGACAAATATTGCAAGTAAAAGGCTGCTTGGATGAAAAGAAAGTCTACTTTCATTTTTACAAAAGGTACATGCCCAAGTCTATAGTGCCACAACAAGTCATTACAAGATTCATGATGTAAAAGAGGCATAGAATCAGAAAGTACATTATTTGTATTACTAGGAATAGTGTTCATTACAGCTGATTTAACATTCTGAGAATTGAATAAAGGATTGCAAGAATGAGAGATGGTACTGCAAGAATGAGAGAAACATTGACATTGAGAGCCTATCTTATTGTTGTGAGAAAAACAAGGCATTGAAGATGAGACCTGTGAAATGAATGGACTGTCTTTTTTCCTTTTTAAACAATCTGAGCAAAGGAAATACAATCCATCTTGTTCTCCACCAATTTCCAGAGGCCTCTTCATTGAAGGGCCCTACAAGATACAAGATAAATTAGAGAATGATACAGTACAATTGAGATGTAGAGACAAGGAACTAATAGAAATCAAATTGTATTTTAAAGAAGGGATGAAAAGAACTCTAAACAATGTGATCATGTCATTAATTCTAACATCTCCAACTTTAGTCACCTTAACTTCGTATCCATTTGATAATTTAACTAAGAGAGGATAAGGCAGGTTAGTAATATGTGAAAGGTGGTTGATGTTAAAGGTCATGTGATGTGTAGCTCTTGAATCCAGTATCCATAAATCAGTTCTTTTGATTTGAGACAACCACACGGCAGTTTGTCAAAATCAATAGATGAGTTGCAAGCTATTATACCTTGCAAAGTTTGCAGCTCCACAAGTTACCTGCTCCTCAGAATCAACATCTCCAGATTGTCCCAATTGAAGGTGCTGCAACAGATTAATAAGCTGACCACATTGTTCATTGGTAAGATTAGCATTGCAAGCTGTATGAGCATCAGTTTCTCCCATAGTTGGATCTGTAAAAACATTAGGTGCCACTCTTTTACCTTTAGCATACCTATTACTTGCATTGTAATTGGCTGGTACCCTTTGATTCTGAACATTGTTGTATCTTTGCTGATTGAAACCTTGTCCATTAGAAGAATTATTTTGATTGGGATAACCATGTATCTTGTAACATTTATCAATGATATGCCCTGATCTCTTGCAATGTTCACAAAAAGGTCTAGGCCTATTATTTGCAGGATAATTGCTTGGTGAATAATTTGTTTTGAATACTCTTCCTCTTGAAGAATTTGATGAGCTAGTATTGGCAGAATTTAGCCTTCCACCTGATGGATTTGACAAACCAACACGTATAGAGGAATTCATTGAACTTCCTTCATCAAACATTTGACTATGTGGCTTAAACTCTCTTTGTTTTTCTTCTTGTACAAGTAGTGCAAAAGCTTGAGCCATGGATGGTAGTGGATTCATCATCAGAATACTACCTCTAATAACAGTATAAACTTCATTAAGACCCATTAGAAATTGAATTAACCTTCGATCTTGTTCAGCCTTATGCATAGTCTCTTTACCCCCACAGCTACAAGTACAACTGCACTGGTTTTTGATACTCAGATTACTCAATTCTTCCCGGAGTTTCTTCATCCTAGTGTAGTACACAGTAACATCAAGAACTCCCTGACTCAGATCATTGATATCCTTTTGGATTTGAAACAATTTAGCACCATTCGTTTGATCATATCGATCTTCTATCTCTTTCCATAATTCTACTGCATCTGAAACGTACTCTACACTGTCTGCAATATCTTTGCTAAGGGAATTAAGAATCCAAGATATGACCATGTTATCACATCTCTCCCACTGGCGATATTGAGGAGATGTTGAAGAAGGGCGTTTAAGCTCTCCATTAATAAATCCTAATTTGTTTTTCACAGATAATGATCTCATTATGCCTCGTCGTCATGATCGATAACCAACTCCTTCAAAAACTACTGGAACTAGGATCAAACTTGGATTATCAAATGGGTGTATGTAGAGAGGGTTACTAACATCGATTATGTTCCCTCCTGTTCCTGATGTGGAAGCTTGACCTGTAATTTCAACCAAGATGAATTCGATTCACAGAGAACAATAACAGAACACTGAAGAAATTGATAAGAAGATGAATTCGATTCTCAGAAACGAGTTGTATGCTGGAACTTGATTGACGAGAAGAACAGTGATCTACCCCTACTCTGATACCATGTTGAAACAGAAGAAACAGAGTGTATCTAGAAGATCTCAATTGATGGAGCTTAAGGAAGAAGAAAAGATAAAGTAAGGAAGAAGAGAATGCCCTTCTAATCTGATTTGATAGAATGATGAAAACAAGTGTGTTGATTACAATGAACTAGTAGTTATATATATATAATGTGATAAAAAAAAACTAATTCTAACAGATTAACAACTAACTAATTTGTAACTAACTAATTGATCTGTAACTAACTAATTGAAAGATCCTAACTAACTAGTTGCTGACATGTATGACATGTATAAATATCAACATGGCCAATCAAGAATTTTCATGTTCAGTAGATATAAGTTGTGAACATGATGATACTTAGATGGATGTGTGAGCATATTTGTAGAGATAAAATTAGGAATGGGGATATTTGAGATAAGTTAGGAGTGAGCTATGTCGTGGGAAAGATGATAAAAACAAGTTGAGATGGTTTGGACATATAAATAGGATATTCTTAGATGCCTCAGACTAGTGAGGAGGGACGAGAGATTGGATATAGTGATTACTAAAAGAGGTAAAGATAGACAGAAGAAATATTTGGAAGAGATGTGATTAGATAAGAAATTGTGCATGATTTCACCTTACTAAGGACATTAGATAGGATATATGGTCGTTTATTAAGGTAGAATATTAGAAAGTTTACGTAGTTAAGCGTTGTCTTGCTTTCTAATGGAATTAGGGTTAGTTGTAGTTCGGAACACCGTGTGGAATATAGTATTAGCCCAATTCTTGTAATTTCTTGCTTTTGATATATATATTACTATTTTTGTTTATCATATTTGGATTATCACATTATTGTACTGTTGTTAATGTTACATTTCCTTTTATTAATGATATGTATTGTTTTTCTTACTAGTAGCCATGTTTTAATTCATTGCTAATTTTCCTTTTAATTACTACTTTGAGTTGTTGTTCTTGAGCTAAACGTTCGAAACGATCTCTCTACCTTCGGGAGAATAGGAATAAAATATGCATAATACCCTTTCCAATTCCCATTAAAAAAATTTCATTACATATGTTATTAGTTGTTGTAGTTTTCATTTATCGAGATCAAACCAAATGAATTTTAATTAATATTTTCAAATTTAGTTTATATTGTTTTGATATGATAAATTTGCAACTTATAACAGTAAATTTTCATATAATTATACTTCTTTTCAATTTGTTTGTTATGTTTTTACTTGACATAGATTTTCAAAAAGTAAAAAAGTCTTTTGAATCTTATAGTCTTAAATTAAAAATATATCAAATATACAACATATTATTAAATCTTGTGATCTTAAACATGTCATGTAAAAAAATTAAAATAAAGAGTTGCTAAAAATGAAATAAACATTTTTTTTAAACAAACTAAAATGGGGATGATAGACCATCAATGAATCTACCTTTCCACGTTAAAGAGACATGTCATGTGAAAAGTTGAAAAATCACAAATTACAAATGCAATTATTATAGCAAAAATCGAGGAGCGAAGTGTCAATCATTTTAATATATTTTTTTTCAATTAAACTCTATTGTGATTCATGATATCTCATCTATGGATATGATATACTATTAACATATCTATCGCTCTACGAATTTTCAAAAGATTTCATCTTATGGTATGAGAGAAATCAAGTGTTAAAGTTTGGCAAAATTTTGTTTTGTATAATAGAGTAGAGAATTTTATATTTATGTATATAATTGTATAAACAACAATAATAATATTGTATAATATTATATGATGGTGTATAATATTTATATCAAATATTTTTAAAAAGACATATGAAAGTTTTGTATATTACTACTGTATATCAAATGTATATTATTGTATACCAAATTGTGTTTTGGGCTAAATATTTATAATGTAAATTAGGTAGCTATACTTGTATGAATTATTTCCTAATTATTTGAAGGGAGTGATATATTATAAGGACCAAAATTAAAATTTATCAATAATTAAAAGGTTAAAACATTCCTAACTTATTTGACATCGAAGCGTGATAATTTAATTGTATTGTTAGTTATTATGTCATTGTTGTTATTATATTTTTAATCTACTGTTGTTAGTTATTATGTCATTGTTGTTATTATATTTTTAATGCAACTCAAGTTAATCTGGAACATTATTATTGCTTCTATTACGAATAATGTTATTTTATATGATTATTTATTATTATTTCCATGTTCTTGGCAATGATGCTATAAACATGTTCACTAAAGTTTTGTGTCATGATGATTGTTTTGATGTAATCTCTAGTAAAATTGATGTGTTTCACATTAAATCATCTTCTTCTAGGTGCTGACATTTATATTGGTAATAATATATAAAAGACAAATGAACATCATTGAGGAAAATAGACAATAATAACAACAAAAACAACAAGAAGTGAATTGATGTAATAAGCATATGAATATTTTAATATAGAAAATAAAGAGAGAAGTTTCGAAAATATCGTTGAATTTGATGTAAATTATTAATTTTATTTCAGAATTATTGATAATCTTAAAAATATTCCTTTATTTGATTAACTAAATTTAGATATACTCTTGATTTGCAAATATGACAAGCGGTCTTAAACTCTTGTATGTCATGTAACTTTTAGTAAAAAATCGAGAGAACTGTTGAAAATACCCTTATACTTGATGAGAATTTAGGAATATGTTTTACTCATGTTATAAGATCGAAGGCGTATTTAAGTTCAATTAGATAAGTAAAGATGTGTTATTAAAATTGTCAATGATTTGAGACTGAATTTAATAATTTATACTTAATTTAGAAGCGTTTCTAATACTTCTCTTAAAAACAAATAAAAAATAAAATAAAATGGATAGGTATGAGTGTACATAATTATACGTAATTTCGTTTTAAGAAGATTACAAAGTTACTTGTATTTATTATTAGATGCTTTCCGAAAATTGTACAATGTTTTCTTTAATGTCAAAGTAATTGAAAATAATTGCCAATTTTTATGTACGAAAAAATATTATTTTGGACAATAGTTGAATTTGTTTAAATAAGATTAAAGAGACAAGTAAATTATAGTCAATCAAAGTCCTTTCGTTAATGTAGAAGAAGAAAAAATAGGAATAAGAATGATCGAGAAAATGGTAGAAGAAAAGAACATAATAAAAAGATGAAAATATCCTTACTTTTATTTTAAATAACTAAACGTAAAATTTTGTACAACATTTGTTGCACAGTACAATAACATTGAGTTGTGGTCGCCCTCTTCTTCATGCTTCGATATATATATATATATATATACACACACACACACACACACATACACACACACGCATACATACATACTAGATAGTTTAAGATCCGTGATACGGGCCCAATATAATTTCATATATTTTGTTAAAAAAATTACATAAATTCAAAACTTGAAATACTATAATCCTCTCTCGAATATATTCTTATTCTCACTCGGATACATCCATCCCCTCTCGGATACATAGATATCCCTTCTTGGATACATCCCTCCCATGAAGTAATATATATATCATTAGTAATGTATCATACAATCAATGAATGTATTCGAGAGCAACGAAAAAATCGAGATTTTTGTAATTGAGGAAAATTCTGGGATAGGATGTAATTAGCCTCTAAATATATGAGATTTCTATGCTTTTACTATTTTTTTTACCGTAAACAACTTTAATATATTACTTAATAATCTTTTTCAAATGTTCATACGACATAAATGCGTCGTTACAATCCAAATTGAGAAAGTTGAATTCCAAAAAAATCTATGCAGCAATGAAATGGAGAATTGCATTAGATAATGAGTGAAAACATTTTGCATTCGAGGAATATATAAAATGTTGATATCTTTGAAAAAGTTCATCGATCTTCATACATTTTGGCAAGTGGTATCTATATTCTACAATATTATTATTTTCTTTTTGTAATATTTGTAACCATAAGCTTTGCATATGATAAAATACTAATCACGGATCAACCAATTCGTAAAGATTGATTCTAAGTCTTTCAAATCTCTACTGCTTCAATGTATGTATACTGCGTTTGTAGTTTGCTTTGTTGGGAATTTTGTGATACATTTTATTATTGTCTTCGATAATAAAAATATTACTACTTATTTTGGTATTAATATTGAAAGTATTTATTAAAAACTTGATTTCTAACTTCCACAATAATAAAACAATCATGAAATCAAATGTATTTCTAGATACAATAAACAGTTATCATAATGTTATATTCTAAATATTAAAAATATTTATTAATATATTGATTTCTAACTCCACAAAAATAAAAACAATCATGAAAATAATTTTATTTCTATATACGATAACAATTGACATAATGTTATATTCTAAATTACATTAATAATTTTTTTATACTACACTCTATATATCATATCGTAAAAGAAAACTTTAAATCTTACCCCCCACAAAATAATTAATATACTTGTGTTTTTTCAAATTATTATTTATTTTTAAATTTTTTCTTCCTCGATATTTCTCAAGCCCTTTTCTATTGACATTTATATTTTATATTTTTTTTCTGAATCTTTTAACTACTCATTTTTCTTTAGTTTGTATTTTAGTATTCCTTAGAATTTGAATATTATTTTTTTTATTGTCAAATTTTCCCTGTCAAATAGTTTATCATATTTTGATATTAAGAAAACATTCTATATAAATTTTCTCTGTTAATTAGTCAAACATTATTCATTCTTTTATTCACATAGTTTTATATATCTTCAAATTAATTAAAAAATATTGATACATCATTTTAAAGATTATTTTAATAATCAAGATACGAATTTAGTGATCATATTATGTAAGAAATATTAAAAATATGTTTACGCAATAATTCTTTAAAGTATTTTTAGAACAAAAATATTAACTATTCAAACACATTTTATTTAAAATTAGTTCAAAATTTTCTTTCAAAAACATGTCGAAACAAGCTTAGCATTTATTATTGTTTGTAAAAAGTTAATTAATAGAAACTCTTCATTTTAACACAATTATAAAAGTATTTTTATGGGCCAATTTTAAAAGTAAAGACATGTATGGATTCTTTTACATTTTCATTTTGGTCATTAATTATACAATTATTATTTCACACTTAAATAATATAAAAATTACTAAAATGTCATTTTTTAATAGATATTTTTGGTTTAATGAAAATTTCACACACAAAAAAAAAATCTATAGAAAATGTGGGTACAAATTAAATGTCACATATCAGGATACACATGTCATTTAAGAAAAGATATTTGGTTGTATTGTTATTATAAATTTATTATTTTGTTTGATGCCATAACATCACTTTTTAACTACTCATTTTTCTCTAGTTTGTATTTTAATATTCATTAGAATTTGAATATTAATTTCTTTTAATGTCAAATTTTTCCTGTCAAATAGTTTTTTATATTTTGATATTAAGAAAATATTCTATATAAATTTTTCCTGTTAAATAGTCAAACATTGTTCATTCTTTTAGTCACATAGTTTTATATATCTTCAAATTAATTAAAAAATATTGATACATCATTTTAAAGATTATTTTAATAATCATGATACGAGTTTAGTGATCATATTCTGTAACAAATATTAAAAATATGTTTACGCAATATTTACTTAAAGTATTTTTAGGAAAAAAAATATAAACAATTCAAACACATTTTATTTAAAATTAGTTCAAAATTTTCTTTTCAAAACATGTCAAAACAAACTTAGCATTTATTATTGTTCGTAAAAAGTTAATCAATAGAAACTCTTCATCTTAACACAGTTATAAAAATATTTTTATGGGCCAATTTTAAAAGTAAAGACATGTATGAATTCTTATAGATTTTCATTTTGGTCATTTATTATGCAATTATTATTTTACCCTTAAATAATATAAAAATTACTAAAATGACATTGTTTAATAGATATTTTGGTTTAATGAAAATTTAACACTAAAAAAGGAAAGAAAAAAATCTCTTACCTTTTTTGATGTCATAACATAAAAACAAACATTGTAAAATATTTATGAAATGACAAAATTGCCCTTAGTCCTCCTCAACTTGACTCATCTATATAAACTAGATATCAGGTGCCTGCGCTAGCGCAGTCCTAACGTTTGTTAGTTGTAATTTTTTTTCAATCTATGTGACACAAATAAAATTTGAAAAAGGGAACTAAATTTTTTACATGTATTTTCTTAAAAAATATTTCCAATTATGAATTTATGTACGTTTTGTGTCATTTTCGAATAATATATGTTACTATATCTGTTTTGATTTATGCGATACAAGTGATATTAGAAAAGTCAAAGAAATTTCTTATATGATTCTCACATATTTTTAGTTGTTATTTTACAGTGATTCATAGTACCTTTTAGTTCTTACGTTATTTTCAAACAGTATATGCAATTTTTTTTTATTTCGACAAAAATAAGGGAGTCAATCAAATTTTATTATGTTTTTTTACCTATATTTTTCTTAAAATATCATAAATTTTTACATTGCGTTTTTTTATTTTATTTAATGTAATTTTCAAATATGTAACAATTAGAAGTTTAAATGAAGAAATTAAAGTTTTCGAATCATTATATTTCTATATTAAAATGTTCAAATTTTTAAAGCTCCACATATATGCACTAATTAATAGAAATAAGCCAAACAATTTTCTTAAAAAGAAATATATGAAAGCTCATTTTAATAATAACACATGTACATTTCATTTTTAATATATGAATTCCTCCTTTTCGATTTATATGAACTTATTGTTTTATTTTATTTCAAAAAGAAATTAACTTCCGAATTTTAATTTTTTTATATAGCATATTTAAAATCAGAAAATTAAAAATATATCAATACACAAAATTTAAATATACATGTAAATTCTAATTTTAATTGATTCTACCTAATATTATACTTGATATATAATTATTAAGAGCTAAGTGTAATCATTATTTATTTACTTTCATATAATATACAGATATCACAATAACTCATAAACAAATAAAGAAAATACAAAAGTGAGGTAATTATAATAATAATAACTAAATATGTTTCTAGAACTATTTAATTTTGTTGTAATCATTCGTGGTAGATTTTTTCTTGCATGGATTACATTTTTATCTTTGATCATCAATCACTTCATATATATAAAGATGTTTCTAGAACTATTTATTCTTGTTAAATTTTTGTTATAATGAAATTACATTTTTAGTCGTCTTTAATATAAATGTATCATCCTATTCATTTATATTTGTAAAGTTACTTTTCAGCATCTTTTTCTTTAATTTCAATCAAATATATATTATTAATTTGATCATACTTATTTATTTTCAAGTTTTATTAGAGCCAAAATAAAAATGAAAATAATTAATTCATGATAAATTTTTATATAAAAAGTAGGCATTTTTATAATAACAATTAATAAAAAAATATTAAGAATAAAATTAAAGTAATAGTAAAATAGTGTAATAATAAAATAGATATCATAATAACTCATAAAGAAAAGAAAGTGAAGTAATAACAAAATAAGTTAATGGTAATAACAATAACTTAAGATGTTTCTATAATTATTTAATTTTTTCATTATCATTCTTGATAGATTTTTGTCAGCTTGAAATTACATTTTTGCCCTTGATCATTATTCACTTCATATATAGAAAGATGTTTCTAGAATTATTAATTATCTTTCTTAATATATTTTTGTTAGCGTGATATTACATTTTCACCCTTGGTCGTCCTCCCACTTCAATCTTCTATATAATAGAAACTAGATAACGAAAGGCCCGTTTACAGGCCCAATACTACAATCTTATAACAAAAATTTGATTAGGTTTTTAAAAGAAAAATTATGATATATTAAAATAAACATGATAGAAAATAACAATAAAACATAATATTTATTAAAAATAATGATATGCCTGATCAAAATTATAAGGAATCGTCTCATTCTTTATAAAGTAATAAAAGGATTAAAAAAACTTATGACTTTTGTCTTAATATTTATTTAAATTAGGAGAACAATTTTATTTTTTTTTGGTAACCAACTTTTTATTAATTACCGAGAAACCTTACAAAACAAGCAGCTAACTCAGCATGCTTAAACCAAACAAACATCACTATAACTCTACTCTAACTATAGCATCAAATCTGTCTATGCTTAATTACATTGGTAATACTATTAGGAAATCTAGCTATAGTTACATAAGCTATCCTCTTAACTACTTCATCAATCAAGCTACTCTTCTCTTCAAAAATTCTCTTGTTTCTTTCACTCCATAAGCCATAGACTCCTTCTGCAAGTATCCCTTTGAACATTTGAGCTCTAGCAGTCTTCCCCTTACCATTTTTAACACACCATTGGATGAATTCTGTCCAGGACTTAGGCATGTTAATTTGTACATTAATCCACCTTAGCAGCCTCTCCCATATTGCTTCAGCATAGTGACAATGGATGAATAGGTGCTCCATACTCTCTTCTGCCCTTTTGCACATCACAGAGCCTCTATCAAGTGTCATTCCCCATTTAATTAGTCTATTCACTGTTGCTAGTTTCCTGTTCATCAATATCCATAACGTAAAACAAGCTTTTGGTCTAGCTGGATTCTTAAACAATAAGCATCTCCATTCAAGTTTGATCTTCTCCCCTCTAAGATAGTCATAAATGTGTTTGATCACCCCTTTTCCTTGCCTTGGTTGACATTGATCAACTATGAGCTTGGCATTCATAATTCTCCTGATCATCCAGCTGGCTTGATCTCTCTTTTGCCATTCATTTCGGTCTTTTAGATAGTAAGCATGAATCCATTTAATCCATAGTTTGTCTTCTTTTTGTGCCAAGTCCCAACAGAGTTTAGCTATTGCTGCTCTATTCCATATTTCCATGTTTAGCAATCCCAATCCTCCTTCACTTCTAGGCCTGCACACTTGCTCCCATGCTATTAATGCCTTCTTAGTAATCTGTCCAGTTCCTGACCATAAGAAGCTTCTACATAGGCTCTCAATCACCTTGATTATCTTAGCTGGAAAGATGAACATTTATGCCCAATAAGATTGAACACCAAATAGCACTGTCTTCAACAGTTGAGTTCTCCCTGCATAAGATAGATTCCTAGCTGTCCAAGAAGTAATTCTTGCCATTATCCTCTCAATAAGTGGATGCCATTGGAGTATTGACATCTTCTTAGTTGATAAAGGAACTCCCAGATATTTGAAAGGCAACTCTTCAATGTTGTATCCTAGCTGCTGAGCAATCTGTTGCTTCACTTCTTTTTGCACACCTCTACCATATATTGAACTCTTATTGAGGTTAGCCTGCAGTCCTGAGACTTGAGAGAAATGAGAGAAGCAAGCTTGGATGGCTTTAACAGACTCCAGATCACCTCTAGCAAACAATAATAGGTCATCTGCAAAACACAAGTGAGTAATATCCAGCTTTGAGCACTTAGGATGGTATTTGAACTTTTTATCATCTCTAAGTCCTTTAAGGGTCCTACTCAGATACTCCATTGCTATAGCAAATAAAAAGGGAGACATAGGGTCTCCCTGTCTCAACCCTTTAGCTGCTTCAAAGCTTTGTGAAATCTGTCCATTTACTACTATAGAATAGTTCACAGTTTTGACACAATTCATTACCCATTGCACAAACATCTCAGGGAATCCTAAACCATATATTACTTGCTCTAAGAATGTCCATTCCACTGAATCATAGGCCTTCTGTAAATCAATCTTCAGCATGCACCTAGGGGAGATATGTTTCCTAGAATAGGCTTTAACCAGCTCATGAGCAAGCACAATATTATCAGAAATCTTCCTTCCTGGGATGAATCCTGCTTGACTATCACAAATAACACTTTTGATTATTCCATGCAGCCTATTTGTTAGTACTTTGGAGATGATCTTATAAACCACAGTACAACATGCTATTGGCCTGTATTCTTTTACTGATTTAGGACTCTGAACTTTGGGGATAAGGGTTACTAAAGTACAGTTAAAGGCCTTGTATAACTTGCCTTTTGTGAAAAAATTCTGCACAGCTTCAGTAATGTCCTTTCTAATGGTCTGCCAAGTATACTTGAAGAAGTAGGCATTATATCCATCTATACCTGGAGCTTTATCATTCCCAATAGCCTTCAAGCTTTCATATATCTCCTGCTCAGTAACCTCAGCACAAAGATAAATCCTCTGCTGCTTTGTTAATGTAGGCCCTCTCTTCATCACTTGTGTGTTAATGCTTGGGAGGTTGGCTGCTGAAGTTCCCATAAGACTCTTGTAAAAGCTCACAAATTCTTCCTGAATATCAGCCTGATCATATAGCATCTTACCCTTCAATGACATAATATTCGTTATTTGTTTCTTTTGAGTTCTCTCCTTAATAACTGAGCTGAAGAATTTGTTGTTTCCATCCCCTAATTGAATCCATTTTATTCTTGCTTTCTGCTTCAGATCACTCTCTTCAATCAATGACCATTTTTCCAGCTTGACTAGTAGTTCTTTTTTCCATCCTAACTAGCTCATCAATAACCTTCTCTTTTAGTTGATCTTGCACCTTTACAATTTCCACTCTAACCATCTCAATCTGTTTCCCAATATATTTGAACTCTTTGTTATTCAGCTGAGTTAAGACAGGCTGAAGGTTCTTCAATTTCCACCACACTTGCTTCATTTTTCCATTCCCATAATCTTTCCTCCAAACTTCATCTACCTTATCCATAAAACTCTCATGTTCAGTCCATATATTAAAGAATTTGAAGCTGACTTTCCCATACTGGTGAGTTTTTTGCAATGTTATCATCATAGGGCTATGATCAAATATATTTGGATTCCCATATTCAGTAAAGGCATGTCCCCATTTATCCATCCATTCATCATTCCCAAATGATCTATCTATTCTACTTGCAATTCTATCTTCTCCACATTGTTTATTGTTCCAGGTATAATAGTTCCCTTTCCATTGTAGTTCAGTAATCTCCATTTCTCTCACAGAGTCACCAAAGTCTTGTTTTTCATTCATAGTAACATGCCCTCCATTTACTCTATCCTTAGTAGTGAGAACAGCATTAAAATCCCCTGCAATGAGCCAAGGCTGAGTGACACCTTGTGATATTGTCTTCATTTCCTGCCATAAACTTTTTCTCTGCTCCACAGTGTTAAAACCATATACTACACTTACTATAAACTGATAGCCCTTACTTCTCTCATTAACTTGACAGTGCAATATTTGAGCTGAGCTAGTAATCTCCTTAATCTCATACCAATTGTCATCCCATGTCAGCCATATTCTACCATTAGGACTAACATTGTAGTTATTGATCATCTTCCACCCAGGCACAATCCCATTAAGAACTGTTTTCATATTTTTCTCCTTAACTCTTGTTTCAATTAAACCTGCCATATTAACTTTATTTTGAAGTAACAGCAACTTAATCTCTTTCTGCTTATACCTCTTATTCATACCCCTCACATTCCAAAACAGCCACTTCATCAACAAGTCTTTGGGACTCCACCTCTATCAACAGTAAGTGAAGTCATTTTTGTATGCATGAGACTCTCAAATCCATTCCTTGTTGGTATAGCCTTTAGCATTGGAAAATTTGCCAAACTCAAGTCCAGATGTCCTTCAACATGACTAACATTCTTTGGTGTTTGCTGATCTTCCTTCTGTACTATCTCTTGTTCCTTCTCTTGTTGCTCTTCCTGTGTCCTAATATTGTTCTCCTGCTCTTGTTTTTCCATCTTTTCTTGCTCTTTTAATTGTGGAATTGGGCCTTTATATTGCCAAGTTTGGGTTACTTTTTTCCCTGGTCTTCTTCTCTTTGGAATCTCCTCTTTGGCTGCTTGTTCCATCTTACATACATGTCCTATCTTTTGACACTTATCACAGTATTGAGGCCTCCATTCCAGCTCCACATCTTGCAAAAAGGTCTTTCCATTTGGATCCACCATGGTTATCTTCTGAGGTATAGCCTTTGTAACATTCACCTCAATAAGCATTCTAGCATACGAAATTCTAGTTTGCTTAGTGGTGCATTCATCAGCAAATAGAGGCACCCCTAAAGCACTTGCAATCCTGCTTAACGATCCTACACCCCAGCAGTTTAGAGGTAATTTAGGAAAGTTCACCCATAATGGAATCTCTGTTAGGAATTCATTTCCTAGATCAAACTCAGGACACCACTGCTTTAGAATAATTGGTCGATTGTTAATGGTATATGGTCCTAAGAACAAGATCTCATTCATGTCACTGATCTTCTGAAATTTGACTAAGTAATATCCATCCTCATGAAGATAAACTTTAGGTGTACTCACATTCGACCAGTTCATCATGATGTATCTCTTCATGCTATTATACCCAGGGCATTCACCCACCACATATGCAATGAGAGCACATTTCCATTTCTGTTCTTCTTCTTGTACCTCTATCTCCTCCAACTGTACCATTGTTTGGCCATTAACAACTTGTGGAGGGAAATATGTTAATTGCATTCCATTACTGGCAACACGATTGTTCTTAAACATGTTTACCCATGGTTCAATAATCTTCCTCTCTTGTTCAATCTCCTTCATGTTTCCTGCTTCTTCACCTATCTTCTCAGTTAGGGCCCTTGTTACTATTCCATTACCCCTTGTGTTACTCTCACCTTCAAACCCTTTTAGATCTAAGTTCTTAAATCCTTCCTCCTCGTCTTCTAATGGATCTAGGCTCAGTTTTCTCACTACTGTAGTGTTCCTAGCATTCTCAGCTGCAGAACTGATTTCTTCACTTTGAGCTGGGACAAGTTCTTGTGTTACTAATGCTTCCACACAAGCTTCAGTTGAGCTACCATCGTTCATAAGTGACATTTTCCGGCCTCTTCCACGTCCTCTACCTCTTTCCCTCACCATTTTCACCGTCCGGCTCACGTTATGCTAACGTGAGCTGAGAGCATTTGAGAAGGAGAAGATGTTGTTTTTTAGGAGGAGAACAATTTTGTATAGTAAAGAAAGAATTTTTTCCAAAGTAATTAATAAACATGATGGATTAATATTTTATATCAAAGAGAGAGGATTTAAAAATATCAGCAACAGTTGATATAATATATTCTGCAGTAATTTAACATGAGGTTTAATTTAATAATTTATATAATTTGCTTAAAAAGATTTTAACTATAATAAAATAATAGAATAAATAAATATATGTTTTTTCAATAAATTATATAATGACATATGTTACGTGAAGTTTTGAGATTATACATAAAAAGAGAAATCAAGTAAATTAGATATTTCAAAAATTATCTCTATAATCCAAAAAAAAAAGTAATGCCATGAAATTGAAAAGTCTGAAGAGAATCAAAGGAAATGACATAACATCAACATGCTTCTGAAATTGTTGAAAATTTTGTTTTGGAAGAGCTATCTCACTAGTTGCATTCCTTTTGAATTAAGCAATATGAGAAAAGTAATTGTGATTGATTATTGAATTTAACATGTTAATTGATTCATTAGGGTGTTTGAAAAGTGTGGATTAGTTGAATTTGGCTTAAAGTTGAGTCATTATAGAGAGAATTAATCGAAACTGCATTATTGATTTTCCTAATAAGAGTTTTATAACAGAGTGTATAATATTTAGGACGCAAATAAAATAATAAAGGACGAAAAATTTATTAGTATAAGACATGAGATGGGAGAGAATCAACAAGTGAATGAAATGAAGATTGAGTTAACGTCTATTTATTTTTTTCATAGACTTAGTTCTAGAAAAATCTTATAATTTATAGTTTTTAGAAAAGTCATGTAACTTGTGGAGGAAATTTACCACTTGAAAAAATAACATTTCAATGAAGTTTAATAATACAATTTATAGTTTTTAAAATGAATTTTATATGAAATAATAATATCACGGTAGATTGTCCTCAACTTTTCAAATCAAACACATATTTCGATTAATATGTTTGAAATCAAGTTAATGTACAAAATTTGATTATATATTTTGATGAACGACTACACTTTTATAATCTAGTAAACATTTTTAGTTTACTTTAGATACAAATATATCATCCTATTCATTTTATTTGTAAAGTTCCTTTTTAACATCTATTAGAATATTTATTTTAAAATTGAAATTAATTTTATTTAATCTTTAATTTAAATCTAATATATATTATTAATTTAATTATACTTGTTTCTTTTCAGGAACATTAATTAGAGTCAAAATAAAGGTGAAAATAATTAACTATATTTTCAAGTAATGAATTTTTATGTAAAGTAGACCTTTTTAGTAAGCATAATCAATATAAAATATTAGGAATTAATTAAAATAATAATTAGATTGAGTAATGAATAGATATCGCAATAACTCATAAAAATTGTGAAGTGATAACAAAATGTGTTGATAGAAATAACATTAATCAAAGAAAATAGAAACCATGATAAATAATACCGGACGGAGGGAATATAATTTATAGTTTTTAGAAAAGTCATGTAACTTGTGAAAGAAATTTACAACTTGAAAAAAAATATATTTTAATGAAGTTTAAAAATACAATATGTAGTTTTTAAAATGAAATATACATGAAATGATCATATTACCCTAGATTGTCCTCAACTTTTGAAATCAAACTTACATCAGTTCACATATTTAGATTAATATGTTTGAAATTAAGTAAAAATATAAACTTGATTATATATTTTAATGAAGAACCACTTTTATAATTTAGTAAACATTTTTAGTTTACTTTAACTACAAATATATCATCTTATTCATTTTATTTGTAAAGTTGCATTTTAACATTTTTTAGCATATATATTTTTAAAAATATTGAAATTAATTTGATTTATTCTTCGATTTCAATCTAATATATGTTATTAATTTTATCATACCTTTTCTTTTCGGGTATATTAATTAGAGTCGAAATAAAGGTGAAAATAATTAACAATATTTTTAAGTAATGAATTTTTAAGTTAAAGTAGACATTTTAGTAAGCACAATGAAAACAAAAATATTAGGAATTAATTAAAGTAATAATTAAATAGAGTAATGAATAGATATCACAATAACTCATAAAAAAATGTGAAGTGATAACAAAATGAGTAGATAGAAATAACATCAACCAAATATGTTTCTAGAACTATTTAGTTTTTTGTTATTATTCTTGGTAGATTTTTGTTAGTATGAAATTACATTTTTACCCTCGATCATCATTCACTTCATATACAAAGTGACGTTTCTAGAATTATTTGTTTCTTTTAATATCTTTCTTAATAGATTTTTATTAGCACAAAATTACTTTTTTATCCTTGGTAGTCCTAGGCTTTACTCTTCTATATAATAAAATATAATAAATAATAAAAAATATATATACAAATATAAATATTAAAATTCATAATCTAATATTTAATATGTTTTTTACTCTCGACAAATGACAATAATTTATTATAATTCAAGATTATAAGAAGTAGAAATCAAGACTTAAAAGTGCAACTCAGTGTTATATGAAATTCAATCCGTAGATTATCTAATGTGGAAATTTCCTAAGTATATGATATATAATTCTATGCAAATTAGTTTTTGATTCCATATATTTATACTATTTCAAAATTTATCCCGTTAATTGGTTATGTATTTTCTTAAACTACAATTTGCGGTCATTATTTATCAATTCTTACATTATTAACTCTATATTCCTTTTTTTTTTATCTATTTAGAATTTTGCTATTTTTATTTTCTTATTTAAGTCACAATTTTTAAAGATAAAATAGATATTATATTGGAGATAAAATAGGTTTAGTAAAATTATGTGAATACTTATGTTTTAAAACATTATATATAATTAAAAAGGAAATTACATACTGGAATTAAGATAAAATAAATATTATTTTAAAGATAAAATAGGTTAAATAAAACTATATGCATACTTATGTTGAAGTAACATTATATATAATTAAAAAAGGAAATTACATACAAGAAAGATTGTAGGATTTAGTGAAGTTGTTCTAGTAGTAACAAACATAGATGAACGATTCGAATTGTCAAGAGTATAAAAAGTAAAAATATTTTTCACATTATTATTATAATCAAACCAATACAAATTGATTTTTAAAAATAATATAAAATGAGTTTGTGGGCCACACATGAAACAAATTCTCTTGTGACTCTTGAAAATGAAAATTGGATTCTTTGCCACGACCCAAAACGTGTCGTGAGTGTCACCCACATTTATCCTCCTATGTGAGCGAACCAACCAATCTAAACCTCAACATTTCAAACATAATAAATAGAAAACAATGCGGAAGACTTAAAACTCGTTTACAAAATCAATAATCAACTTCTCAAACTCAAACACTTATTATTATCCCCAAAATCTGGAAGTCATCATCACAAGAACATCTATCCTCAAATTACTAATTCTAAGAGTATCTAGAAAGCTAGAATAACTAAAAAGCTAGTCCATGCCGGAACTTCAAGGCATCAAGACATGAAGAAGAAGATCCAGTCCAAGCTAGAAGCGTTAGCTCACCCTGAAATCCGGTATAATGAAGACTGGCTAGAGTTGCGGTTGAGTTGAAGACTACGGTACGTTTGCTGCACTCCACAATAACAAGGAAAGAAACATACAAGTAGGGGTCAGTACAAACACAAGTACTGAGTAGATATCATCAGCCAACTCAAAATAGAAAACAGTATATATCAGATAATATCATAAATTCAACTACAATACTCAACGGGTAGCAACAACAAGTACTATAATCATTAATAAGTACGCCAAGTACACCCATGAGGACGCAAGCCTCCATACCATACTCATTTGGGAATTAGGTTCATTAAATTGAGTATATAACATCTTTCAAGATTCATTATCTTTATTCCTCTTGTGTCGGTACGTGACACTCCGATCCCCTAATTCTACGTGTCGGTTCGTGACATCCGATCCCCTAATTCTACGTGTCGGTTCGTGACACCCGATCCCCTAATTCTACGTGTCGGTTCGTGACACCCGATCCCCTAATTCTACGTGTCGGTTCGTGACACCCGATCCCCTAATTCTACGTGTCGGTTCGTGACACCCGCTCCACTAATCTCATTCTATTAATTCATCAAGCCTTCTCTTATACCAAGGCATCATCAACCTCATTACTTTAGTTCATCAAGCCTTCTTTTATACCAAGGCATCATCAATCTCAAGGTAAATTTAGGATTAGAGATTCAATAGACTCATCATGCTTATTCATCACAATTATATAATCACTTCATGTAAGCACAAAATTAAGAATATAGAAGGTTTTATAATACTACCCAACACATATCATTCGCTATTAAGAGTGTACTACGAATAGCATAAAAACCATAACCTACCTCCACCGAAGAAATGTGATCAAGCAAGCTAATCTTCAAGATCTTTGCTTTCCTCTTCGTTCCTCTCTCTCGATCGTTTCTCCCTCTCTTTCTGTTCTTTTTCTTTTTCTTATTCAAACCCTCTTTCTTTTACCCTAATTAGCATATGATTAAGTATAAAAGATGGTGAATTAACCCATTAATTAATTCAAGGTTATCTCTTTTAACCCTCAAGTAGTTAAATTATTAACATTAACCCACTAAATTATAATTATAACAGGAATAGTCCAAAACGTCCCTTAAAACATTTAAAGAAATCCGACCCAGCCTGGGATTACGCAGCTTGTGACGGTCCGTCGTGCCTGCGACGGTCCGTCCTGCTGCTTCTGTCACAGAGTTCAGAGACTCAATTCCTTGAAAGTCTGTGACGGTCCGTCGTTCCCACGACGATCCGTCCTGCCATGTCGTCACGAAGTTCAGAGAGTCGATTTCAGTACCTAAATTTCAGAATTCTAAGTGTTTTGGAACGAGACCCCCTCGAGGTCCGTCGTGCCCATGACGGTCCATCGTGGGTTCCGTCGTCTCAGCCAGTTTTTCCAGAAATAAAATCTGCTGCTCAAAACAACTAAACAATTCGTTACAATAGATACCAATTTACCCATCGTTCGTCCTCGAACGATCATAAGAAGAAAAACAAGGGCGAAAAGGAGTACCTGAATCTGTAAACAGGTGTGGGTATCTTTCTTGCATATCTGCCTCCTTCTCCCAAGTGGCTTCTTCAACTGGTCGATTCTTCTATTGAACTTTGATAGATGCAATCTCTCTTGACCTTAACTTGCAGACTTCTCTATCTAGAATAGCAACAGGTTCCTCCTCATAAGACAAATTCTCATCAAGCAAAACTGAATCCCAACGGATAATGTAGTTTCCATCCCCATGTTATCTTTTCAACATAGACATATGAAACACCGGATGCACTCCTGACAGTCCTAGAGGCAAGGCTAATTCATAAGCCACCTCCCCTACTCGCTTAAGTACTTCAAATGGTCCAATATACCTTGGGCTTAGCTTACCTCTTTTACCAAACCGCATCACCCCTTTCATGGGCGAAACCTTCGGCAAGACTTGCTCACCCTCCATAAACTCCAAGTCTCTAACCTTTCGATCTGCATATTCCTTTTGCCTACTTTGCGCCCCTAAAAGATTTTCTTGAATAGATTTCACTTTCTCCAATGAATCCCTCAAAATGTCAGTACCCCAAGGTCTAACCTCAAATGCATCAAATCAACCAATGGGAGACCTACATCTCCTCCCATACAATGTTTCGAATGGAGCCATATCAATACTTGAGTGATAGCTATTATTGTATGAAAACTCCGCTAAGGGTAAAAAGTTATCCCAATGACCACCAAATTCTATCACACATGCACGAAGCATATCTTCCAACACTTGAATCGTTCGCTCAGACTGACCATCGGTCTGAGGGTGAAATGCAGTACTAAGGTCCAACCTAGTACCTAATTCAGCATGCAATGTTCTCCAAAACTTAGAAGTAAACTGCGTACCTCTATCTGATATGATGGAGAGTGGAACTCCATGCAATCTAACGATTTCTGAGATATAGATTTTGGCTAACTTCTCTGCATTGTAGGTCACCTTGACCGGAATGAAGTGAGCAGACTTAGTTAACCTATCAACGATTACCCAAATGGAGTCATACTTACTCATTGTCTTTGGAAGACCAACCACGAAGTCCATTGCAATTCTCTCCCACTTCCATTCAGGAATGGGCATTCTCTGAAGTGTTCCTCCGGGCCTCTGGTGTTCATACTTTACTTGCTGACAATTTGGACATTTGGCAACAAAATCAACAATGTCGCGCTTCATTCTACTCCACCAAAAGTGTTGCTTTAGGTCACGGTACATCTTGGTTGCACCAGGATGTATAGAATATCCGGAACTATGAGCCTCTGTAAGAATAGTGTGGATCAAATCATCAACACGGGGCACACATACCCTTCCCTTAATTCTCAAAACACCTTCCTCATCCATTATTGCTTCTTTAGCCTCTCCTCGCAACACCATATCCCGAATTCGGCTTAGTTTCTCATGATCAAACTGTTTTCCCTTGATCTTGTCAAGAAAAGAAGATCTTGCCTCCACACTGGCCAAAAACCCTCTCTTCTCATTTAATTCTAGCCTCATAAAGTTATTAGCAAGAGTCTGAACTTCTCTAGCCAATGGGCGTCTAGAAACTTGCAAGTGAGCTAGACTTCCCATGCTCCCTGCCTTTCTACTTAAGGCGTCTGCCACAACATTAGCCTTTCCCGGATGATACAAGATAGTGATATCGTAGTCCTTCAGTAGTTCCATCCATCTCCTCTGTCTCAAATTCAAATCTTTTTGAGTAAAGACATACTGTAGGCTACGATGATCCATGTATACTCCACACTTAACCCCATATAGATAGTGTCTCCATTGCTTTAAGGCAAACACTACCGCAGCCAATTCCAAATCATGGGTCGGATAATTACGTTCGTGCACCTTTAATTGCCTTGAAGCATAAGCAATTACGTTCTTCTCTTGCATTAGCACTGCACCCAAACCCGAATAGGATGCATCACAATAGACAATGAAATTCTTACCTTCCACTGGCAGGGTAAGGATTGGTGCAGTAGTCAACTAGGTCTTGAGTTTCTGAAAGCTTTCCTCACATTCGTCCGACCATACAAATGGAACATTCTGCTTAGTCAAGTTCGTCAATTGGGAAACAATGGAAGAGAATCCCTTGACAAATCGACGGTAATAGCTAGCTAACCAACAAAGCTCCTTATTTCTGACACATTAGTAGGTCTTACCCAATTCTTCACTGTCTCAATCTTAGAAGGATCCACCATCACCCCATCCTTAGAAACCACATGCCCCAAGAAGGACACTGCATCTATCCAAAACTCACACTTGGAGAATTTGGCATAAAGCTTTTTCTCCCTCAACATTTCCAATACAATTCTCAAGTGCTCCTCATGTTCCTTCTTGATCTTTGAGTATACCAATATATCATCAATAAATACGATCACAAAGAGATCCAGATATGGCTTAAAAATTCCGTTCATCAAGCTCATGAAAGCAGCAGGGGTATTCTTAAGACCAAAAGACATCACTACAAATTCGTAATGCCCATACCTGGTCCGAAAAGCAGTCTTTGGCACATCCGTTGCCCGTATTTTCAATTGATGATAACCGAATCTCAAGTCAATCTTAGAGAAGACACAAGCACCTTGTAACTGATCGAATAAGTCATCAATGCGAGGAATGGGATACTTGTTCTTAATAGTTACCTTGTTCAACTGCCGGTAGTCTATGCACATCCGAAAACTCCCATCCTTCTTCTTCACAAATAGCACTGGAGCACCCCAAGGAGATACACTTGGTCTAATGAAGCCTTTGCTCAACAACTCTTGAAGTTGGACCTTTAACTCTCTTAACTCAGCGAGAGCCATTCTATAAGGGGGTATAGAAATGGGGCGAGTACCCGGTTCAAGATCGATGCAGAAGTCAATATCTCTATCCGGTGGCATACCAGGAAGGTCTGCAGGAAACACATCTAAAAACTCGTAGACTATCGCAACCGACTCGATTGAAGGTACTTGGGTAGTATCATCCCTGAGGTGTGCCAAGAAATCTAAACAACCCTTACTAACCATTCTCTTAGCACGAAGAAAGGAGACAATACGAACCGGATTGGAAGTGTAGTCACCCTCCCACAATAACGGATCTGTCTCAGGCTTGGCTAACGTCACAGTTTTAGCATTACAATCCAAGATCGCAAAATTCGGAGAAAGCCAAGTCATACCCAGAATTACATCAAAATCAACCATTTCTAAGATAACCAGGTCTACATAAGTATTGCTCCCCACAAAAGTCACCAAACAAGACCTATATACTTTTTCAACTATCACAGACTCACCCACCGGAGTAGACACACGAATAGGTATGTCAAGCAATTCACAATGTAAATTAAGACCAGTAGAAAATGAGGAAGATACATATGAAAATGTGGAGCCGGGAGCAAATAATACAGAAGCCATACAATCACAAACCAAAAGATTACCTCTGATAATAACATCTGATGTCTCCGCTTCCGACCGCCCAGGAAAAGTGTAACAATGGGCCCTATCACCTGTTTGCCCGTTGCCCCTACCATGTTGCGCTGCAGTAGTTCCCATTTGTCCGTCACCCCGGCCGTTTTGGTGACCACCATTACCTCGGCCACCACGTCCTCCAGAATAACGGCCTCTACCATGACCACCTCTACCTCTAGATATTGGGGGTCTATAACTCTGTTTTGGACAATTCCTTCTAATATGTCCAGTCTCCCCACATCCATAACACTCTCTGAGTCAAGCATAGGTCTCTCAGAGAAGTGTTGACCGGTCTGAGGTGGACCCCAACTACAGTCTGTAGTGAAGACTGAATTGGTCGGACTGAGTAACCTCCTGAACCCTGTCCTCTAGAGTAAGAACCATTAAACTCACCTCCCTTTCGAAACCTTTTTGATGTCGATGCCATGGTGAAGTCATCTGGCTTCACTCCTTCCACCTCTATCACGAAGTCTACCACTTCTTGAAAGGATTTTGCCGTAGCCGCTACCTGTAAGGCTGAAATCCGCAATACTGACCTCAACCCTTCACAAAACGGCGAATCCGCTCTTGTGGACTGAAACAAAGTTGGGTGGCATACCTGGATAATGCATGAAACTTAGCCTCATATGCAGTAACCGACATCCTACCTTGCTCTAGGCTCAAGAACTCATCTCTTTTCCTATACCTCAAAGTCCGGGGGATATACTTCTCCATAAACAAGCTAGAGAATGATGCCCAAGTCATAGGTGGTGCCTCTGTTGGTTGACACTCAACATGTGACCGCCACCACATTTTGGCGTTTCCTTGAAACTGATAAGTCACAAACTCAACACCAAACCGTTCTACTATACCCATCTTGTGTAGTAGCTCATGACAGTCAACCAGAAAATCGTAGGCATCCTCAGTTTCAGCACCCTTGAAGACTGGAGGTTTCAATTTCAAGAACTTACTGAAAAGTTTATGCTGATCATTTGTCATTATAGGCCCTGTAGTCAGACGAGGAAACGTGCCTATTTCCAATGAGGCATCCATGCGGGGAGCCACAGTAGCTGCATGTTATACCTCCGGAACCGGAGGTGTTGGTGCAGAAAACACTGGAGGTGTCTGGCCCTGATCAGATAACCCGCTAAGATAAGCAAGAACCTGATTGATCATCTCTGGGGTAGGTTGGGGTGGCAATTCCTCATTCTGCACTTGTTCATTCTCCCCATCCTCACCCTCTCTTACCACTTCCTCAGTTGGTGGAGGAGTCACCGCCCTAGTACCAGATGGGCTAGGTGCTCGTCCTCTTCTTCTAGAGGGCGTCCTCCCACGACCTCTTCCACGACCTCTTGTCACTACTCCTCTTCGAGCTACAGCCCCAGTGGCTGGCTCAGACGCTTCTTGTCTTGCCGGTGTTGGTGTTGGCGCGGTGTGTGCTCTAGTTCTAACCATCTGCGAAATAGAGTGAAGATGGTCAGATACCAATTTGTATCACCTAGATACCAATTGGATTCAAGTAATAGCACGAAATAAAGAAAGAATGGAATTTTCCTAAAGTCTTATAGCCTCTCAAGAAAAGTAAAGGCGTCCCCCTATCGTTCCTTAAGACTCTACTAGACTCGTTCTTGTGTGATGAGACCAACGAACCTAATGCTCTGATACAAAGTTTGTCACGACCCAAAACGTGTCGTGAGTGGCACCCACATTTATCCTCCCGTGTTAGCGAACCAACCATACTAAACCTCAACATTTCAAACATAATAAATAGAAAACAATGCGGAAGACTTAAAACTCGTTTACAAAATCAATAATCAACTTCTCAAACTCAAACACTTATTATTATCCCCAAAATCTGGAAGTCATCATCACAAGAACATCTATCCTCAAATTACTAATTCTAAGAGTATCTAGAAAGCTAGAATAACTAAAAAGCTAGTCCATGCCGGAACTTTAAGGCATCAAGACATGAAGAAGAAGATCCAGTCCAAGCTAGAAGCGTTAGCTCACCCTAAAATCCAGTATAATGAAGACTGGCTAGAGTTGAGGTTGAGTTGAAGACTACGGTACGTTTGCTCCACTCCACAATAACAAGGAAAGAAACATACAAGTAGGGGTCAGTACAAACACAAGTACTGAGTAGATATCATCAGCCAACTCAAAATAGAAAACAGTATATATCAGATAATATCATAAATTCAACTACAATACTTAACGGGTAGCAACAACAAGTACTATAATCATTAATAAGTACGCCAAGTACACCCATGAGGACGCAAGCCTCCATACCGTACTCATTTGGGAATTAGGTTCATTAAATTGAGTATATAACATCTTTCAAGATTCATTATCTTTATTCCTCTTGTGTCGGTACGTGACACTCCGATCCCCTAATTCTACGTGTCGGTTCGTGACACCCGATCCCCTAATTCTACGTGTCGGTTTGTGACACCCGATCTCCTAATTCTACGTGTCGGTTCGTGACACCCGATCTCCTAATTCTACGTGTCGGTTCGTGACACCCGATCCCCTAATTCTACGTGTCGGTTCGTGACACCCGCTCCACTAATCTCATTCTATTAATTCATCAACCCTTCTCTTATACCAAGGCATCATCAACCTCATTACTTTAGTTCATCAAGCCTTCTCTTATACCAAGGCATCATCAATCTCAAGGTAAATTTAGGATTAGAGATTCAATAGACACATCATGCTTATTCATCACAATTGTATAATCACTTCATGTAAGCACACAATTAAGCATATAGAAGGTTTTATAATACTACCCAACACATATCATTCGCTATTAAGAGTCTACTACGAATAGCATAAAAACCATAACCTACCTCCACCGAAGAATTGTGATCAAGCAAGCTAATCCTCAAGATCTTTGCTTTCCTCTTCGTTCCTCTTTCTCGATCGTTTCTCCCTCTCTTTCTGTTCTTTTTCTTTTTCTTATTCAAACCCTCTTTCTTTTACCCTAATTAGCATATAATTAAGTATAAAAGATGGTGAATTAAACCATTAATTAATTCAAGGTTATCTCTTTTAACCCTCAAGTAGTTAAATTATTAACATTAACCCACTAAATTTATAATTATAGCAGGAACAGTCCAAAACGTCCCTTAAAACATTTAAAGAAATCTGACCCAGCCTGGGATTACGCAGCCTGTGACGGTCCGTCGTGCCTGCGACGGTCCGTCCTGCTGCTTCCGTCATAGAGTTCAGAGACTCAATTCCTTGAAGTGTCTGTGACGGTCCGTCGTTCCCACGACGGTCCGTCCTGCCATGTCGTCACGAAGTTCAGAGAGTCGATTTCAGTACCCAAATTTCATAATTCTAAGTGTTTTAGAATGAGACCCCCTCGACGGTCCGTCGTGCCCATGACGGTCCGTCGTGGGTTCCGTCGTCTCAGCCACTTTTTCCAGAAATAAAATCTGCTGCTCAAAACGACTAAACAGGTCGTTACATTCTTCTAGAAAAATATTGTGACAATTAATTATACAATTATAAATTTAGAATTTTGTCATAATAATGTTTAAAATTATAAAATTGTCATTGGTAGTCCTCATCGTCGCTCTTCTATGTCTTCTATATAAACTAGACTAGATAATTGAAGGCCCGTTCAGGGCCCAATATAATAATTATCTTTTTTCAATTTTAAATTTAAAAAATTATCCAAATTAATATCTTATTTTATTATAGTTTCTAAAAATTTTCTACTATATAAAAAATTACAAAAATCTCCTCTTAAATACATTCTTATCCTCTTTCAGACACATCAGTATCTATATTCCTATCCTCTCTTTAATACGTCTTTATACCATCTTGAACACATCCTTATCTTCTATCTGATACATCTCTCCCCTCTTAAATACATACATATACTCTCTCAAATACACCCCTCCCATCTCAAATTCATCCATGAGCTATGTGTCTGCAAGTTTCCTCAATAGCAATGTATCACGATCGATGTATCCGCATGTGTGCTGATTTATTTGAAATTATTTAATTCTAATTTTTTTTTTGTAATTTGTAAAAAATAGGATATGATGTAATTAACTCTTTACACTATGAAAAATTTACATTAAAATAATTTATGTGACATATATTTCTTTGTAGTCAGTTTTAAAAGAATGGTGTATAATATATTTAAATAACATTTTGACTTTGAAATATTCATTTTATTCTTAGTAAGATGATTTATAGTTATATGAACATCTATGGTTTGTTTGTGTTTTTTTCTTTTAAAAGAATCTTCATGTTAAGTTAAATTAAAATTATATAAAGTGAAAGGGAGTGAATACAAACTTTAGATCAATTTTATATTTATAAAATATAAGTTTTTGTAACTATTTTGCCGTTTAACAAAATTTAAAATGAAAATAATTCACAATTATTTTTATAGTTTTTTTTTTTTTAATCTATCGATAATAATCAAAAAATTTAATTTAGATAAGGTAATAAAGTATTTCAATTTTAAAATTCAAGTATTAATTTCAATTAAGAAAACATTTATTTTTAAATTGTAAAACATTCATAATTTAATATTTAATGTGTTCCTTACTCTCGACGAATGACACTAATTTATAATAATTTAAGATTGCAAGAAGTATAAATCAAGACTAAAAAGTGTAACTCACTATTATGAAGGTCAATATGTAATTTATCTATTGTGGAAGTTTCATATGTATATGATATATAATTCAATGTCAAATTAATTTTTGTTTCCATATATATATATATATATATATATATATATATATATATATATATATATATATATATATATATATATATATATATATATATATATACTATTACAAATTTATCCCTTCAATTGGTTATGTGTTTTATTAAACTACAACTATGCACTCATTATTTTGTCATTTTTTTATTCTTACATTATCACTCTATTTTTTATCTCTTAGAATTGTGATATTTTTGTTTTCTTATTTAAGTGACAATTTTTAACATAAAACAAAATTTATTTTGGAGATTAAATAAGTATTTATTTGGAGGTAAAATAAGAAAAAGATTTACTAACCTACAATCACGAAGATCCACTTTGAAACCCAGCGACGAAGAAAACTTCGAAACTCTTAGCCGCGAAATGAGGGAGAAAGAGTAAATCATTAATGGAAAATAATGAAATGAGGGGAAAAAAGAGTAGTAAAGACTTAAGGACTTAGTCTGTGGCAGTGGAGCCCTATTGGCGTGCAATGTGGAATTCAGTTGGCACTTAACAATTTTCGTTAATAAGAAAGACACTTTTGAACCAATAGTTTGACGGAAAGGGTAGTTTTGAGCCGAAATATAGTTTAAGGGTCAATATGAACTATTTCAGATAGTTTAAGGGTATTTTTTTACCGTTTTCCTTTTAGTCTATGTGGCAGTGGAACTCTATTGGCGTGCAATGTGACATTCACATGACATTTAACAACTTTCATTAATAAGAATTGCACTTTTGACCCAATAGTTTGACGGGAAGGAGAGTTTTGAGTCGAAATATAATTTAAGGATATATATGAACTATTTCGATTAGTTTAAGAATATTTCTGACCATTATCTGTTAAAATGATATGAATACTTATGTTTAAAAAACATTTTATATAATTTAAAAGAAAATTACGTTATGGAAGATGGTAGGTTATACTGAATATGTAGTAGTAGCAATAAACATCTATGAACTATTTAAATTATATAAAAATTTTGTACATTATTATAATCAAACAAATACAAATTAATTTTTAAAAATTAAATGAAATGATTATGTGGAGTCACACATGAAACAAAATCTTTTGTGACTCCTGAAAAATATTATTGGATTCTTCTAGAAAATTATTTTGACCACTAATTGTACATTATAAAGTTATAGCTTTGCCCTTAAAAAATATTTAAAATTATAATATTGCCATTGGTCGTCCTTATCATGGCTCTTTTATGTAATAGATAGAAATAAAAAATATAATATGCCCAACGTGTAGTCTTATTTGTAGTCTAAGATAGATTAATTTAAATGACCAAATCACATATAAACACTATTATATAAAGTAAATTCAAATATTACTATCTTAAACATAGTAATACAAAATGTCTATATATTTTGCAAACGTCATACTATTGGATGTTGTAGTGGAATATTTACATATGTGAAAGTACTAATTACACTTACATTTATAAATCAAACACTAACAGAGCATCTTCTATGTTGTGATCAATTTCTTCTAAATTGTCTTTGATCAAAATTACATGTTACATTTGAAATTAGGATGAAGAAAGTAGAATATGAAAGAAAAGAAAAACAAGTCTCGCAGACAATAGAGAGCGTTGGAGAAGAAAGGAGAAGAAAACATAGCAAGATAGAGAAGTAGAAAAAGATAAAAAAACGTTTACCTGAAATTCAATCATTGGAGAAGATGTGAAATGTAAAATTTTGATGTCAAACTTCTTTTCATTTAGAAATAAACCTTTTTAAATGCTTAATTATAAAGGAAAGATGTTCCCATACTTAACATCGTGTTGCCAAAGCACTCGCTTCTCAACAATTCACCTCTTAAAGTGACGAAGCAATTGATTTTCTGTATAATAATTCTTAGCACAACAAATGAGGTATGAAACTAAAACTATTAGATACTTTGATATGTTTAAGGTCTAATGTAACTCGTTCTACTTAAGTACTACTACTGAACATACAACAATATATATACCCAATTTAGTCTTCATGTGAAATTGTTGGGTGAAGAGGATAGGTTTAGACATACTAAGACTATTGGATTATCAAATACATTGTGCCATGTCACAAAAACAAATTATAACAATATATATTCGCTTTTCTGCACTTAATTCTACCTATTAACAAAAAAATTTAGTATTGAAAATTGCAGGCTGCAATATAGGAAAAAATACTGTTAAATAGTCATCTTATAAGTTTACGCATAGGACTATTATATTACTCTCTTTGTATGTCCTAAAGCTTCGTACAAACTGAAATTAGATAGATACACCAAAACAAAGAATATGTGGAATGAATATGCTAATTTTGCTAGGATTGACCTAGTAAACAATGGCAACTCATGTGCACCAAATGTACTCAATATAAAACACAAATAAGAATTGCATATACTTAAAGAGTTCTCACATGAACATATAAAATACCAGACCTATAAAATAACTGACACACTAACATACATATTCAAGTAGTAACTACAAACTAAGGAAACAATCTTTTTATGAGCCTGATGCATATTTTATCTTTCTTGATGACATGAATTAAAGCTTCTACACAGTTTAAAAAAAAGTGTTCTTTTATGTAATTTGTCAAATGAATTAGTAACTTACATGCAACAACCAATATTTATTCCATCTTGTCAAATGCACTCAATTGGCCTAACGGGGTGCAACAATAAAAATTAGAGAGCTATAAATTTAACAATATATAAGTTTCATCTAGGAGAAATTTGCATTAATTGACAACTTGCAAAAGAGAAGTTCAAGGCCTCTAGTACAAGTAATAAGATAAACTGATATTTTATAATTGGATGACTCGACTTCTGAGACATATTAATCATTTTCAATTTGAAAGTTTTCAACAAAATTAACTTTCAAATATAATCAAAATATCGCACTAAACAACGCTCTTATTTTACATATCATTTGTTCACGCCAATGTAGATATAAAATTCATTAGCTTACAAGATTCAATGTTTCCGTCGCAACGTTTCGATTTTGAAATAGCTTAGAAAACTATTTGAATCTATTTTCTATGTAGCATTGAATTTTTTTTTGAATCCTATAATGCAGAATTTCTCTTGACGTAAAAGAGCATACACTAAAATTAAGAAGTACCATAAAAGTTTCAAGTGAAAAAAACATAAAAAATAATCCCTATTCAAGTTGTTGGTTCAGCCTAGCTATAAATTGGTTCTTGTTTAATTCAATTTTCTAACGGCTAAATAAAAATTTGAATAAATAAGTATCTATTGTATATATGAAAGGACAAACATTTTCATCAAAGAAGCAACATGTTATACTTCAAAAAGATCTGAAACAGAGCATCCAAATTGAAGGAACTCTAATACTTACCCATTTACAATTTCTTCGATGTAATTATTAGTCAATTTTCACACTCTTCCACCTTGATCAAACTAACTATTTAATGTAATTTCAACCCCCTTAATAAATACCAAAATAAACATTTAGAGAGATAGGATTGAAAGAAATACAAGATAGAATCATAATATCCATGCAAATAAGAAAGTGAAAAGAATTTTGCTCCATATGACCCAAAAAGGAAGCATCAATTCGTACCTTGTTTTAAAAAGTCAGAGAATTTTCATAAAGATAGGTAAATTGAGATTCGTTTGAAGGGTTTGATTTAATCGGAGTCAAATTCTGTGTGATTTGTTCTTCATTCAATTGGTTGATGATAACTACTCGAGGATTTGGCCATGGAAGAGTAAGGAGATGATGATACTTTCTGATTGCAATGCGATTATTATGGAGGAGAATGAGAGAGAGGAGAGAAGATACTTCTAGAGTGAAGTAAATCTTCTAGAATGAATATAAAATATCTTTTGCCAAATTTTTATGAGCGCTACCAAATTATAATTACAATTTTACCCTTGTATATATGGTATAATGTCTATTTTGTCGGTTGTTGTCCTCTCCATCACACTTCTATATAACTAGATATTAGGTGCCCGCGCCAGCGCAAACCCAATGTATGTTAGTTTTTTTCTTTTAATTTAGGTGACACAAATTAAATTTGAAAAAGTGAACTAAATTTTTTATATGTGTTTTTAAAAAAAATATTTTAAATTGTTAATTTATGTACCTTTTGTGTCATTTTCGAATAATATATGTTACTACATCTGTTTTATTTTATGTGATTTTAGAAAAGTCAACGTAATTTCTTATATGATTCTCAAATATTTTTATTTGTCATTTTACTGTGATTCATAGTAATTTTTAGTTCTTATATTATTTTCAAACAATATATGCAACTTTTTTTTGTTTCAATAAAAATAAGGGTGTCAGCCAAATTTCATTATGTTTTTTAATTATATTTTTCTAAAAATATCTTAAATTTTTATATTGCGTTTTTAAAATTTTTTTAATGTAATTTTCAAATATGTAACAAATTAGAAATTAAAACGAAAAATTAAAGTTTTTAAATCATTATTTCATTAAAATGTTCAAATCTATAAAACTCCACATATATGCACAAATTAATAGAAGGAAGACAAGATTTTAATATATATATATATATATATATATATATATATATATATATATAATATATATATATATATATGAAAGCTCATTTAATAATCACGCACATGCACGCACGCGCACACATGCACGCACACACACACGCGCGCGCGCGAACACACACACACACACGCGCACACACACACACATACACACACACGCACGCACACGCACACGCACACACACACACTTTTTTCAATTTTCTTTCCAACCTTCTTCATTTGAATCATATATCTTTTGATTTGTAGCAGGATCCATTTGTATGAGACAGATAAACGATGAACAAAAGTAAATATTAAAGTAAAAAACTGACAAAACTTCGGATGGAGTAAGAAGAAAAAGAAGTATCAAAGAAGAATACGACGTATCAGACAAATTTTAGAAAGTTATATTTTGAATTTTGAAACATGCAAAGACTTTTTTCAATTTTCTTTACAACCTTCTTCATTCGAATCATATATCTTTTGATTTGTACCAGGATCCATTTGTATGAGACAGATAAACGATGAACAAAAGTATATATTAAAGTAAAAAACTGACAAAAGTTCGGATGGAGTAAGAAGAAAAAGAAGTATCAAAGAAGAAGACGATGTATCAGACAAATTTTAGAAAGTTAAATTTTGAATTTTGAAATTTATAATTGCATACTAGTGTTTGAAATGTGTCTAATTGAGTGAGAAACAATTTGAAATTAAAATTGGATATTTAGTGTAACTGAAAAGATTTATTGATTGTAGTTATGGAGAAAAAGGTGTCAGATGATTGAGTTTAGTTATGGAGAAAAAAAAATGGTGTAACATATGGATGGGTGAAACGTGTGTAGATGAAAGAGAGTGCTATGTATCTACAAGATTATAATTACAAAATAAAAAAGGGTTTAAGTAATTTTAAAAAAAATGTAGGAAAAATTAGAGAATTAGAAACTTAAAATTGTGTATTTAAGTTATTTTTCCTAAAATATATCAAGTGTATATCAACACTATATATCAGTGCATATTGGCTATATACTCTCCTGGTATCTTTGTATATAAGCTATATATAGATTGTATATACCTCATTTTTCCCACTATCTCTGCATATAAGCTATATATAGGTTGTATACAACCCATCTTCAACCTACAAATCCTGTATATTAGCTTTCATTTTCAAACTCTGCATACTTGCTTCCCATGAGATGAGATAGACTCGAAGGAAAAGATTTTTGGGCCTTCATGGCCCCCATTAGGAAATGCAACATAGAGTCTAGTGGACCCAAAAAGGGATTCACATGACAAAGAAACCTAGGGAACACATTAGTGCAAGGAAAAAAATTTCAATAATTTAGGGAAAAAACACATTTAAAAAATAGATTGTGGTGCAGTGTTGGTACTGCTTCACCCATTATCAGAGGTCTCGAATTCGAGCACTGGGTATAGAAAATTTTTTGTTGGGAGCGCCCCTCAAATGGGGCCTGCAGAATTTAATCGGAGGTCTAATATAGACTCCGGACACCAGATAAAAAAAAACTCAAACATAATCAAACTCATACCAAAAAATAGACAATGCCAAGTGTGGAAGTTGAGGTAGACTTGGTGAAATAAACCAAACAGAGGAAGAAAAGATTAACGTCACTTTACAATATATACTCGCATAATCCAAACAATCCTCTCATAAATTAAAGATAACAACATTTGTAAGCATATGAACTATGCTCATAGTTTATCAATCTTGGCAGTAACTTCACAAAGACTTAACAACTTTAATAAACCCATTCATAGGAGAAGTGCTAAGGACCAAACTCACACTATTCATGACATTCCATTTAAACATTCATTAAAAAAAATCTAAATTAAAATCATGTTCAAGAACAAACAAAAAATCCCATCCTTTATTGAAAACTATCAAACAAATAATCAACGATGCTGAGACAACCAAGTTGAAGATGACTTCACCTCTTACGAATGAAAATTTTGACGAGCATGAGGAGAATAGCAAAAGAAATTTTGCTAGCATAAGATCGTTAACAAGGATAACAAGATTCAAAAGAGAAGCTAGAAAGTTAAAAAGAATTTGGAAAGAAGAACTTTGTAATAGAAGAAACTTCTTTATTGGATTTGTTTTTTTTATTGGTTGGCTATAAATGAATAAGTTTTCCCCTATTTATACTTGTAACGACCTGTTTAGTCGTTTTGAGCAGCAGATTTTATTCTGGAAAAACAGGCTGAGGCAACGGACCCCACGACGGACCGTCATGGGCAAGACGGACCGTCGCAGGGTCTCGTTTCAAAACACTTAGAAAATCTGAGATTGGGTACTGAAAATCGACTCTCTGAACTTCGTAACGGAATGGCAGGACGGACCGTCACAGACCCTTGGTGGAAATTTGGGTCTCTGAACTATGCGACGGACAGCAGGACGGACCGTCGCAGGCGCGACGGCCCGTCACGGGCTACGCAATCCCAGTTCGGGTCGGATTTCTTTATACGTTTTAAGGGACGTTTTTGACTATTCCTACTTTAATTATAAAGTTAGTGGGTTAATGTTAATAAGTCTAATTACTTGGGGGTTAAAAGAGGTAACCTTAAGTTAATTAGTGGTTATTATTGTCATCTTTTATTCTTAATTATATACTTATTAGGGTAAAAGAAAGAGGGTTTGAATAAGAAAAATAAGAAAGAACAAAGAGAGACAGAAAAAGAAAGAGAACGAGTAGAGAGAGAGAGAAACGAAGAGGACAGCAAGGATTCTGAGAAGATAGCTTGTTGATCGCAATTCTTCGGTGGAGGTAGGTTATGGTTATTTTTATGCTATTCGTAGTAAACTCTTAATAGCGAATGATATGTATTGGTAGTATTGTAAACCCTTCTATATGCTTAATTGTATGCTTGCATGAATGTGATTATGTAATTGTGACATAGTAAGCATGATGAAGCTATTGAATTCTGAATCTTGAAAAGAAACCCTAATCTACTTTGTTAATGATGATGCCTTGGTATAAAAGAAGGCTTGATGAAAGAAAGTAGTGAGATTAGGGGATCGGGTGCCACGTTCCGGTACCAGGATAGAATATGAGGATCGGGTGCCATGTTCTGGTACCAGGATAAAATATGAGGATCGGGTGCCACGTTCCGGTACCAGGACAGAATATGAGGATCGGAGTGTCATGTTCCGACACCAGGATAGTATATGGATCGGGTGCCACGTTCCGGTACCAGGATAGAATATGAGGATCGGGTGCCACGTTCCGGTACCAGGATAGAATATGAGGATCGGAGTGTCACGTTCCGACACCAGGATAAAATATGGATCGGGTGTCACGTTCCGACACCAGGATAAAATGAGGAGCGGAGTGTCACGTACCGACACGAGGGGAATAAAGATAATGAATCTTGAAAGATGATAATATATTCAAATCTAATGAACCTAATTCCCAAATGAGTATGATGAGGAGGCGTGAGTCCTCATTGATGTGCTTGGTGTTGTAACCAAGGGTTATGATAACTGTAAATGCTGCATGCTAAGGATTTAGTTGATTTTATGATATTGCTTAATATGTACTGTTTTCTATTTTGAGTTGGCCGATGATATCTACTCAGTACCCGTGTTTTGTACTGACCCCTACTTTTATGTTTTCTTCTTGTTTATTTGTGGAGTGCAGCAAACGTACCGTCATCTTCAACTCAACCGCAATTCTAGCCAGTCTTCGTCACATCGGATCTTCAGGGTGAGCTAATGTTTCTAGCTTGGACTGGATCTTCTTCCTCATGTCTTGATGCCTTGAAGTTCCGGCATGGACTAGCTTTTACTTGTTTTAGCTTTTAGAATACTCTTAGTTTAGTCATTTGATTATAGATGTTCTTGTGGTGATGACTTCAAGATTTTGGGGATAATAATAGTTATTGATTTTATTAATGAGTTAAGTCTTCCGCATTACTTTCTGTTAATATTATATTGAAATGTTAAGGTTTAGATTGGTTGGTTCGCTCACATAGGAGGGTAAAATGTGGGTGCCAGTCGCGGCCCGATTTGGGTCGTGACAAACTTGGTATCAGAGTATTAGGTTCGTTGGTCTCATCACACAAGAACGAGTCTAGTAGAGTCTTAAGGAACGGTAGGGGGACGCCTTTACTTTTCTTTGAGAAGCTATAAGACTTTAGGAAAATTCTATTCTTTCATTCTTTCTTTCGTGCTATTACTTGGATCCAATTGGTATCTAGATGATACAAATTGGTATCTGACCATCTTCACTCTATTTCGCAGATGGTTAGAACTAGAGCAACAATCATGCCAGCACCAGCACCGGCGGGACAGGGTGCGTCTGAACCAGCCACTGGGGCTGTGGCTCGAGAAAGAGTAACGGCAAGAGGCCGTGGCAGAGGTCGGGGGAGGACGTCCTCTAGAGGAAGAGGACGAGCACCTAGCCCATCTGATACTAGGGCAGTGACTCCTCCACCGACTAAAGAGGTAGTGAGAGAGGGTGAGGAAGGGGAAACTGAACAAGTATAGAATGAGAGATTGCCTCCCCAACCTACCCCAGACATGATCAATCAGGTTCTTGCTTATCTTAGCGGGTTATCTAATCAGGGTCAGGCACCTCCAATGTTTTCTGCACCAGCACCTCAGGCTCCGGAGGTACAACGTGCGGCTACTATGGCTCCCCGCATGGATGTTCCATTGGAAATAGGCACATTTCCACGTCTGACTACTGGGCCTATAATGACAAATGATCAGCATGAACTTTTCTGTAAATTCTTGAAATTGAAACCTCCAGCCTTCAAGGGTGCTGAATCTGAGGATGCTTACGATTTTCTAGTTGACTGTCATGAGCTACTACACAAGATGGGTATAGTGGAACGGTTTGGTGTTGAGTTCGTGAGTTATCAGTTTCAAGGGAACGCCAAAATGTGGTGGCGGTCACATGTTGAGTGTCAACCAACAGAGGCACCACCTATGACTTGGGCATCATTCTCTAGTTTGTTTATGGAGAAGTATATCCCGCAGACTTTGAGGGATAGGAAAAGAGATGAATTCTTAAGTCTAGAGCAATGTAGGATGTCGGTTACTGCATACGAGGCTAAGTTTCGTGCATTATCCCGGTATGCCACCCAACTATGTTTCAGTCCACAAGAGCGGATTAGCCGTTTTGTGAAGGGGTTGAGATCAGAGTTGCGGATTTCAGCTTTACAGGTAGCGGCTACAGCGAAATCTTTTCAAGAAGTGGTAGACTTTGTAATAGAGGTAGAGGGAGTGAAGCCAGATGACTTCACCATGGCAACTACATCAAAAAGGTTTCGAAAGGGAGGTGAGTTTAATGGTTCTTACTCTAAAGGACAGGGTTCCGGAGGTTACTCAGTTCGACCCATTCAGTCTTCACTACAGACTGTAGTTGGGGGTCCACCTCCGACCGGTCAACACTTCTCTGAGAGACCTATGCATGAACCCAGAGAGTGCTATGGATGTGGGGAGATTGGACATATTAAGAGATATTGTCCAAAACAGAGTTACAGACCTCCAAATGTTAGAGGTAGAGGTGGTCATGGTAGAGGCCGTCATTCTGGAGGACGCGGTGGTCGAGGTATTGGTGGTCACCAAAATGGCCGGGGTGATGGGCAAACTGGAGCCACTACATCACAACATGGTAGGGGCAACGTACAGACAAGTAATGGGGCCCATTGCTACGCTTTTCCTGGGAGATCTGAAGCGGAGACATCAGATGCTGTCATCACAGGTAATTTTTTGATTTGTGATTGCATGGCTTCTGTATTGTTTGATCCTGGATCCACATTTTCTTATGTATCTTCCTCATTTGCTAATGGTCTAAATTTACATTGTGAATTACTTGATATGCCTATTCGTGTTTCTACTCCGGTGGGTGAGTCTGTGGTAGTTGAAAAGGTATATAGGTCTTGTTTGGTGAACTTTGTGGGGAGCAACACTTATGTAGATTTGGTAATCTTAGAAATGGTTGATTTTGATGTAATTCTGGGTATGACTTGGCTTTCTCCGCAATTTGCGATCTTGGATTGTAATGCTAAAACGGTGACGTTAGCCAAGCCTGGGACAGATCAGTTAGTATGGGAGGGTGACTACACTTCCAATCCGGTGCGCATCATCTCCTTTCTTCGTGCTAGGAAAATGGTTAGTAAAGGGTGTTTAGCTTTCTTGGCACATCTCAAGGATGACACTACCCAAGTGCCTTCGATTGAGTCGGTTTCGGTGGTCCGTGAGTTTCTGGATGTGTTCCCTGCAGATCTTCCTGGTATGCCACCAGATAGGGACATTGACTTCTGTATTGATCTTGACCCGGGTACTCGCCCCATTTCTATACCCCCATATAGAATGGCTCCCGCGGAGTTAAGAGAGTTAAAAGCCCAACTTCAAGAGTTGTTGAGCAAAGGCTTCATTAGACCAAGTGCATCTCCTTGGGGTGCTCCGGTTTTGTTTGTAAAGAAGAAGGATGGGAGTTTTCGGATGTGCATAGACTACCGGCAGTTGAACAAGGTAACTATTAAGAACAAGTATCCTCTTCCTCGCATTGATTACTTGTTCGATCAGTTACAAGGTGCTTGTGTCTTCTCTAAGATTGACTTGAGATCCGGTTATCATCAATTGAAAATACGGGCAACGGATGTGCCAAAGACTGCTTTTCGAACGAGGTATGGGCATTACGAATTTGTAGTGATGTCTTTTGGTCTTACGAATGCCCCTGCTGCGTTCATGAGCTTGATGAACGAGATTTTTAAGCCATATCTGGATCTATTTGTGATCGTATTTATTGATGATATATTGGTATACTCAAAGAGCAAGAAGGAACATGAAGAGCATTTGAGAATGGTATTGGAAATGTTGAGGGAGAAAAAACTTTATGTCAAGTTCTCTAAGTGTGAGTTTTGGCTAGATGCAGTGTCCTTCTTGGGGCACGTGGTTTCTAAGGATGGAGTGATGGTGGATCCTTCTAAGATTGAGACAGTGAAGAATTGGGTAAGACCTACAAATGTGTCAGAAATAAGGAGCTTTGTTGGGTTAGCTAGCTACTACCGCAGATTTGTCAAGGGATTCTCTTCAATTGCTTCCCAATTGACGAACTTGACTAAGCAGAATGTTCCATTTGTATGGTCGGACGAGTGTGAAGAAAGCTTTCAGAAGCTCAAGACTTTGTTGACTACCGCACCCATTCTCACCTTGCCCGTAGAGGGTAAGAACTTCATTGTTTATTGTGATGCATCCTATTCGGGTTTGGGTGCAGTGCTAATGCAAGAGAAGAATGTGATTGCTTATGCTTCAAGACAATTAAAAGTGCATGAACGTAACTACCCAACTCATGATTTGGAATTGGCCGCGGTAGTGTTTGCACTAAAGCAATGGAGACACTATTTATATGGGGTTAAGTATGAGGTCTACACAGATCATCGTAGCCTTCAGTATGTCTTTACTCAGAAAGATTTGAACTTGAGACAGAGGAGATGGATGGAGCTACTGAAGGACTACGACATCACTATTTTGTATCATCCGGGGAAGGCGAATGTCGTAGCGGATGCTTTAAGTAGAAAGGCGGGAAGCATGGGAAGTCTAGCTCACTTGCAAGCTTCTAGACGCCCATTGGCTAGAGAAGTTCAGACTCTGGCTAACGACTTGATGAGGTTAGAAGTAAATGAGAAGGGAGGATTGTTGGCTTGTGTGTAGGCAAGATCTTCTTTTCTTGACAAGATTAAGGGAAAACAGTTTAATGATGAAAAATTGATCCGGATCCGAGATAAAGTGTTGAAAGGAGAGGCTAAAGAAGCGACAATCGATGAGGAAGGTGTTATGAGAATCAAGGGAAGGGTATGTGTACCCCGAGTTGATGATTTGATCAACGCTATTTTGACAGAGGCTCATAGTTCAAGGTATTCTATACATCCGGGTGCAACCAAGATGTACCGCGACCTAAAGCAACACTTTTGGTGGAGTAGAATGAAGCGGGATATTGTGGATTTTATTGCCAAATGTCCAAACTGTCAACAAGTAAAATATGAACACCAAAGGCCCGGAGGAACACTTCAGAGAATGCCCATCCCAGAATGGAAGTGGGAAAGGATTGCAATGGATTTCGTGGTTGGTCTTCCAAGGACATTGGGAAAGTTTGATTCTATTTGGGTAATTGTTGATAGGTTAACTAAGTCTGCTCACTTCATTCCGGTCAAGGTGACTTACAATGCAGAGAAGTTAGCCAAACTTTACATCTCGGAAGTGGTGCGATTGCATGGGGTTCCACTCTCCATTATATCAGATAGAGGTACGCAATTTACTTCTAAGTTTTGGAAAACATTGCATGCAGAATTGGGTACTAGGTTGGACCTTAGTACTGCGTTCCATCCTCAGACCGATGGTCAGTCTGAGCGAACGATTCAAGTGTTGGAGGATATGCTTCGTGCATGTGTGATAGAGTTTGGTGGCCATTGGGATAGCTTTTTGCCCTTAGCGGAGTTTTCATACAATAATAGCTATCACTCAAGTATTGATATGGCCCCATTTGAAGCATTGTATGGGAGGAGATGTAGGTCTCCCATTGGTTGGTTTGATGCATTCGAGGTTAGACCTTGGGGTACTGACCTTTTGAGGGATTCGATAGAGAAAGTGAAGTCTATTCAAGAAAATCTTCTAGCGGCGCAAAGTAGACAAAAGGAATATGCAGATCGAAAGGTTAGAGACTTAGAGTTCATGGAGGGTGAACAAGTCTTGTTGAAAGTTTCACCAATGAAAGGGGTGATGCGGTTTGGTAAAAGAGGTAAACTAAGCCCAAGGTATATTGGTCCCTTCGAAGTACTTAAACGAGTAGGGGAGGTGGCTTATGAGTTAGCCTTGCCTCCAGGGCTGTCCGGAGTACATCCGGTATTCCATGTGTCTATGTTGAAAAGATATCATGGGGATGGAAACTACATTATCCGTTGGGATTCAGTTTTGCTTGACGAGAATTTGTCTTATGAGGAGGAACCTGTTGCCATTCTAGATAGGGAAATTCGCAAGTTGAGATCAAGGGAGATTACATCCATCAAGGTGCAATGGAAGAATCGGCCGGTTGAAGAAGCCACTTGGGAGAAGGAGGCAGATATGCGAGAAAGATACCCACATCTGTTTACAAATTCAGGTACTCCTTTTCGCCCTTGTTTTCCTTCTTGTGATCGTTCGGGGATGAACGATGGGTAAATTGGTATCTATTGTAACGAACTGTTTAGTCGTTTTGAGCAGCAGATTTTATTCTGGAAAAACAGGCTGAGGCAACGGACCCCACGACGGACCGTCGCAGGGTCTCGTTTCAAAACACTTAGAAAAGCTGAGATTGGGTACTGAAAATCGACTCTCTGAACTTCGTAACGGAATGGCAGGACGGACCGTCACAGACCCTTGGTGGAAATTTGGGTCTCTGAACTATGCGACGGACAGCAGGACGGACCGTCGCAGGCGCGACGGCCCGTCACGGGCTACACAATCCCAGTTCGGGTCGGATTTCTTTATACGTTTTAAGGGACGTTTTTGACTATTCCTACTTTAATTATAAAGTTAGTGGGTTAATGTTAATAAGTCTAATTACTTGGGGGTTAAAAGAGGTAACCTTAAGTTAATTAGTGGTTATTATTGTCATCTTTTATTCTTAATTATATACTTATTAGGGTAAAAGAAAGAGGGTTTGAATAAGAAAAATAAGAAAGAACAAAGAGAGACAGAAAAAGAAAGAGAACGAGTAGAGAGAGAGAGAAACGAAGAGGACAGCAAGGATTCTGAGAAGATAGCTTGTTGATCGCAATTCTTCGGTGGAGGTAGGTTATGGTTATTTTTATGCTATTCGTAGTAAACTCTTAATAGCGAATGATATGTATTGGTAGTATTGTAAACCCTTCTATATGCTTAATTGTATGCTTGCATGAATGTGATTATGTAATTGTGACATAGTAAGCATGATGAAGCTATTGAATTCTGAATCTTGAAAAGAAACCCTAATCTACTTTGTTAATGATGATGCCTTGGTATAAAAGAAGGCTTGATGAAAGAAAGTAGTGAGATTAGGGGATCGGGTGCCACGTTCCGGTACCAGGATAGAATATGAGGATCGGGTGCCACGTTCCGGTACCAGGATAGAATATGAGGATCGGGTGCCACGTTCCGGTACCAGGATAGAATATGAGGATCGGAGTGTCACGTTCCGACACCAGGATAGTATATGGATCGGGTGCCACGTTCCGGTACCAGGATAGAATATGAGGATCGGGTGCCACGTTCCGGTACCAGGATAGAATATGAGGATCGGAGTGTCACGTTCCGACACCAGGATAGAATATGGATCGGGTGTCACGTTCCGACACCAGGATAGAATGAGGAGCGGAGTGTCACGTACCAACACGAGGGGAATAAAGATAATGAATCTTGAAAGATGATAATATATTCAAATCTAATGAACCTAATTCCCAAATGAGTATGATGAGGAGGCGTGAGTCCTCATTGATGTGCTTGGTGTTGTAACCAAGGGTTATGATAACTGTAAATGCTGCATGTTAAGGATTTAGTTGATTTTATGATATTGCTTAATATGTACTGTTTTCTATTTTGAGTTGGCCGATGATATCTACTCAGTACCCGTGTTTTGTACTGACCCCTACTTTTATGTTTTCTTCTTGTTTATTTGTGGAGTGCAGCAAACGTACCGTCATCTTCAACTCAACCGCAATTCTAGCCAGTCTTCGTCACATCGGATCTTCAGGGTGAGCTAATGTTTCTAGCTTGGACTGGATCTTCTTCCTCATGTCTTGATGCCTTGAAGTTCCGGCATGGACTAGCTTTTACTTGTTTTAGCTTTTAGAATACTCTTAGTTTAGTCATTTGATTATAGATGTTCTTGTGGTGATGACTTCCAGATTTTGGGGATAATAATAGTTATTGATTTTATTAATGAGTTAAGTCTTCCGCATTACTTTCTGTTGATATTATATTGAAATGTTAAGGTTTAGATTGGTTGGTTCGCTCACATAGGAGGGTAAAATGTGGGTGCCAGTCGCGGCCCGATTTGGGTCGTGACAATACTTGTGTTAGGATGTTCCTTTCATTTACTACAAAATATATTTTCTAGAATATCTATAAGAAAGTTCTAGTAAATTTATTTTCTAGCAATTTCTCTGAAATATCTAGATACTTTTTTAAGATAATTTTCAAAGTTTCTATACTAGTACATTCTAGAGAAATTTATGTCATTCAAAAATCATCTTTAACTTTTTTCACACTCTCCTAAGTGTCTTTTTAGAACTGTCCCAATCTATTCGCAGAAGAAATCAAATGAAGCTTTTGAAAGTGATTTGGTGAAGATATCAATAATATTCTCTTGACTACGTACCTTCAAAGTATATATGATTCCATCTAAAAGTTTTTCTCGAATGAAATGATGTTCCAAATAAGGGGAAAAGGGGCGGGGGGAGGGGGGGAGTCGGAGAACGAACAAGGGCTAGGACGAATTTCAAATTTGAATTCAAAATTCTCTTGAGGATACAAAATATGCCTCAAATTATTCATAATCTACAATAAATTCAAAACGAATTGATGAGGACAGACGTCTAATTCAAGGAGCATAAGGAGAATAACATAAGAAAAGTATACTCGATGAGACCTTCTGCTAGATCAAATGTTTAACTAAGATCGAAAGATTTAACTAAAGAAGAGAAAGCCAGAAAGTTAACAGGAAGAATTTCGAAAGAAGAACTTTGTAATAGCAGAACACTCTTAAATTGGATTTGTTTTCTTTTTAAAGTTTGATTTGTTACAAATGAATAAGGTCTCCCCTATTTATACTTGTGTTAGGATGGTTCTAGATATTACAAGTTCTAGATTATTCTTTTATTTATTGCAAAAATATTTTTCTAGAATATGTACAAGAAAGTTCTAATGAACTTATTTTCTAGCAATTTCTCTGAAATATCTAGATATTTCTTGAAGATAATTTTATAAGTTTCTATACTAATACATTCTAGAGAAATCTATGTCATTCAAAAATATCATCTTTAACTTTTTCACACTCCCTTTTAAAATGATTTTTCAAAACTATCCTAATCTAGTCGCAGAAGAAATCAAATGAAGCTTTTGGAAGTGACTTGGTTAAGATATCAACAATATTCTCTTGAATTTATACCTCGAAGTATCTATTTGGAGAGAAGAACTTTGTGATGGAAAAAGACTCTTTAATTTGATTTTTTTTTTTTTAATTCTGGTTGGTTACAAATGAATAAGCCCTTCCTTATTTATACTTATGTGAGGATGATTCTAGATATTACAAACTCTAGATTGTTCTTATATTTACTACAAAAATATTTTTCTCTCGAATATGTATAAGAAAGTTTTAGTTAGCTTATCTTCTAGTAATTTCTCTAAAATATCTAGATATTTCTTCAAGACAACTTCTCTCAAACAACTAGATATTTTTTTAAGATAATTTTTTATGTTCCTATACTAAAATATTCTAGAGAAATTTATGTCATTCAAAAAAATTATCTTTAATTTTCTTTTTACGATACTTGAGTGAGAAGATGTCTCTAGTCTAGGGTAGGAGCAACCATATTATTGACTTTAGAAGATTGGGCTATTGAAAGTTGGTCGTGCGTAGGAATTAGAATACTATAAGAGAATGACCTATTTATGGTCTCAAAAATTGGACGGAAGAGTTAAAAAGTGGAGACCAAATGGTCAAATTTAAATTTAAAGACATGGCAAATGGATTGCAAATTTGAAATTATATAAAAACCTATATATTATTTAAAAATTATAAAAAGAAAAAATGAAAGTATTACTTTAAAAATTCATCTTTTATCCTACCTATTCATGGTAGCTCTACCTCATACCCTATTTTTTTTATAGGTTTATCATTCAAATTATGAATGTAATGACTGAGAATGATATAATGTAATCAGGCATTATATTTATTAAAACAGAGTTATGATATAGTACAACAAATATAATATAATATAACATGATACATTATTGTTGGAATACCAAACCTCTAATTTGTCTAAGTAACAAGTTATTCTATATGTTCCCTTGACAAGTACTGACATTGCATTAAGTAAAATGAGTCAAGTAATAATACAATACTTTATCATGATAACCCCCAACTCATAAAGGAAAAAAAAATTACGACCTACATTTCTATAGGATATAATTCAACTTCACTAAATTTTGCACCTCAACAGTTTATGATTATAAAACATATGTAACCTAAGAAATTATAAACTCTAATTCCTAAATGTAAATAATTAAGTAGATCGTCTATCCCACTTCAAATCATGAATTCAGACTATAACTCCTGCAATCTTAAGAACTAATTCTAATTACTAAACATCAACACAAACCTCCCAATGTTTTTGTCCCAACTTGAAGACTATGCTCCTACTCTAGTTTATACCTCACTAGATCTAAAAGTATTACAGATGCAACTCGATAAAATGTAATACAAACAAACTTGACTAAAGAACTTTAAAGCGTAAATCTATGCATCAGGTTTTTCAATCTTGTTTCCTTGTGTTGGCTACACGTTGAATCTTCTGTCAAAACTTTCTCAAATATGAACTCCTCTATTTGACTATATTCTGCTTGTAACTTTTTGTTTAAGTGCATTAAGTTATTTGTGAAAACCTAATGACTTTTCCCTTTGAAGCAAAATTGATCCTTCTAATGATTATTTTTTCCTTTTGAGATTTTGACTTGAAAATACTATCCATGTAGGAATCTTTATGAAAGGAAACTTTATGCAACTAGATTCTTGTCGTAAATACAATTCATCTATCGCCTAATAACTTTTTTATTTCGTGGTTGTCCTTCCCCTAATTTCAATCGGACTCAAACTGATAAAAACATATCGATACAAACCTTTCATTTTTTCCCCTATTTATCAATTATCAAAATCTTTCTTAATCTAACAATTATGAAACAATACATATCATCCATCCAAACAAAGTCTTAATAATCTTTCATCCATTCTCCATAGAGAAAAATGTGTTTTTCTCATAACCTACTTATAGAAAATTTAACAAAAGTAATAATTTAAAGTTTTAGTGCATAAGACAAAATTAGCATTAGTTTTATCTTGTTTGTGATAGAGAACAAGTTGATGCTAATTTAGCTTGTTCCACTTATTAGATAATAAAAGTGAAAATTGCAAGTATCTAACTGAAAATATACTTACAATAAAATCAATTTTTGCATTTCTTTGTAAAATTATTTATTGCTATCATGAAAATATTTGATTTCTCCATTTTTATTGTACCATTAGTAACCTTACTAAAGTGATTTTAGTGTTGAAAAAATGATTCTAATATCTTAAAAAAATTATTGTATCACCTCATTACTGTAATATTTACATAACTCTACCTTTTTGAAATCTCATTTAATGAATTTTTTTATTTTTGTTAGTTGCATTTGACATTATATTTAAATTTTATCCTAATCATCCAGTAGAAGTCGAAAAAAATAACAATTACAACTTAAAATTTTATCCATTAATGATATATAAAACCTGTAGTTATAAATTTTTAAAATAGTTTTAAATAATATATATTTAAAAATAATCAAAAAATGATTTATTGGAGTCCATTAAATTATGGTTCATAATTTACTAAATAAATAAATAAATCTTTTAAAAAAGAATTACGTGTTCACAATTCACAGAGAGGTCAGAAAAACAAATGAGCGGAAGCGAAGGTAGTTCCGGCGGCGGAGAACCGGCGACATCATCGACGGAGAAGAAGAAGAAAGAGAAAGCGAGAGTGAGTCGAACATCGCTAATTCTATGGAAGACTCACCAAAACGATAAGTCTGCCGTCCGGAAACTTCTAGAAGAAGATCCGACGCTTGTTCAAGCTAGGGATTACGATAACCGCACTCCACTTCACGTTGCCGCCCTTCATGGTTGGATCGATATCGCTAAATGTTTAATCGAGTATGGCGCGGACGTTAATTCTCAGGATCGATGGAGGAATACGGTACGATCACCCGCTTCACATTTGTATGAAAATTGTGTTTTTTTTTGAGTTTGAAATGATGATGAGAAGTAAGAATTTTTGTTTTCGAAATGTTAGTTTGAAAAACTTTTGTTGGCTTAGGGTTTATAATTTGGGGTTGTTGCTGTGCATGAATGTTGATAAAGTTTCTATTCATTTGTCTCTGTTTAAGATTCTGAATCCAGTTTTTGATAAAGACTTCTATATAAAAAATGAATAGAAGTCCTTTAATTTATTTTTGAATTGAACTTTTCCATGTTCCAAGTAAGAAAGAGAAGATGTTTGAGAGGTAATAAAAAATACAAAAGAATAAGAACACCTAAATAGAATCTTTTGCAGTCAAACACCTTTTCACCTAACTATCACAGACCAATACATGCTAATTCATCTTTCTCCTTCTTATTGTTTACTGTGTATCGTGCGGTCCATTGACGAGCCTTTCTGTGTAAGAATTTCATTCTTTTTGTTTTGATTACTGTGGTGTACGGGCCAGCTTTCGTCATCTCGACTAATTTCATAAGATACCTGCCACCTTCCACCAGCAACAACAATAGGTACCACGTAACTCTGTCCACAAAGATTACGACAGTTGGAAAGAGTCACCTAGTGTTTTTTGTCTCCGCTGAGTTTTGAACCCGAGACCTAAGGGTTCTAAATCACTTCCTTGACCTCTAAGCCACACCCTTGGGTGCATTTCATATTTCTTATTTTGCTCCACCCATTTTAGTTTTAATTAATTAACTATTGAAGGCTTACTTGAACTGATCTTTGGCTTTATCCCTACAAGGCTTCAAAAATATGTTTTCACGCTATAAAAAGACCAGTTCTTGTGCATAAGCCCCCATTTGGCTTCATTTATAGAAAATTTTGTTTTCACTATCTTCTAATGAAATGGCCTATGTTATATTTCGGGGATCGCCTATGTGCATTTGGTGATTGCCTATTCCAAGTGGCCCAACATTAGGAGGTTGTAAGTGCCACTCTGTCCAAATCGAATAAACGGGTCAATTTCTTCAATTTGGTTTACGATTTGGGTTATTTATCGTGGTTGATTTGTATAAACAAATTGATCAAATATATTTAGTAATTTTTTTTCTAGATATTCTGAGATTAAAGATATTTAAGTTGTCCAAGAAAATTCTTTGTAGGGATAAAAATTTCATGCTAAAAAAATTAACTTGTATAAACCATCTAATATAGTTATATTCATATTTTAATTTCTATGTGGTGTTGCAAATATATTGTTGAGAAAGATTAAGAATTATAGCTTCAATCTAGTCATCTTCACATTGATAAAAGATCAAAATAACCTTTAATTTTTAAAAATTCTACATAATACTATGTGACATTTTAAATATAGTATCTATTGATATGAGATACGCACGCGACACTTCTATCAAAGAGATTAATACTTAGTGAAAGTGAAAGTTAAAAAGGTCAAGGATTAATTAAAATAAAAAAGAAGCAATTTTAATTAATAAAGAATAGAAGTATCAGAAGAATTATTGGGAAAAAAAGAGAGTTGATGCTCTTCTTCGCGAATCACATCAACCAAAGGAAGCCAAAAATAATAGTGTTGCACTTCAGGTTCGAACCCTCATCGCCTGGATTGTACATTGCATTGTTGCCACTAGCACCTTTCGTTATTTTGTTCCTCAGGGTGGGAGGATTTGTATATATAAGTTTTATTATACATATAGACACCGTTCCATCGAGGCACTGGATGTCGTGGCACCCCCAATCTTATACGTAGATCTGCCCCTGCCTATACTTAATGTTATAGGGAAAAGGCAATCATAAAGATCCCTTCCTCTTTATTTTTTCCATTAATAGAAAGTTCAAAGTGGTAGAAGCTAATGAAGACAACCATAAATCGCAGAGTTGAATAGAGCATCTAAGATTCAATGAAATAGAGAAAATTGGTTATAAAGTTGTTCCTGATGAAGAATTCAGAGAATTAGAGATTCGAGCGGTGAATAACAACAATAAAATAATGGTATTGAGCTATGTGAGTTTTTGATAATGAGTGTTAAAAAATTTCATCCAGAATAATAAAATTTGATAATCAAGGTGAAGAATGTACTTAATCCAAGCTATTCAATTGAAGTACCAGGCTTTGAGCTCAAAGCGTACAAAATGTGGAGAAAATTAGGTTAATAGAGTCGAAGAAGAGATATGTAATAAAAAATTTAATTTGAGCAATCTCAATTTAGGATAAACTATGTTTAATTATGGTAGGCGGTCTATTGAACATGATATTGTTTTAGACCATAATGATCTCACATTTTGTTGAATTGTCGGTTTCATACATTGATTGATGATATCATCAATATATTGATATGATGGCTATTAGATGTGGGGTTGGAAATTTGTTAGACTTCAAAGGTATTATAGATGATCTAAAACAAGAGTTAACTAAATAATTAATGAAGCTGGTTTTGGAGATTTCTTAGAGTTCGAAGAGCGATATTGGTGGTGTAGTTGCTCTCGTGGAGGTTATGCATTGCATGTTACTTAGACAAATTGAACCAAAAAACAAGAATGAGCTTGATTTTTGGTCAGCAAAAAACCTATTTGATTGGACTTACAAGCCAAAGTTTTTGAGTGAACCGCAAAGATCGTCGAGTAAGATAATCCATGGAAAAACATTTTGAAAGTGTTAAGCAATTTATAAATACCAATACAAGAAAAAGATGCGAATAAACAAAATTTATAGGCAAGATGCGCACACAAGATAACTACAATGACCAAACAAAGTAATAAGCTGTTAACACAAGGATTAGTGTAACAATTAATTGTATTTTGGATCAGGCAAATTAGGCAGAGTTTAAACAAATTCTTACCTTATTTTTATAGATGTGCAATTCTTATTCCCATCCTTGTTCTTCGCCTTAATCGAAACACTCCAATGCCATCTCAAAATTCTAGTAATGACACTTGGACGCTCGGCTGGTCTCACACCAAGGGTTCTTCCCATATAAGTCAATTGTCTAAGATGCCAGCCATATCTTCAACCAGAAAGACAACAATCATTACCAAGTTCTCATAATTAGTAGTTAAAATTAAATAAGCGTGAAAAGAACAAGATACAAGTCTCCCAAATACATCTGATAAGCCATCTACTATGTATTTTACCAGGGTCCTCTCTGGTTCATCTCCCTTGGCAATCTTTACGACTCACTTTGCCTTGTAAGTCCAAACTGAATATACTTATTTCCAACCAAAAAATCGGAACTCGTCTTTTATTTCTTTTTTCGATTTGTCTTGGTAACAAATAATGATATAACCCTTCGTGAAAGCAACTGAACTTGTAACATTGCTCCTTCAACTCAAGAGAGTATCCAACATCAACGTCATTATTCATTTTAGTTAGATCCTGTTTTGAATCTATAACATTCTTGAGGACTTCTAAGAAATTTCCATCACCTATCGACATATTACCATTATCTATAACATTCTTGAAATCAATATTTTAATAATATAGGAGGTGGTGTAAAACAATATTCTATTGATAAAAATACAAAATCTCTTAGATACAAAAAAACATATAGCCAACAATAATTAAAGATTGCTACCCTTCGGGGTGGCCCAGTGGTTTGGGCTTGGGACTTCCTGTTGGAGGTCTAAGTTCGAAACCCCTTGCCAGCAAAAGCAAGCTCGTGGCGCCGGACTTGCCTAGTGCGGGTTATCTCTCCTATGTGGTTTGTGGGCTATTGAATAGGAGCGGGGTAAACCCTGTGTGTATCCAAAGGGTAGTCGCTATGGGTTTCCCTTGTTATAAAAAAATAATAATAAAAGATTGCTTATACTAAATTGAGATAGCTCAAACTAAATTATATTACATTTCTTCTTTGACCCTTACAACCTTACTCTCCTCCGCATTTTGTATTTCTTACTGCTCAAAGTCCGATTGGGCAGTTGGATTGCTAGATTAATATACATTTTTCTTTTCATTGTCAAATTTATCGCAAGAACAAAAAAAATTAAAAACTTATTGTCTTTTTCTTTAAAAAAAATAATGACTTGACTCTTTTTGTCCTTATAATAAATTTGACAGTAAAAAGGGAAAATGAAGTGGTTGAGAATCATGAGGTCTCGGGTTCAATCCCCAGCGGAGATAAAAAAACACTAGGTGATTCTTTTCATCTGTCCTGTCCTTGGTGGACAAAGTTATTTGGACCTTTTGTTGTTGGGAGGTGGTAGGCATTTCGTGGAATTAGTCGAGGTACACGAAAGCTGGTCCGGGCATCACAGTCATCAAAAAAAAAACTCATAATCAAAACTCACATACCTCTATACAATTGTCTTGATTCTAATTGTTAGTCTTTGGAATCCTTGATTCTTTGATTTTCCATTCGTGAACAACATTTTTGTGATTCTTGGCTTCTTTTTTTTGAGAAGGTATCATTTCATGGCTGTGTATTGGATTTTGCCATTTCGAGTTTCCCATCAATGGGAAGGATAAAGGATAAATATGCAATCTTTATGATCACCCTTTAATTATAGCATTGAATATAGGCTATTACCAAGTGTGCATAAGATATTCGTTAAAATATAGTAAAATATTTTTTGTTGTAAATGCAACTAAGCAGAAGAATAAAAATGATGGCTTGTGCGCAAGCCTGGATTTTTAAATTGTTAAACCGATTCTTAATGTCTAGTAGGGATTTAAGCAAAAGATCAGCACAAATAAACGTTTAATCAAAACTAGAATGAGTGAAGTAGAAGAAAGATGACGTTCTTATCGGAAAAGGATCATCAACGAACTACACGAACAAGTGAGAAATAAGAAAGATGAAGTGGCATGTATCTTTATTTTGGAGTGTGGAGAGAAAAAGCTCGTGATTCTAAGAGATTCTAACATAGACGTTCTTGTTCTTTTGTATTTTCAATTCAGTCACTGAAAGTCACTAGTCAAACGTTCTCCTTCTCTTACTTGGAAAATTTGATAAAAAGAATAACTTAGAGGGTCAATCTCTAGCAGAAAGCTTCTGTTTTGTTTGTTGTTGCTGAAGATGATATAAACTTTCTGTAGTTCGTCATCCTATAATACAATGGAGCTATTAAAGGTTAGCTACAAGAATTTGAGTTTTACTTCTGGATGAACTAAATAATATTTATGTAAACTTCTCAAAAAGATATTATATTAATATGCTCCGTGTGACACAAAAATTACTAGTCTTGGTTGTTGAGCTTTGACAAAATTATTTCCATGATGCGAAACACATTGTTTGTTTGTGAGAAAAGTTAAACTTGATATTGCTTTGTTGTCCAGCTCCTTGATAGATTCAATTCCCTCCCCTACTTCTCTGTTCTTGTGAGATATGTGTTTGTGTATATGTGGATGAATATATTGACCCTGATCTTTCTTGAAGTTGTTGGTCCTATAATAGATTCACTCTCTGGGTATGCTATTATTGATTACAGCCTTTAGCTGATGCAGAAGGAGCTAAGAAACATGGTATGATTGAGTTGTTGAAGTCATATGGTGGCCTATCTTATGTAAGTTCTTTGGCTTATCTTGTTCAGCTAAATTTTATAGATTTGATGTCTCATCAATATATATGCTATTTGGGAGTTCTATGATTTTTCAATACCTAAACTCTCAACTTGTGTTAGGGTCAGAGATACCTTTTTTTATGACCGTAGTGTCCGGGTCAGCTTTTCGTGCACCTAGACTAACTCCACGGGTTACCTGCTACCTCCCACTAGCAACTGGTACCAGGTAACTCCGCCCACCAAGACTAGGACATATGGGAAGATCCACCTTGTGTTTTCTTGTCTCCACTGAGTTTCGAACATGAGACCTCAGGTTTCTCAACCACTTCGTTGACCACTAGGCCACACCCTTGGGTGCGGTCCGAGATGGCATTTATCTGGCTGCTACCTCTATTCCCATCAAGGTCTAGGTGCTCATCTAACAAAAACTATATGAACTAATTAAACTTGTAATGATTCTTTTACATAGTTTTATTTGTTCTCCTAACTTCATGATTGATAATTTTCTGCGACACATGGTATATTCTGCTGCATTCTTTTACCTGTCATATTATTAATGACCATAATAGGAAAGAAGGCTACATAGTGACCCAGCCATTAAGTATGTAGATAGGGCATGATATGCTGGATATTTGGATGTTTGTGAAAGAACACCAACAGTTAGGACATAAGTGATTTGTGAGACTTGGGTATCCTGGAAGCTGGATCCGAGTATCTGACAACACACAACAACATACCCAGTGTAATCCCACTTGTGGGGTTTGGGGAGGGTAGCATGTACTCAGACAGACCTTACCCCTACCTTTATGAGGTAGAGAGATTGTTTCTGATACACACACACACATAAATATATATGCTAACCTACAAATGAAGGTCATCTCTACCCTTCCCAAACCTACTTTGTGGGGCTACACTGTGTAAGTTGTTGGTTTGGTTTTGATATTACAACATGAAGTTAGTCGGCTAGCAATGTCCCCATTTTTCGTTTTCCTTAATTGCCCTTAATAGAATATAATAACTTTATTAGTGAGAGGGGTCCTTGTCTTTTTACCAGAAAAGCTAAAAAAATCTGCTTCTGTTCACTCCCACTCTCTTCCATCTCAATTTGGCCTCTCCCTTCTGTGTTTCTCTCTCTCATTGTGAATACAAGTATACAACCAACCAAACTTCTTCATGTAATTTTTCTGATTAGAAACCTTTTTTTCCTTGCATCATTATACTTTTTTGATTTATTTCTTTTACATTCTATTTATTGATGTTACTGATCTTTCTTGTAGACTTCTACACTTCTTTTGTTCCTAATTGCTGTGCTTCTTCTTTGTTTTCTGCTTCTTGTACTTGAGTTTGATGCACTTGAGTCCACTTAGTGGATTTCACTTGGTTTGTTGTCCCCCCCCCCCTTTTCCCCTTTTCCCCTTTTCTGGGTTTGGTGATGAAATCAGTAGACAAATGTTTGTTGCTGTGACTTCACCATTGACAATGACAAGGAAAGCAAAAAAAGAGGCAATGATGTTCTGGGTGATGCTGGGGTGAGAATAATGAATTTTTGGGGGATTTATAATTTGGTACTGCAATGGCAAAGGCCCCTATTTTTAATGAGTTGGCAAAATAGTAAGGACATTTTAGTGAAATGAAAATGGTGACAATATTAACCTACTACCTTCATGTAGTTGGTTAGCAAGACCCTATATATCATGCACAAGTATGACCATTAGTCATATTTATCTCATGGTACGAAAGTGAAGGTTACTTGATGAGCCAGCGAATAAGTATATGCATGGTATGATATGCTGGATATTTGCTATGTTTATGAAAGAATACCCACATTTAGGAAATAAATGATTTGTTTTACTTGGATTACTTCGAAGCTGGATTTGACATTCATATATGTGTGTGTGTGTCTGTGCACGTGCGTGCTTATTTTCTGTACATTATCTCATCTTCCAGCACTTTAAAGAATTCATCTCTTAATGTTGGAAATCGCTTTCCCATCCCCTCAAAACTGCAAACTCATTCTTTGACATCTGCGGATATGTTTTTCAGCTGGATATAATTATTTGTGGAAATGATGTAGGGGCAAGATGGAAGCCATTTTGAACCAAAGGCTGTTCCACCTCCTTTGCCAAAGAAGTGTGACTGGGAAATTGATCCTACTGAGCTGGATTTCTCTAACTCAGCAATTATAGGGAAGGTACTTGTTGTATTAATAGTGATTGTAAATAAACTTATTATAGGTTGAATCAAAGTCATATTGTTCGATTTCGTATAGCTTCCATCCGCCGAGTATCTTGTCAATTAAAATAGTTATTTTCTCGTAATGATGGTTAATCTTATACAATTTATCGTGTCTCATTTAAATGACAATTTTTACGATGTTATGCCTACTATATATCCATTTGTTCTTTTGGTAAAGTTGTTTGTCCACAGAATATTGCAGCTGTATCTTATATTATGATGTATTAGCTAACTTCTTGCCGCCTAGTTGCTTCAAAATACTTTGCATATGATGAAGCTTTTGAATTCTGGAAAATTCTAAGAATTGTATGGAATATTATTTGGTGCTTTTTTCTGCCCTTTGGTTAAATATAGCAAATAGTGTTTTCCGGTTTTGACGTATAGCGAGCATTTTATTTGTCCGTTAGGAACTTTTGCCTAAATAGGGAAAGACAGTACTTTTGTTGCTTGGGGCTGCATTCAAGGTGTTTTCTGTTTGTTGCATTCCCCGTTGTGACTGTGATTTTGATATCATCACCTCAGAACACACAGACACCAGGGTTATCTTCACAATTGGTTGCCCAGTGCTGCCTCAACCATTTTCTTTCATTTCTATATTTGCTTTCTAGTTACTTACATTGTTTCTGAGTCAAGTTTCTTCTAACTATGAGAATACGGTTCTATATATCTAAGATTCATCATTGCTAATGAGAGCTAACATTGATAGGGGTCTTTTGGTGAAATAATAAAAGCTTGTTGGCGTGGAACACCTGTAGCTGTTAAACGCATTCTCCCAAACCTTTCAGATGATCAATTGGTGATGTAAGTATCTAGTGGATTTATCATTACAATGTTATGTTGGTGTTTTCTGGTATGAAGTCCATCTTGGTTGTTTGTGGAGGTTTTCAAGTCTTGTATTTTGGTTTGTTTCTGGGATTGGGATGGAGGCCTATACAGTTTTTTTTCATTATGTTTGATTTTTTAAGCTTTCTTAGGCAATTGATCAGAAAAGTAAAAAGATAGTAACAATTGGAACTTTCTGCACCTAGGACATTGGTGGCTTTTGCAATAAGGTGGCATCAATATTGGTCAATCAATAATAGTGTTGCTTTGGAACAATAAGTTTAACCTAAATCTGTTATTTTCCATGAGGACTTCGAAATAAAGTGAGCAAGAAGTACTACATATGTCATTACCATAGGGTGTGAACCTTCTTAATCTATGCAATGTTTTTCTCTATTAAGGTTAGACAGTTAATACAGATTCAGACCGCTGCAATTTTGTAGGCAATTAGACCCCCTTATAAAATTCATTGTTGGTACATGCTAATTCCTTTCTATTGGTACCTGATTTAATTCCTTTTTGGATTGAAACATAATATTGCTTTACTTTTGATACAGTCAGGATTTCAGACATGAGGTAAATTTGCTGGTGAAGCTTCGTCATCCAAATGTAGTGCAATTTCTTGGAGCTGTTACTGAGAAGAAGCCCTTGATGCTAATAACTGAATACTTGAGAGGGGTATGTGATTGTTCTTTCTTTCTGTAAAATGGATATTGAATTCTTCTCTCTAACTAGTGAAGTTTCATGCATTTATTATGTTGTTAGGGTGACCTTCATCAGTACCTCAAGGGGAAAGGTGCTCTTAGTCCATCTACAGCAGTTAATTTTGCTTTGGATATAGCAAGGTAATCTTGATGAATTATAAATTTCAGTGTTAATTTACTTGATCTCCAGATCATTCCAGCTTCCTATCTGCTTTTGTGACAGTGGTATATCTGATGCCTTGGTCATATGATGGACAGTTTGTTTTTGTGCACCCATGAAGTTCCCGTAGGGATATAGAAGATTGGGTGTTATTTATAGAAAACCATATCCTTTTGTAAGGTTTTCTACTTTTTGGTATACTCCTTATGGGTATTTCTTGCCCACTGTCAATAAAATTTGGTACTTGTTAAAAATAAATGATGGGTAATTTATTTTGGAAATTAATGCTGGCAATTGGCATATATCAATATACTCAATACTTACAAAAAATTTCATTCAGAAACTAACCTGACCAGAAACAATTTTTTGGTGCTTCTATCTTTTCTATGTTATAGCATTCTGCTAGTATTTACATTTTATTGGCGGATATTCAACTTTACTTTTTTTTTGCAACTGTTAAGGAATCACGCAAGAGGTAGAAAAAATTGAATGTTTGGCAATTTAGCTTGTCTCCAAGCCTTGTTTATAGTTAGTTAGCTGGCTTTTTACTTTGCTTTTACAGGGGAGGGGACTAAGAATGCATGAAAAAGAAGTGTCATTATCATGAGTAGCTCATTCTGACCTGATAAGGTTATCTGATGAAGTATCTTGTCATGCCATTTTATAAGGAAACCACTGTTGCCATCTTGCATTTTATACAAATCACTTTGCATTTCATATTTAGTTTGCTCACGTAAGGCTATATGTTTATGTGGGCAGAGGCTTGGCTTATCTTCACAATGAACCAAATGTTGTAATCCACAGAGATTTGAAGCCCAGGTCCGTTAATCTTCTCTGCACGACTCTGTACTGTTATTGGTCGATCTATGCATTTTGTGTATGGAGAAACTCTTATTTGATGCTGATAACATGATGCTATTTTAGACTTTACGATCCATTAGCTATTTCGCTGAATATGGTAATGTTTCCAGGAATGTTCTCCTTGTCAACTCCAGTGCTGACCATTTGAAAGTTGGAGATTTTGGATTGAGCAAGCTAATAAGGGTTCAAAATTCCCATGATGTTTATAAAATGACTGGCGAGACTGGGAGCTGTGAGTGCAGTTGTTTTACCTCCTTTCATTCATTGACGTTTTTATCAATAGTGTTATTTTTTTCTAATATATTTCCATATTATCAACCCATAGACCGATATATGGCTCCTGAAGTTTTCAAACACCGGAAATATGACAAGAAGGTTGATGTCTTCTCTTTTGCAATGATCTTTTATGAGGTAATATTAATCCTTGCTGGCTTTCTAGAAGAATGGAAGAGCGAAATAGAACTTATAAATGAATAATGAACAATGGTTCAGATGCTAGAGGGTGATCCACCACTGTCGCACTATGAACCATATGAAGCAGCAAAATATGTGGCTGACGGACACAGGCCGATGTTCAGGGCAAAAGGTTGGACCCCAGAATTAAAAGAGTAAGTAAACATTGGAGATTGATACGTTCATCATTCAAGTTTTTTTAGAGTTTGGAACTTGATACTTGATCTCTAATGCCAAAAAGGAAAAGGTTACCCAATTATACTTTGAATTCACCAGTCTTATGCAACGTTCTGAAAGGTGGTTTCTGGGCGCCGGGCGGGCTAAAAAGCATTCAAAAAGGATGCTGCAAGTATTTTATGGGGGCATAATTCCCAACTTTTTGGGCATTTGCTTAGGCATAAGTCCCAACCTTCCAGACGTTCATTGGGGCGTAAGCCCGTAGAACTTCCCCAAATAGGGAAAAATTTGCTTCAAGGGACAAGAAAGAAAAAATTGTTCTGATGACATCGGAAAAGAGGGTGGCATCCAAAAAATATGATGCATCACCTAGTCAGTCTATTGGCAACCACCTTTGTTGTTTAATTACTTCTAACGGTTTTAGCTCTAACTAGCATAGACATGTCTAAAATTGATTGTTTTAGAATTACTTAGTGTTTGTAGATGTAGCATGTTAGACCTCACAACTCTTATGGAGTTTGAATTGGAACTTGATTCTGTTTTTGCTAACTTCAACCAATTCCATGCAGGTTGGTAGAGCAGTGCTGGGCTAAAGATGTGAACAAGAGACCTTCGTTCTTAGAGATTCTAAAGACACTCGAAAAAATCAAACTAGGCTTACCTTCAGATAATCATTGGAACATCTTCACCTAAACGACAGGAATACAAGGACCAAACAGACCTTAAAATGACGTTTTCTGTGTACATGAATCTCCCTTCCTAACTGTCTCAAAAAAAAAAAATCTCCCTTTCTAATGTGCTTGTATATATGATCAACCAGGTGCTGTCTGAAAGGACTTTTTCTGTAACTAATTCTTTATGTCCAATTTGATATTGTAGATAGAAACATGGTCCCTGGGTTCATTTTATTCTAATTGTTCTTCTCTTGGTAGCGTCACTGTGATTATGTTTTAACTGGATGTTTAGGGGACTATCAAACTTTCGTTTCTTATGACTGTTTATTTGATGTTTCTATAGCTTTTTACTGGAATTATCACAGGATATTTCATCTTGTTGATTCCAGCTGAAGAGGAATCGTTGATTGATTGATACTTGATCAATTGGTGGATTCACTTGGGCTCTACTAAGCTTTGGGGACTTAGACTGGAGAAACTACTCTCCACATAATTTTACGTTCTTTTGTACAACACTTAATCTCATTTCTTGTTAAAATATACCTCATAAATGCTATATATCCTTACCTTCAATATTTTAGAATGCACATACCCCTAGAATAACCGTAGGGACATGTATCATAATTTTAATGGTCTATCCAAATTTAATTTAATTTTTACCCACAACCAAAATCAAAAGGGGAAGTTACAGTAAGACAATCAAAACTCTCAACTTCCTCTTTCTTAAACATTTCCAAAAGAAGAAGAGGAATATTTTTTTCCAGATTTATGCACGATTTCTTGTTCTTCATCTTCTTCAACAAAACTCCTTTATAGAATTTTTCGATTAATTTGGCTGAAATCACATACAAAGATTTGATTTTGAATGTATGAGATTGGAAAAACATGATGGAACTCAATTTCTTAATTCAATTCCACCAAGTCTCATTCTCTCCACACAATTAATCCATCAGAAAATAGCTTCTAACTTTCCAAACATTTTGGTATAGCATATCCAGTTTTTTTATGCCTCTAGGAACACAAAACAAACCCACATGATTGGGCAGATACTAAAGAATGAAGCAGGCTACAAGCTGTTTTGTGCTGATTAATTTAGTAAAACACACCTCTAAATTAGCTCTAATTAGAACTTTCTTATGGACTGTATCAAATGAATAGGGGTCACCCAAACCGAAAACACACACGTAATTTGAAACAGAAAGCGATTTTAGAACAAAATACTCCCTTCGTCCACTTTTGTTTGCCACATTCGTTTTTCAATAGTCAATTTGACTTATTTTCAAAGTCAAATTAAATTACATTAATTCAATTTTTTAATCAAAAAAAATTTATATTCAAAAACTATATGAAAATACTATACATTACAACTTTCTACATATCAATGTGATTAAAAAAATATATTCTAATATAATCAAAGTTTATAGTTTGACTCTAAAAACGAAAAGTATGACAATTAATAGTGGACGGAGGAAGTACCAAATATCCAATAATAGAACTGCAGGGACTGTGTTGACAAGACCAAAAAAATAGAGCACTTCATTTCTTGTGGTTGGGGGAGAGGGCCACTAGTAATAAAACTATAGGGTTTTCATTGACAAATAAATAGTCTAAAAATATTACACATTTGAGTCATTTTTCGACTAAGTTGTGTATGCCAAAAAAAATTGTACAGCAGAGAAACTGTGAATTTTGAAATCAGAATAATTTATATAAGCTTCTTCTTTTCAAAAAAAGTCTTCAAGTGCCACACTTGCAAACCTGCCACAGACAAGCATATAAGAATTGATAGACCAGTCATCCAAGCCAATTTATAGCTGGTATCTCTGTTCAGTTCTTGCATTTCTTCTTCCCTGTGACACATCAACGTATTAACAGTGTTGATGATTCATGAGTTTTGGATGAATAACAAATAGGTGAGATTTTAACACACCTTTCTCGGAGATAAAACATCTCATCATGGACGCCTTGAACAATCTCAAGCATATGCTTTAGTTCTAATTCCATTGCCTAGTAAGAGCCGAGATGAAAAGTCATTACGTAGTCTAATTCAACTTCAGGTAATGCAGTCATCAAAAACTACATGTAACAAGATTGATGTGCCTCGACTCAAATTTTGGAATATGACAAATTACAATTCTGCCAGCAATGTTTAGATAATAGAGGATTAACGTAACTAAAAGCAAGAAAACCGACAAAACAAGCTTTAAGAGATGACACGTGCACGACTTCAATTGAGTTTTCATTTGTAGTTGTTCGGGAAAAGATGGGATGGAATGAAGTTATCAACATACTTGAATCGTAAAAAGGTTGAAGAAAGTAACAAAAGAATGCTTTTAGTGAATGATGGCACTTCACCTGAAACACATAGATAACTTTATGCACTGGTATTGCTAACTAAAAAATCAATAGATTTCAGAACCTTGTGTTTGAGGAGCTTAAGATTTTTTTCAATTACTCCACCAGCCGGTAGAAAGCTCACTATTCAGGAGTTAACTGCACACTGAGCCATAGAACTCTAAGCAAAATGATATAGCCCCGTTGTGCATGATAAAACAGTTAGGTACCTAGTGGTACGCAAGGAATAGCTTAGCAAAGAGGGCCCTGCATATCTAACCAAGATTGTGGAAGTTCGAGTCAGCAAGAGAAAAGAGTTGAAGAAGGTGTTGGATCTTGAACGGGATGTTTGGAGGGATGTAATTTGCCATATGAACCAAAAAAAAACAAAAGAAAAGAACAATGTACCTAGTTAATAATTCAATTTGAGAACAATGATGTTCCTTTTCTTTTGTTTCTATTTGCTGTTAATGAGTTATTTTAAGAAAGCCTAGTCTTAAACAATGGAGTATGCTTGGAGTACTTCTTCAATGATGCATAAGAGTTTAGAGTTGCTTGATGAAAGGTTGATGCACAAGTTGCAAGCTATAGTTGTTTTCCTAAAATACTTTACCCTACGCACTAAAGGACCAAATATACCCCTTAAAGACACCAAACTCTTTTAGACAATCCACTCTATCTTATACACTGCATTACAAATGGAGTACAATTTCTTTTATTTTAAGAAAATACTAATTCTGAGTTTCTTCTGATATTTGGTCTTAAAAACTCAAAGAATGCTAACTACAAAGAATGAGTGAAATGCTAAGAATTTTAATCTCAAGTATGCTTCAAGCAAGGAATGGATAAGGGGTTTCAAAGTGAATTTTAAGTCTGCTCTGCTGACAGTATGCAAATTCCCCACCTCCAATATACTGATGATACATTGATTTTTGTGAAACTGAAAAGGAACAAGTCAGAATGCTAAAGGTTATCTTATTCTATTTGAAAAAGGTTTTGGGCTACACAAATTGGGGAAAGATTTTAAGTAAGAAATGGCTGAAGGTGTCCTTTCACAGTGATGCAGGAACAATCCATAAGCCCCTAAAACAATTTTTTCCTAATATTTACAACCTGTGTCAACAACAGAAGGGCTACTGTGGGAGAGCCATGGACAGAACAAGGGTGGAACCTCACTTTTAGGAGATTATTGAATGATTGGGAACTGGAAAACATCACTGCTTTCTTTAGTTCAGTGGTACAGCGTAATGGGACTTCCTCAAAAGAAGACAACATGCTTTAGAGTTTAGACAAGAGGCAACAAAGGGAAATTCTCAGTGAGTCAGCTTATAGGATACAACAACAACATACCAAGTGTATCCCACAGGTGGGGTTTGGGGAGAGTAGTATGTATGCAAACCTTATTCCTACCTTGGGAGGTAGATAGAGAGGTTGTTCCCTGACAATCAAAATAACAATTAGGTTGGTTGTTGGCTGTGTAAGCTGATATGGAAAGTGAATGCCTTACAAAGTATGCTGGTTTGCTTCGTTTAGTTACTGGTTAAGAAGTCAATCCTAACATAGGAGAATCTATCTAGAAGGGTTTATCAACTATGCTCAAGATGCTATCTTTGTGGCAGCAAGCAAAGACAATCCACCATCTCTTTTTACACTACAAATGGGCTGACAAACTGTGGAAAATTTTGCTCAACCTCAGGGGCATCTGATGGGCTATGCCAAAGACCATCTATAGTCAGCTAGGATAGGGAACACAAAGCGAAATGGAGGATTATCTCAGCTTGCATCTGGTGGACAATATGGAGAAAGAAATCAGAGATGCTTTGAAGATAAAGGAAGCTCCATCCAGAAGTTCAAAATGAATTGTCTAGTCCTGCTTTACTTTTGGTGTAAACAAGAACATATAGCAGAGACAAAATATTTTTGATACTTTAGATTACACTTAGAGAGGTATCAGGAACCATCTTGTAACTTTGGGCTTGACCACACAACTTGTGCAGTCAATTCTATTTATAGAACTTGTTATCATTATCAGAATAATTGGAAATTTTCCAAGAACAAGAAAGTACTTCGCGTTAGTATACACTTCACATACTGAGATGAACTAAATTAAGCAACAGCCCATGGACAGTGATGTCTTTGAAACTTCAATTGAGTTTATTAAGAAATTAGAACAGGCAACCCCAGTTTTGTTTTCTGATAAGTAAATGGTCAACGAGGTGACATGGTCTAATCTAAGTATATCTCTTTGACGGAAGAATACAGCTATTAAAATAACAATTGTTAGGTCACCAACTATCTCTAAGTGATGATCTCTATATTTTTAACTCATTTCCTTTTCTTGTGAAAAAGTTTTAATTACTCCCCAAAAGAATGACACATTTCAATATTTTTAGTAACAATTCAACTTAAAACCTCCATTTTAACCTCAATGAGATGATTTATAGCCACACAATATCTATGGCTTGTTTTAGACCACAAAATTCCAGCCTTTCATTCTTAAAATCCGTGCCCAATCAAAACCATCACATAAACTGGGATGGAGAAGTAATAAACCTTTGGTCAATCACATTCTTGATATCTATGTTGTACACTTCTGTAAAGTATATTTTAAGCCTATTTTTTGTTGGCAGAGAAGAAAATTAGCGACAATGCACCATATAGATATCGCCCATCTGCCTCACAACGTCACTAGCAGTAGTATTCTCAGGAATGTGGCAGAGTATGATTCGTCCAGGTATTAATCCAATGTCAATGAAATTAACCAACCTATATGAATTGCTCCGACTCACCCATATAATTAAATCTGAATATCCGATTATGAACCCCCACCCTGATTCCTTTCTATTCCTCCAATATAATTGTCTTTTAACTAGGATTCTGCAATCAGTTAAGAAAATGAACATTTGGCCCTTCTCCGTGAAAAGAATCACAAATTTTTAACAGCACAAAACAGCCCCCAAATCTGATACCTTACTGATCAAAGAAGAAAGGACCCAGACCTTCTAACCCAATCATTTCGTTCTTTTCTTCTTTCAAAATTTGGGCTCTCAAAAGGTTGAAAGTATCCAAGGATCAAGTGCGTTAAAAGACGCAATCCTAACCGTTTCTCAAACTAAACAAGATGCTTCTATCAAACAAGACAACATTAAAAGTTCAGGAAGATTTAGAAGTTTTCACTTAACAGTCTATTCAACATTATGAATTATATCATGCATGCAACACTATATGCTATAAAATAGTCATTAATTTTCTCAAAACCAGAAGGAGGCACACACATTTCAAGAAAACTAAATTTTACATGAATACATGCCACAGGGGTCAACAGATGTCAATTGCCAACATTTATCTAGACAAAATAGATAGACAGATCCTGAAAAATATGAATTGAGCTACACAGGTACGCATATTAAAAGAAAAATAAGTGCTTACCTCAACAGAAGTTCTCTTGGCAACATTTGTCCAATCTTTAGCTGCAACGCCACTTTTCCAGTCAAAATCAATAGTCAACTTAACCGGAGGCTTGTGAACTGCAGCAGTAAAGCAAGTGTGATAGTCTGCACCTTCGGCAGTCTCAAAAGAAAAATGTCCCTCGTGAACATTCTCCGCGTAGTGATGGGTATGGCTATTCCCTTGTGCAGACGATACCTAAAGCACAAAACACCAGAAGAAATCCAGATAATCAAAGATATATCGGAGAACAAGGACAAATTTTCAAATTTGGAGCATATGAAACCATCAGACCAACTGCGCCAGGACTAATAATACATTATTGGCATAAGATGGATCTGAATTCAGCCGAACTAATACAGGATTCATATGGCAGATCCAAACTAACTTGGGATTGAAGTATAGTTAACAGATTGATCAAATAACTAAAGTATCAACATTCCTCTGTTGATACATTACAAATACATAAAACAAAAAACCAAACAGAACTTAATCAACCAGGTTAAAGATTTTGGCAGTTGACTCCAGAATATTTGTCCAATCATAATATCCAAATGAAGCTTAACAAAACCTACCATATCCCATCAATGCATCTATCACCCAAAGGTATAAAACTTGTACTACTCTAAAAATAAGATTCTTATATCAAGAACTACACAAAAAAAAAAAAAATCTCTTATATTGTTTTATAATCTTTAATCTAATAATACTATTATCATTTTTCAAACCCTATATTTATGTAACTTAAAACCTAATAAATTAAAAACACAAATATTCAGAACCCATCAGCTTCAACTCCGGGTTCTGGCGTACGATCACCATAAAAAGAACTAGTTTTTTCCACTGACGCATAAAGCTTCAATTAAGTAAACCCAGTTGCTAATTTGAAAAATAAACATGAACCCATTTCTAACCTAGCTCATATAAATCTGCGCAAAACAAAAAAAAAAGTGTCTTTACCCTGACGGTGACTTTGTGTGTATCAGGCAAAGGATAACCTTCATTTGTATTAACGATGTGATACTTGCCAACAGTCATGGAATGACCCTTGATTTCTTCAGCTATGCATTTTGTATGACCAGATTCAAGTTCAAATCTTAGAGATTCAATTTGGGTCAAAAAAATTCCCAAAATTACAAGAAGAAATAGGGTTTTACTTCTCCAAATCATCATTTTCCTGTTAAATTGAACCAAAACAAGAACAAAGAAAGAAAAAATTTAGAGAAAAAAATTTGCTAGATTGGTGGAGAAGTTGAAGTTGAAAGAGGGCTTTGTTTAAGGGATGAAGACCGGAGGAAGATATATAGAAGAAAGTCAAATTAGTGGCATTTTGTATTTCTATGATCTAAACTTCCCAATTTTCAATTTTTCCACTTTTTAATAGAGTTGAATATTATTTAATTAAGAAGTGGTAATAACATGATGTGACTACAACTACTTTTATTTTATTCAATATACATATACTAGAGGATGATGATTTAGTAATTAATAAAAGCAATTATCATTAGATTAATTTAAATAAAATTTGTTGAATTATAATTTAAATAATATTTGTTAAATTATAATTCAATTGATTCGAATAGGATTTGTTATATTCTATAATTTCGTGTGCAGGCTAACGACTTGATGAGTTTTCGGTCTTTCATGAAGGGTTCGAATTTCAACAGTTAATATCAAGAAAAGACAATTTTTTCATGTTTCATACTCAATATTAATTACTTATTCCTCAAATTTTTTTCAAGACTTAATAATAAACACCAATTATTACAAATCGTGTGGTAATTAAATAGTCATGTTAATTATTATTTTTTTAATAAATATGTCAAACTCAAATATTTATTTTTTAATAAATATGTCAAACACATGTAGATACTAAGACTGATCAACGGATCGGAACCGGTTCACCGGATCGGAATGAACCGGTACCGGAACGGAACGCAACCAGTTGACCGGTATCGGGATGAACCAGATCGGAATTACCCCGATGATTCATCGGTTCCGTCCCGTTCCACTATATACCGGGATTGAACCGAAATGAACCGGAACGGACCGGAATGGAACGGGACGGGATAAACGGTACGATATTTTTTGAAATTACGAAAATATAATTATTATTTTTTATTTTTTTAAGTATAAATTAATAGTTTTTAAATTTATACTATAATTTTTCGCTTAACTTTATTTTGAAGATATTTTATTAATTTTTTTGTTGTTGTTAAGTTTGCAAGTAAAGTCTAATAAAGTTTTCAAAATTTAAATCTTTTGAAGTTTATACTCTATAAGTTATTAATTATATTCATTAATATTTATTTATAAGTTATATTTATAACTTGTATCTTGTAAATATTAAATAAATAAAATTTGTAATTTTAAAAAAATTAAATTAAAATAAGGATAAAACAATTACAAAAATTAAAAAATATCAATTTAATTTATTTAAATTTGTAACTAATTACAATTTCAATTTACAACTATTAGTAGAGTACATACCTTACGCAGTCACCCTCTAGGAAGGGTTCTGTTTCAACTAAGTCTCGAATGTAATACTAATAGTTATATAGTCCCGTAAAACCTCTTTCTAACTAAGATATGGATTGATTGTGATCAACTTCTGGTCTTGGTAAAGCTCGTTGACAATCTTGAAGTTCGATGTCATCATCACTACCACATCCAATAGCTGAATCTATGAAAAGTTCAAATTGACTATCTAACTTTGGAAGTCCTTGATTTCTACGTTCAACATTTATCTAGTCTCTAAATAACACTGATATCTCCAAGCTGTCTTCTACTAACGAATATCTGTGGTCTCCAATTTGAAATCTTGTCGCGCTGAAAGCTGCCTCTGAAGCTACTGATTGATCCTTGAATTGCAAGCACATCCTTCACCATCCTACTAAGTTTTGGAAATTAAGCTCCACGATTCCTCCACTAGTTCAATAGTTGCGGTATACCTTCATCGTTTGTAATATCATCCGTACCCTGTTCAAGATATTTAACAAATTCACATTTATTAGAAGAGTCAAGACCAAGTTTTTGTTTCACTCGTCCATGATCACCTACTTGATTCATAGACGTTTGAGGATTTTCGACATTATCTAAGAATGAATATTTATCATACATTTCTTTAGCAAAGAATTTTATACTATTTTGACATGTTACCAAATCAGGTTCTTTTTCAGGTGGAATATCTAAATTCTGATAAATGCATTCAACTAAAGCTTTTGCACCATATTCTTTATATTTGGGGTTGAAAAGAATTGCAGTTAAATAAATTTGAAAAATAGGAAAAAAATATTTCTTAAATTTTGTAATCATAACTTCAATAGCAGAGGTAAATAAAGTATTTGTTTTATAATCAGAAAAAATAGATGAAATCTCACATATGTGTATTAAAATTTCAGAAATAGTAAGATAATATATTCCAGAAAAAAATTTAGTAGCATCATAAAATGATTTCAAAAATATTCTAAGTTCATTTACTTCATCCCAATCACTATCATTAAGTTTTAATTTAGGATAAGCATTATGATTATCAAATAGCGTAGTAATAGGTTGTCTATATGCATAAGCAACTTCAAACATATCATAAAAGGAATTCCATCTAGTTTTTACATGCTTCGGAACTTTTCTAAACGGAAGTTTAAATGCATTACAAAGTTCTTTAAATTGATTAATTCTACTACTACTATTCATATGAAAAATGTAAAAACAAGCATTATCAATTTTATCACAACTATTTTCAAATAATTTCACACTGTCACTAACAACCAAATTTAATATATGCGCGGCACATCTAACGTGAAAAATATATTTACTAATAGGACAAAGTCAAGGTTCTAGCATATTAATAACATTTAAATTAGCAGAAGCATTATCTAAAGTAATACTAACGACTTTATCACAAAGACCGAAAAAATCTAAAATTTTCAACACAGTAGTAGCAATATAAATTTCGATTTTTTTATTTTGACAAATTTTATAACCAATAATTCTTTTTTGTAAATTCCAATTATAATCGATCCAATGCGAAGTAACAGTTAAATAATCAAAACCATTAGGACTACGACCCATATCAGTAGTAATAGCAACTCTACAATGTTGACACCCAATTTTGGCCTAACATTTTAAAAATTCGTGATTTTGAAGCTTTATTTATTTAATAGCAAATTTTGGTCCGATGATTTTAAAATTCATACATTTTGAGTCAAATACAAAAAAAAAATCTGCCTTTCCCACATTATCTCTCAAACAATTTTCAATTTTGCAATAGTCTCACATCGGTATTTCATCCTTTTTGAGGATTTTGGGTTTCTATATAAGCCCACTTCATTCACTATTTTAGGAGAGGATTTGGAGGGGAAAACAAAAGAATACTTATAAAATTTTGAGAATTCTTGGTTCCCATAGTTCAAAAATTTTAAAGTGTTTTTGTGGTTTTTCGAGTTGAAGAGGTGGAGTCGTCTCCTTCAAACTCGTAGTTCCTGTTCGCCGCCCAGAACCAGGTAAATTTTTTTTTCTTAGCCTTGTTTTATTTAATTCCCAGCTCTTTTATGTTTTTTGTTTATTATACGTAGCTTGTTTTGTTTCTTTAGTTTAATGTAGTTCTAAAAGTCAATTAATATTTGTGTTTATTGTAGTTTTAATATTAGCATTATTTTACGGTTCGATGTTTATTTATTTATTATTATTATTATTTTAAAATTGTTAGTCAACTATTTGCTATCTTAACTTTTCTGGGTTTTGTTATTATTCTATTTTAATGTTATTTTTAATTTTTATATATTACGTTATTGTTATTTCCATTTCTAATTATGTTGTTTTAGTTTGATTGTTGTTTTCCATATTCTCTTGGGATAAGTTTGTTATGTTTTGTTGATGTTCAGGTTATATTAAATATATTTGTTAAAGGGCCGATGAAAAATCTATCCGTCGGGTTTAGAGGCCTCCCCATTTTAAAAAGACGAAATTTTAATTCAAGTTTATATATTTTACATGTTGAAAGGGGCCGATGAAAAATCTATCCGTCGGGTTTAGAGGCCTCCCCAATATTAAAAGACGGAATTTTAATTTAAGCTTATATATTTTAGTTGTTGAAAGGGCCAATGAGAAAACTCTCCGTCGGTTTTGGAGGCCTCCCCAATATTAAAAGACGGAAAATCTAATCTAAGTTTATATATAATTTTTTGTTGTTGTTGGAATGGGCCGATGAGGAAATTACCGTCGATTTCCAAGGCCTCCCATGTTAATAAGACGGATTTTTTATTTTTATTTTTAGTTATTATTTGAGTCATTCATTTTTATTTATATTTATTTGGTACTAACTCTTTTACTAAGTGTCTTTATAGGTACCCGGAGGTGTTTCTCCTTGAATTATTCGAATGAAGTTCGAATCATATTTTTATTTAATTATTATGTGAATATTGACGTTAGGCAAACCTTAGGCCGATTGTTATTATTTTATTTTATTTTATTGTGTATATTGCATGTTTGTTATATTTGTACATCATTATATTCTTCCTCAATTTGAAAAAAAAATGAATTCAGTCGGGAACCACCTTTGTGGATTCCGAAGGGTGCATGACCCCTCCCTTCGGAATAATTTAAACCTCTTACCTAGAATCGAACTGGTTTCGTAAATCATTTAATGGTTTCTTAGTTTTCCTAAAATTAGGTGGCGACTCTTTTTAAAACTCGTTTATTTTTTAACTTTGTTAAAATTGAATCAATTAATAATTTTCTGAGTTGCCGCGACGTTTCGACCTATTTTTGACAGAGTAGGGACGTAAACAGAATGGCAACTCTGCTGGGGAGTTTAGAGGTTTTAACCAATATGAATTTATTTATTTTTTGAATTGAGGAAGTTTTTGTTCTATTGTTATGTTATACCTTGTATTTTTATATTTTGCTTATTATTTGTTTATTGTATTTATTCATTATTTATTTTATTATGTATATATTTTTCATTGCATTTCATGACATAATTTCCGTCAAATGACAATTAGTTTGCATTAGGACAAAGGAAGTTACATGGCTTACCGCGGCTTCCTTCAGAAAAACACACAAGTCTAATCTTTGGAAGTAATAAACGAATAGTTGGCTTGCGGTCATCCAACGTCGTTTATTAGCTTCACCCCGTTGTTTGTCCGACTCGGGTAACCGTCACTTCAATTAATAATTTTCTGAGTTGCCGCGACGTTTCGACCTATTTTTGACAGAGTAGGGACGTAAACATACAATCCATTAGTTCAAAATAGGCACATAAATATTGACAATGTTTTTCTTGAAATTCAAAAATATCTCTTTTTACTATGCTTCTTGATAAACCTTTATAACTCGGATTATATGTTTCACGAATATATGCAATAAAATCCGGATGTTCTCCAAAACTAAAAGGTAAACCACAAACAACAACCATTTTAGCAAAGTTTTCACGATCACGATCCTTGTTATAGGTTCGATGTGTAAGAGGTCCACTTGGGTTCGAAGTATTTAATTCACTTTGAACCATATTTGATCCTCTAGCCGATGCTTCAAAATTACAATTTTCAACAACTTCAAGAGAAGACATATATGCAAACCACTCTTTACTATGCTTGTTAATCAAATGTTTTTTTAATCCCTCCGTTGAACCTCCAGTCCCACCAGATGTATATTTAAAATGTTGTTTACAAAGATTACAGATACTAAAAGTTTTTTCTTCATTCAAATAACAAAATTTCCACACATTTGATTTTAAAGAACGTTATACCTTGGTCTTACCTCTAGTTGGAATAATAGGGGGACGAGTAGTTCCAACCGGAGGTGGAGCTTCAACACCTATACTATTGAGGTCGGGGCTAGTCGGTGTATCATCTAAATCTACTTCTTCATCTAAATTTAATTGTTCATTCATTTTCACTTCTTCATTTTCTTGATTAATACCGTAATGTCTTTCATAGAGTTCATGGGGAATCATAGGAGTATCCGAATTAATATTTAGAGGACCGTGACGGGAAAAACTAGTTTCATTTACATGCGTAAATTCATCTGTATTCATTCTAACAAGAGGAATTTTAGATTTAGAAGAACTAGCACCTTCATTAGTTTTTTTAACAAAATTTTTTACTGATTCTACTAGACCTTTTTTACTTCCACTTTTTTTAGAAGACTCCATTATATAAAATTACAAATTACAAAATACAAAATTTAACAAGAACAATAATTACAAGTTAAAAATAATAAATACAAAAAATAAATATAAGATTAGAAACTGGAACGAAGTTACCAAACGTTTGTGTAAGAACAAACGATTATAATGAAAATAAAAATATTGATGTCGAAACTTGAAATTTGAAGAAGATTCCTCCTCCGAAATACACCAAATGACCAAATAATATTAAGAATTTAGAACTGAATTGAATATTGAAAATTTGAAATTTTAGAATTTATAATCCGTAATTGTTAAATCTTATAAGTTATAAATATGAATGGATATACATATTCTCTTAAAGACTCAAACTTATGTTTGTAAGTTGTAACTTTGTATATAACATTTTTAGAAATCAATTCTAATTTATAAAACAAAAAAAAATAGCCGTTTTAATTTTTTCGTTTAAAATGACTGTTGGGACTTGGGAAAAGGGAAAATCGGGTAGGGGGCGGGGGGTCGGGGCTGCAGCAGACAACAGTGCAGCACTGCAACTTTTGATAAAGCTGCAGAGTGCATACTGCAGGACAGCAGGGGCCAGGGGCGGGCAACGGGCAGGGCAGCTGCCTCGTCCCAAGTGTCAGGAAATATAAAATATAATTTATAGAAAATATAAATATAAATTATATAAAATATAAACTATAAAAAAATTAATATATATTAAATAAACTGGACCGGATCGGAACGAAACCGAAAATGAACCGGTACCGGTACATCGGTACGAAATCACAGTTTCATCCCGTTTCGTGTACCGGTTCAAATTATCCCGTCCCGTCACGTAGGCAACCAAAATGGGACGCACCGGAACGGTACCGGTACGTCCCGTTCCGTTGACCAGTCTTAGTTGATACCACAAAGTTAACTCTCTCTTTTATAATAGTACAACTAGAATAATAAGAAGAAAAAGTACTATATGCATTCTTTATTATTAGTAAAATGGTATGTCTTAGTGATCAGGTTGCGGGTCATTGTCGTTGTACGCTCAAAACTTTTTTTATACGAGTCTTAGTTGTTGTGTTGAATTTTGATGTTACGAAGGTTTAATTTCTCATCTAATAATCTCTCACATTAAAGCTAGAAAAGGATAAAAATATCGTCAATACTAGGTTTAATTGGTTTACGTGTTATTAGCAAAACATTAACATTTTTATTTACTTTTTTTCTCGAGTCTTGCATTGTTTTTCAAGTACTAATCTACTTACAAGAAGTCTTTATCAAAAGACGTCATTGGATTCAGGTAATTCAGACTATATTTATTGATATTTTTATTTAATTACTTTTGATATATACTATATTCTAAGTCTTGTATTGTTTTTCAAGTACTAATCTACTTAGGAGAAGTCTTTATCAAAAGACCTCATTGGATTCAAGTTATCCAGGATATATTTATTGATATTCTTCTTTAATTACTTTTGATATATTACTATATTATTATTCATTGCTTCATTCTATTGTAAAATAGATCAACTTAATTCATATGTCTTTAAAATCATGTAATAAATTCAATTGTACTTAAATAAAGACAATCAGATTGACGCCCACCTAAAGCTAAGGCATTGTGATATTATTTTAATTTTACTTCTTCTTTGCTAACAATTCTATATTTGTGAAATTAAAGGGTCGATTGATATAATGGATGATACTAAAAAATATTGAGCAAATAAATGGCATTTTGGGATATTTCTGTCAATCATGAGGTGAATGCAATAATTAGAGAAACTCGAATTGTAAATGATCACGGTACTTTGCTATAAGTGTCTCTTTGTTTTGGAAGGACTCTCACCTTGATGATAATTCACAAAACATGATTAGGATTGTTGAATTTGATTTGTCCAAAATTATGCAATGTTGAAAAGTGAATAGACCGTGATAATGAAATTACAAAATAAAGAAAATACAATACCTAATTTAGAGATGCAACAAGAGTAGTTATCTGACAATACTAGAATAGAGAATCATAGTGACAATTATCTAAATAGGTCTAAAAATAACAATTCAACAGAACTTATGAAGGCTTTTAAGCTACAATCAACCAGCAGAATTGGAAAGAAAGAAGAATTTAATGCTCAAATAGATTATTTATTTTTAGAAACTCAATCAATCTTGAAGGATTCAAACCATAGGTCAATCTGTTAAGGCTCGTGGGGGTGCCACTCCATCCACGAGCTTCAACAAAAACTTTATACAAGTATTTATATACAACATCTTTATAAATAATAACTGTGCCACCCATTGAACTAAAGTATTCTTTAGTGCAGTGGCAGACTGTCTACTTTGCAAAGTCTAGGTCACAAGATTGATTCCAACTAGCAACGTTTTGTTTTAACTTTTTTCAACTGTAGGCAGCCTTGTAGCGTTTCTCCTTAAAACTACCATACACATTCTCTTTTTCTATTCATTTTACTTATCAACTTATGATTAATTATTAATCAATAATTAATTTTCAACTAATTTAATTAAACTCTTTGAATTTTCTTTTATATGATCAAATATATATTAAAAAAATTCTCTTCACTGTTGATATCTTCTTTAAACTTTTGAACAACAACAATTTGTCATTAATTAAAGCTTCAATTTTTCGTCCGTCGTCCAATCCTGCTCTCCCATCCAGTAACAAGACAAATAATTCTATATGAACCTAAAATTAATTTAATCGATGAGTCTATTGCATATTAGAGAAGAATTCAAAATCTGAAGATTTTATTGAACCAATACTATTTTAATTTAGGTAGTTAACGAAATTTTACCATAATTAACGAATAATGTAGTATTTGGTTGGTAACTAATGGCTCAAATATGATTTATAAGCTAAACTTAAGACAAAAATAATAAAATAAGACTGAACCGTATTCTCACAAGTGGTTCCTCTAGCTTGTATTAACTAAACAAGGGCAACCCTACGCCTCATATGGGGCACAGTTGATTATATTCTAATTTATGTCAGTTTCTCTCGATAAATATACATATATACACGTGATTTTTCTTAAAAGTTAACGAATGCACGTGCACCTCTATCAAATCATGTGAGTCCATCTCTGCTTGACACCCAATGACTCTAAATCCTAGACCCGCCTCTAATTCGAACTCGAGAAAACATGTTTAGTTAGCTTTTCCATCAAAAGAGACTCCGAAATTGATATCCAAGAGGTTCAAGCGACACAAGTTAAGTGTCACTTCTTGCTGCACTTAACATCTTTTTTTATTTACTTCATTTTATATTATTGATTGCCTAGCTAGTTGACTATATATGAATATTAACCGAGTAAAATGCGAAAAATTAATAATTTATTCTCCCTTTTAAGTATGTTTTAAATGCTTTTACTTTTTTGATTCTTTACTTATCTTCTCAAATCTTATAAACATCAAATGCATGGATTATATACCATTTATTTACTGTGTTTATTATCCAAAACGATATGACAATGTTACATATTAATTATGTTATAAGGATCTTTCATATCTAAATATATTAAGAATAAATTCTAGTCTATTTTGCCTAGCGAAATAATTTTCATAAATTTGTTCCATATTAAATAATTGAGAAAAAAATTCTATTGTTCTCTATTATTATAATATATAAAAAGTTTCATATTGCCTTTTGTTACTATGAGAAAATAGTTAAATATCTCCTCAATATATATTCAGACTTTCAACTACATACTAATACTTTACGAAGGTCTTGCAACCTCTGAAACTACAAAATAGAGAAATGATTTGAATGAAAATATTTGATATCGTGTTCTTAAAATAATGATGGACTTTTTGAAGAAGATAGAAGGCAGCAATCAAAACGAAATGGAGAAAAGATTTGGACGAAAAGATTTGAAGAGTAGAATATCCCAAAAAGACTTCTTTTTATTTAACAATGGTGAATGTATAAATGAGGAAGATGACTTTCATTAGGTAAAAGATTGACATTTGTTGTCTAGTTTGAAAACAACAGGCGCTTAAAATGTGTGTATCACAACACTTTGGACCAAAAAGTCACATGGGTGATAGGTCAAAATAAAGGTTCGAAATATTAAGGTTCGACGGGTTCAGGTTCAGTTGACAAAAGGTTAAGTAAAAGAGTCTATTAGACCGCTTCGTCGTAGAAAAATTGAAAGTTATAACTTGTAAAGAAGAGAAAACAACATGGAGACAGAGATCTAGAGCAGTTTGGCTTAAACACAGAGGTAAAAATTACAAGCTTCTTCCGCAAAATAACAAATGCACACAAAAGAGTCAACACTATTTACAAGATTAAAGTAAGGGATGAGTTAGTGATTAAACCTACTTAGATATAATAGGAGATCATAGAGTACCACTACAACAAATTCGATTATCAGGGAGAAATAATTTCTTCAATAATAAATCATATTTCGTCAATAAAAATCTTGTGTGATCAACTCTCTCTTGTCGTTCATTTTTCTTTTATTCTATACTTCATTCACTTCTTTCAAATTTAACTTTTGTAGAAACAATATATTATATGAATATATACTCATACAAAAATGAATGAAATTTACCACCCACAATTCATTTAAATGTAGATTATATTTTATTAAATTGTGTATTTTTTTAAATATCTTTAAATATATATTCAGTACGATTTTTTATTTTATTTATTTATTTTTGTAAATTTTAAAAATTATTCAGTACAATGATAAATTTATTTAAAATTAAACTTTTGATTTTATTAAAAAATTAATTGGTTCAAGTTAAACATCGATACCAATAACTATAATACTTCATCATAATATATTTGAAATCCTCGTTAGTTCATTTCTTTTATTTGTTCTTTCATTTTTTAGTTTATTTCAATTTTCACACCGATGGAAAAAGTTAATAGATTTTCATATTGCACCTTTGCAAAGTCTAAGTTTATAAGTCGATTATATCTCTGTATAGTTACTCTACGTACGTATGTGGAATTATATTAAATATGGACATATGTATAGACAGAACCAAATAGATCGACTTAATCTATGTAGTTTACCAATCACAAATCAATAGACATGCACAAAAATTAGCACAAAGACTTGACAAATTATTTTTTTTATCTTTCTTATCAAGGAAAGGGTATCAAATAATGAAACAGTAGTGCTAAACCAACAAATATTAGTGATCTAGTGATAGAACAGTGCCCAATCACAATACTTATAACTCGAATTGTATTTTTCAAATGATGCATTTTATAATTGCGTAATTTAAGAAAATTGATGTATTGAACTTTTTCATTTATACAAAATCGATCGAATGGACTCTGTCTACCTCTTATGAAACATCTGTATTATTCTTTTTGTAAGTTGTCACTTGTAATTATGAATAATTGTAGCAAAAGAATTGTATTTAGCTATGATTTTTTTTCCGTAGCAAACTGTTTAATTATTCACTACAAATTTTAAGTTATCGCTATTTAACACCTTATATATTTTGTGACAATCTTTTTGTTGACACTAAAATCATAGATTGATTAGCGACAATAAAATATTTTTCACCACTTATTTATATTATTAGTGACGAAATAAATGTCATAATTAAATATAAATTTTTATAGCTAAAATTTATAATATTTAACTACGAACTCTAATTTGTTGATGTTGTAACAACATATTTTTTAAATGAAAATTTCTTGTGTCTAGAATTTAATAAATTATAAGACAAAAAATATTTTGTCATGAATTAGCTACATTATTAGTGAAATAATGTGTTACTGATAACTTTAAATTTGTGACTAACACTACTTAACAATGACACTAATTAATTGTTTGGTGGGAAACTTTATTGGACAAAACTTTACTACAGATTTTTATGTTTCGTCACTGAAAGTATGTGTCTCATATATTTAAGCATGAAAAGTAAATTTTGTCACTAAAAGCGAATAATTAGTGACGAATTTGATGTCGTAGTTTGTCATGAATTACATACACTATTAGTAACGAAATAATATGTCACCGATAATTTTAAATTCGTGACTAACACTACTTAACAAAATGACGCCAAATAATTTTTTTTGTAGGAAGTTTTAGTGGACAAAAATTTGCTACAAATTCTTATGTTTTGTCATTAAAAGTATGTGTCTCATATATTAAAGCACGAAAAGTAAATTTTGTCACTAAAAGTGAATAATTAGTGACGAATTTGATGTCGTAGCCATTAATTTCGTAGTTATATATCATATTTGTTGTAGTGATACTTTGAGAAGTTATATGCTGAAATGAGGTTTGGAAGCCAAATTTAGAAATGAGAGAGTGTCCTTTGAGTGATAAAAATGACAAAAACCAACCGATGTTCCCCTTTGAATCATAGGAAAAAGCATCAACGCATATTCTGGGGACAAATCCCCTAGCCCAGATGGCTTCTCCATGGACTTTTTTGGCTAGTGTTGGATAGTCATAAAAAAAGAAGTGGCGGCAACAACTCAAAACTTCTATGAGAAAAGGGTATTTGAGAAGAGTATAAATTCTACATTTATGGTTTTGATACCCAATAAGACAAGGGCTATGGAACTAGATGACTTTAGACCAATAAGCCTAGTACGAGGAGTGTACAAGATAATTGTAAAACGAGTCGACTAAAGAAAGTGATACATAATCTAGTGGATGGAAAACAAATAATTTTTATCAAGAATAGGTAGATCATGGATTAAATATTTATAGCTAATGAATGTGTTGACTCCAGGGAAAGAGATAAATAATCATGGATCTTATGTAAACTGGATATCCCGAAGGCATATGATTATTCGAATTGAAATTTAATGACGAATATGTTGTAGAGGATGAGATTTAGACCAAAATGGCTAAAATGGATTAGACAATGCATAAGCTTACTGAAATGCTCTATTCTAATCAATAGAAGCCCAAGTGGCTTATTCTCATCATTTATCGCTTTTTCTGTTTATCTTTGCCATTGAAGGGCTAAACAACTTATTTGAGACTGCAAAAGTCAAGGGTTGGATCAAAGGTTCCCAAATGGGGAATAATACAAGAAACAATCTACATTACCCATCGACAGTATGTAGATGACACTCATAGTATTTTACGATGCAGTAGAGGAGCAAATGCTGATTTTGAGGGTCATTTTCAATATGTTCTACATTTCTTCAAGTCTGCATATAAACTGGAGCAACATTGTCATCTATCTAGTCAACTCAATGATAAATATTGAAGACTTATAAGCTAACAATCTAGGATAAAAAGTGGGTACATTACTAACAACTTACTTGAATATGCCTAAGAGCAAGTTTTAAAAAAATGGAGTGCAGTAATTGAAAAGTGTGAAAAAAATCTTGCAAGCTGAAAGTGTCAGTATTTATCTTCGAGTGGTAGATTAATTGTAACGACTCGAAAAATAATAGGTTGAACTAGAGCTTAACAAATAATTTTATAAGCGGAAAATGGTCAAAATTGCCCCTGAACTATGCGAAATAAATCACTTATACCCTCGGTTACATTTTAGGATCAAAATGCCCCTTTCTTTATCTTATGAGACCACAATTACCCGTAAAACTTAATAGAAGTGATATGACAAGCCACATGGCACAAATTCCGCCACATAGGCTTGCCAACTAGGATATCCACTAAAAAATTTTACCCAATTAATAATCAATCCTAACCCATTTTTGCTAAACCCAGTTCACTCAAATTAGGAGAGAGGCATCATCTTACCTAAATTGTTTTCACTGTTCAATTCACCATACATAAGAGAATTTTTTGAAGAACATTTTTGCATCCTAGCTTTCAAACTAGGCATTGTCTGGAATTTGCTTGACAGTACTCTGGAGCTCCAATAATTTTCAAACCAGTTAAAGAAATCGATCATAACTTTTGGATGTCATCAACTAAACCAACATCAGAATCAAAATGAATTACAACTTTCAACACAGGACTGGATGATCTCAACTAAATAAGTTTAAGCATAGTTCAATGGATTATCAAAAGCATGATATCAATTTCTTCACTTGAAATGCATTAAGGCCGTAAACTTTGAAACTCATAGATGGAAATATAAACTTCACCATCTTTCTCAGGTCTTGAAAATCCTTATTCTCCGAAGCCACAAAATGAAATAAATATTTTTTTGGGCAAGATGAATGCTTGAAAACAGAGTGAATTGCTGCCACTAATCCTCTATAATATTTGACATCAACAGTCATGGATATGTATCAAATTTGGGTCACAAATGAACAAACTCAAATTTAAAATTGGATATTCTTGGCTATTACGATACTCCTGAGATTCTTGCAGCAAAGATGTATCAAATTTTGGTCGATTTCTTGCGGCAAAAATGCAGTACTTCTGTTTATTTGAATGCAAAGACGTTCTTCAAGAAACTCTTCTCCATGTGGTAAATTGAATAGTGAAAACATTGAGGTGAAAAGGATGATGTTTCCTCCTAATTTGAGTGGGTTGGGTTTAGCAAAAATGGGGTAGGGTTAAATTATCAATTGGGTCAAAAAATTTAGTGAGTATCCTAGTTGGCAAGCCTATGTGGCAAATTATGGCTTGCCAAATCACTTTTGTTAAGTCTTAAGGGTAATTGTGATCTATTAAGATAACGGTAGGGGCAATTTTTATCCTAAAATTTAACTGAGGGTATAAGTGGTCTATTTTGCATAGTTCAAGGGCAATTTTGTCCCTTTTACCTTTTATAAGTTTATATATAAATTGGAAATATAAAAAGATCCAAAAAAATTGGCTAAGTCCATATGTGGAATGACGTTTTTGTAAATATTATTTTTAAGTTAAATTAAAATGTGGGTATATTTTATAGTATTTATAAATAACTATATAAGGGATTTTATATTCAAATATGGGAAAAGGGTCTGATATACCTCTTAACTTTGTCATTTAGAGCTGATATACCCCTCGTTATAAAAGTGGCTCATATATACCCTTACTTGTAAACAAATGACTCACATATACCCTTTTCCTCTAACGGAAATGAAAAAAAAATAATTTTAATCTAAATTTTTATTATTTTTTTCTAAAAAATATAATACCGTATGAGTAAATTTAATCCTCGTCAAACATATTTTTTTTGACTTTTTTTTGTTTCAATGACTAATTTATAATTATTATTTTGATAATCAAATTTATTTATGTTTCACTAATATTCTTGTAAAACTTATTGTAGATGACTAAATTTTTTCTTCGAATACGAAATTAAATCACAATACACAAAAAAGATAGTTTAAATTTTTTTTCGTTAAACTAAGGAATGAAAGAAAAAACAAAATAAGAATAAGAAACTCAAATAATTATAATAAAAGAAGTCAAAAAATAATTTTTGTATGAAAAAAATTAAAATATACCTTGAACTTTGAAAGAAAAATCATATATACCCCTAAATAATTTTTTTTTTAAAAATTAGAAGTAACAAATATAATTTTAAAACTAATTTTTTAACTTCCGTTAAATAAAGGGTATATGTGAGCCATTTTGTAACGGCATGGGTATATGTGAGCCGTTTGTATAACGGTAAGGGAATATATGAGCCACTTTTATAACGAGGGGTATATCAGCTCCAAATGACAAAGTTGAGGGGTATAGCCTTTTCCCTTTAAATTTTCCCAAAATAAATCACTTCACAAAGACCCACTTCAAATCAAAAAGTTCATCTTCCTCCAATATTTCTCTCTCTAAACTCAAAGAAGAAGAAGCCATAGAAGCTTGGATTTGGGGATTTCAGAAGAGTTTCTTCATCAATTTTCTTCAATGTTTCTTAATAAAGGTATGGTGGTCCTTCATCCTCGATCAATCTTTCTTTCAAGGAGTCCAATCAAAAAGAATTTCAAAATCTTTCAAAGATCAAAATCCGATTTTCTAATTTAAACATGCGTTCAATGCTAAAACATTTTTAAAGCATTTATATTGATGAATTAAAGTTTAATTGATGATTATAAGTTGTTTTTTATATTGAATTTCTACAAGAACCCATGATTTTTCCCAAACTCTTTTATTTTGGAAATTGATTGGAAATTGGTTAGTTATGGATTTATAATGGATAGTAATTGCTTGTATGAAGTTACTTTATAAAGTCATGACATTAATTATATCTTATTGTGGTGAATTATTGATGTATTGGTGAGATGAATTGATTGTGTGGATGATGAATGATGTCAATTGTCTTGCCTCTTGTAGTATCTCGAATCTATGGGTTGAGATTGATCTTTAATGATATAAAATTGTGATAGATTGATGTGTGATCCACTTATGGTGGAGGTGTTTAGTTAGTGAATATGAATGGATAGATCCACTTATGGTGGATGAGCTTACATTATGGTATATGTTGAATTGTATCTAGTGCTATCGCGGAAGGGTTATACCCACATGATTTGCAATATGATTATATGAGTATATACATGCAATGAATGAATGAATTGATTGAATTACGATTATGTACATGTCTAGTATAATGAATGTGGATGTGTTGAGTTGCATGGTCTATAAATAATATATGAAGATTATGCATAATTATGATAGTATGTACATGTTTATGAACACTTTGAGAGGGAAGTGTCTACAATGATAATATTGTTGTTGTTTTGTCATAGTATGGATATTTAAACACACACTCCATGTATAAATATAATTATGATGTATTCATGGTGTCGATTGAAAGTACAGTTCTCATATGCACCTTTATGCATTATGAAATATGAAATATACATGTCTATGATGATCCTATTGTATTGATTGAAAGATAGTTCTCATGAAAACACTATGAATGTATGTAAAAGGATTTCTCATATGTATATTAGAATTCTAAAGATGAAATGTAGTTCTCACCTTATTGAATCAGTGAGTTATGTTATGAATTGTATTGAATGAAGGCTAAAGTATTCCTTTACACGTGTAGATACAATCTAAAGACTGCTAATGTATAAGTTCGGGATTAATGCTTAGCAGCGAGGGAATATGACAAATGAGGTAGAAACTCTCCCACTAGTTAGGCTGGGTCTTCTACATATTCTCTCATGAGATGGAAACTCTCTCGCTAGTAATTAGGTCGGGTTTCTAAAAGCAATCTACTTATCCCATAACTATGTGTCCGCATAGGTATTAGCTAGTGAATTCACACTAAAGCTAAAAATGTTAGTTCTAATTTAGGCAAGTAGGATGCCTTTTTTTGGTGTGGGGTCATATGACACCAGATTTCATGTAGCACATGGTCTGTGTCGGTTAAGACTATATTCTCTCTAATGAACAAGAATATGAATTATGAATGCGAAAGTGAGTTATATGTTATGGTTCCTCAAATGGTTTACTTGGTATGAGTGGTAGTATGGGATGTCATTCATACATTGCACAAGTGAACTTTGAGAGTAGTCATTGTGTGTTCCTCTTATGTTTATGTAGTATGAATATGCATTATGTTATGTACTATGAATATGCATTATGTTTATGCACTATGAATATGCATTATGTTATGTGCTATGAACATGAAGCATGTCTATGTGCTATGAATATGAAGTATGTTTATGAATTATGAACATGAACATGATTATGAATGTCTCTTTACAATGTGTATGATAGGTATGAGCATGGTAGTCCAAAAATGATACTTGGGACCTTATGTACACATATTACTTATGTGATTTTGTTATTATGTCTTATGAGTATGCTATTAAGGATGTTGACATAATGTCTAATGAATGATGGAACTCTTAATAAAGTTAATATAGAATGTTGACTTATGTAATTTATGTAATAATGTATGTCTTTCTTGGGTTGTATTACGAGTTACTTCCTTGTGTATACTTAATGATTATGAACGTGCCTAGTCTAGGGTGACTTTAAGAAATACTAAGAGTGAGTAGTATTATGGGATGCTACTCATACATTGCACAAGTATGATTTAGAGTTGTCCTTAGGGGATGGTCTTAATGTGTTTATGTGAAGAATGTAATGCTTATTATTCTTATGAATATGTACTGTCCAAAGCTTGTATGTTGAATATGTCCTAATGTGAAGATATGATTAGTATGTTGATTTGTTTTAGAGATTATGCCTAATATGCTCTTAATTATGAAGTTTTACCAAAATGACATATGCATGACTTTCAAACGAAATGTCCCTTTCTAAGCATGTTTTTGCATGGTCATCATACTTAGTACTTAATTGTGCTAACTCATATTTCTTCTACTTTTTACTACAAGTGTAGGTTTCGGCAAGAGATAGAGTTCTCTAGATTCAAGGGCTTGGGAAGAGTTCTCCAAGACCAAGTGTATGTCCTCATGATGCGGGGCAAGTATTTAGAAGTTTCTTGTATTTAATTCATAATAGGTTATGTCTAGTTTTGTTTAAGTCTTTCGATTGTGAAGGGTCGTGACCCTATCTTTAGGTTCCGTGTCTTGGTTAGATGGCCATGTGAGATGTTGGCTTCCGCTATGATTTTGAATGTCGTGTTCTTGAAGTGAAGGGTTTTTAAATGAAAAGTTTTAATTCGTAGTCATTTTTTACTTATGGTCGAATATTATGAATGCTATGAAGCTTGTATAAGACCTTTTTGAGGTCGAGTACGCCATGTTACGACTAAGGGGTGCTCTCCGATAGTGACACTAACTCCACTAAATAGTATCTTTGATGCGCTTTCCTCATACATGATGTCATTGTTCACTATATCAACCAAGGTAACCAAAATATTGGATGCAATTAGAAGAAACTTTTTATGGTAAGAAAGCGAAGATAGTAGAAAGTGCCATTCGGTCAAATGGGGAGGAACTGCTGATAAAAAAGCTAGGGGTAGACTCAATATTAGAAAGTTGAGTACCAAAAACAAGAGCTTGATGAAGAAATAGCCGTGAAAAAAAAGTATCTCTATGGAAGAAAGTAAAAAACGAAATCTATGTCATGAAGGACAAATGAATGATGAAGATAGTGACCACCCCTTACAAGTGTAGCGTATGAATATTTATCATGATACTAAGGAAACTATTTCAACTTGTTAAGAAGAGAACAAGTTGCAAGGTGCGCAATTGAGAAAAAATAGTTTTTTGAAATGACATTAGGTGTGGATGGAACTCAAACATGTTTTATCTTGTACTACATAGTCTAAGCCAAGCACAAGAAGTGAAAACCACATAATTATGGACAAGACAAGGGTGGAAATTGTTTATTAGAAGAAACCTAATGATTGAAAAATGAAAATCATATTAAAATTTCATGACATAATACGTGACTACCAATCTAACTAGAGAGGAAAATAGACTAGTATGGAAGAAGGGAGAAAGGGGGTGGGGGAATTAAACGTAAAATCAACATATAAAGATTTTTGTTCCACTAAGGTGCAGTATGCAAGATGGTCCTAGAAGATGATTTGGAGAAAAGAAATTCCCCATAGGGTGAATTACTTCAAAGACTCTTGGCAAAAGAGTCAGTCTTGACACATGAAAACTTGAACAAGAGGAAATTCAATCAATGTTCTAGATGCTATCTATGTGAATAACGTGTCGAGTCAGTCGACCTTCTCTTTTTGCACTATAAATGGACACATTAATTGTCGCAGATATTGATCCACAAGAGGAAGATCAAGTGGACAAAGCTTGAAAGAATTATTGAAGTCCTAAATGCTGAAACAATGATGAAAATGCAAGAAAAAAAGGGAAGAGATGGAGGCTTGCATTTGATGGAGAACTTGAAAAAAAAAATCAAAACTATTTTGAAGAAAAATTGCCTAGGGCTTTACTATTTCTAGTATAAACAAGTAGTGATAGGAGATACACATAAGATGCGTTCAATGTTGTTGACTAGTTGCAACTAGAAGATCTTAGGATTGATGTAAGTAAAACTTTTTGGAGGAGACTACACTTTGATATAGTATACATGTGGATATATAGAAGTGAACGTTACCTTCCTCAAAATATATAATGGGCGTTGAGAGTAAGATTTGATGATGTTGATCAGTGATCAAATTTAAATATTTTAAATTTTTAGCACCTTATATTTGATTTGGTACTTCTTTTATTTTTCATTTGCACCAAACAATCATTTTAAAATATCGAAGACAATCGAATTGAAGTTGAAAAGATCGAATAAAAGAGAGAGAGAGAGAGAGAGCGCGTAAAGCGATTGAGTGGACGAAATAAATTAATTTGGTTTGGTGTTCAATGCAAACTCTTTGAGAACCAAAAACTAAATAATCAAATCGAAATTTAATAAAATCGAACAAAAGAATCAACGCCCACCCCTAATCATGATTACTGTGTATTATGTATATGTATATCCTCCAGTGCTGTAGTTTTTTTAATTAATCAATTAAATGTGTTTTTGATAATTTTTATACTATAAGTTAATAGAATTTAAATTTCGATCCTTCTGTAATATGACATAATTTTGATTTTGTTTTGAATGGGTTGCTTGATGCAATTTACATCCAATCTTATATTGTAACAAGTTCTTGAATTAATTTCATATGATCCATAAAGTGCAACAATTCTTTAAGATTTCATGGCATACGAACATGAAAAACCTATTTCATTATCATTTTTTTTGGCAGGAGGGGGGGGGGGGGGGAGTTCATTCAATGTTCGATATCGCATCAACTTAAGAGTTTAGTTAAAGGAGACAATCTCATGTGTAACATCACATTCGTAAATGTTCTTTACCACTTATCATGACTAGAATTTCATGTGCAAATTAAAGAATCATGCTCATCCATTTTATTACTTCTACTAATTAACTAAAGGTTGAATTATCGGTAGCCCCCTAAAGTTGACATTAATTTTTACTTAAACACCTTAATTACATTTTGTTCATTTTAGACACCTCTTGTTGAGTTCCGTGTGTCGTTTTGATATGCTTTTGTTTGATTTCATTTTTAGATATGCTTTTGTTGTAGAGATTAATTAAAGTTGAGCAGATTTTAATATTAACACTTTAACAGTTATTGGTTAAAATTAATCTTGTTTTATAACCAAATTTAATAGACTATTTTCTATGAACACTAGAAGCTAAATAAAATTAGAGAGCATACATATCACGATAAATACATATTCGTCTAAATTTTATTTCATACCGTTCAAAAAATTTAAAATAAAATAATTATAATTCAAAAAGAAAAATAAGCATATCATAGCATTATCACACCATCATCAAAGCCAACAAAAAATTAAAATAATTCGATGTTGATTTCAATTTAAATTGACTTCTTGAAAGACTTGATTAATAACTAAATTCTATCAATTTTCACAGTCTTTTGCATGTATTGATTCAATCAATTTTTTCCAAAATTAAATTTGTAAATTATACTGTCTTTCCTCATCACAATCTGAGATTTTCTATTCTTCAATAAATAAATAAATATAAACAGAAAGTATATATTTATAATAGTTTTTTTTTTTGTTTTCAATTTTTTTGCAGAGATGAAAATGTTCTTAAAATCAGAAGGAACATTCGTATTATAGCATCTTTGAGTTCTTGATTAAATTTACATTTTTCATCTTTTGCCTCTTCATAGATCTTCCAAATTTCTAGTATTTCTTTTGATTCTGCTTCCAAGTGCAAATCTTTGTACTGGGTTTTATATCTTTTGTTTCCATTTTTGAATTCTAGGGTTAAATTTTTCTCAATGCACTTCTTGATTCTGGTTTAAAAATCAAAACTTTATAATGGGTGTTGAATAATATTTCCCATTTTAAATAATAATAATAATACATGATTCTCGAATATGGAGAAATGGGTATGTTTGTAATGTTGTAAAGTTGTGATTTTTAGAATGAATTGTTGGCAATGAAAGGTGAAGGAGAGGAGGAGAGGGAAAACAATGGAGAGTGTGGTAGAAGTGAGGAGTGAAAGGGTACAACAATCTATACAAGGTGTAGTGATACAGAGGACTAGGTTGAAACTGTTGATTATTCCTGTTTTTACTAGCATTTTGGTATGGGCCTGTTTGGTTCAGCTTTGGCATATGCGCTTGCTTTCGGGTTTCACTCGTGTAACTAAAGCATCGATTCGTGTTGATGAGACTGTGCATTCGACTAAACCTAGTGAGTCTCTATTTGACAGAATCTTGAATTCTGATGTTGTTATGGGATTCTTAACAAGTTTATCTTTTATTTGTTATGTGTATACTTTTGAGTAAATTCACTTTTTTTAGTTTTGTATCAATAAAGTCAATTTTGTTTGTTTGGTATCAATAAAGTCACTTCCACTTAACTAGTCATTTGCCTGAATCTTGATGTTGTTATGTGATTCTCAATAAGTTTGTCTTATTTGGTATGTGATTACTTTGAGTAAATTCACTTTTATTTGTTTTGTAGCAATTAAGTCACTTTTGTTTGTTTCGTATCAATAAAGTCACTTTTGTTTGTTCTGTATCAATAGTTTCTCATAAGTTAGATTAAATGACCGGAACATTGTCATTAATAAAGTATTCTTTTAAAAACCGCCGGAAAGCTTACTCTTTCATTGCACGTAATAGATAATTGTATCCATTCTGGCTCTATTTAACGATAGATAGTCTTCAAAACTTATCAAATTAACGAGCATATTTTTCCACTTGAACAAAATTACAAGACTAGCAGAAAAATGAACTTTATCTTCCTATTTTTTAGAAAGACATACATATATGTGTGTTCGGCTTAAATAAGGTATGTTTGCCAATAAGAGCATTAAGGCCTGAAGGGGGGAATTGGGGATCAGGGGCATTAGCAATCGCATCAGTAAAAGGCTCCCAATCTTGAGTTAACATGTTGTCAGCAACTTTGCTTTCGAGTTAGTTAATGAAGTATGAGAGAGTAATTTTGCCGGTGGTTTTATAAAGAGAAGTTATTAATGGTACTTTTTCGCTGATTTTATTAAAGTTTCCGGGGTGATTGTTCTTTTAGAGAAACAAATGAATGATTAAATGACTTTGTTGGTACAAAACAAAGAAAAATGACTTAAATAGATAAATTCATCAAGTTTGGTGTACATTTGAGAAACGGAACTTGATTACTTCATATAGCTGACATCAATTGAATGGTGATATGTAATTTTATTGGTGGATTATCGTGGAAGGCGTTTAAATGTTTGTTACATAGTCATTAGGGGACAAGGGATTCACTTGAACTAGTGGATAGTTTCATAGTAGTGAGATTTCAGGAAAAGACCAACTTAAATTTTTTGTTCTTAATAGTCCAACGGATAGAGCTCTCCAGGAACAAGAGAAACAGAAGTGCGAGCAATTTAGAAAATCCTCATACTTGGCTGAAGTTTTTCTGCAGCAGAGAAGCAAATCAAATTGGATAAGGTTGGGTGATGACAATACTAGGTATTTCTACTCCATCATAAAGCACAAAAGATTAGAACAGGCTACCACCCAAATTAGAGACAAGGAAGGAAAAATGCATTGGAGAACACAGATACTGCTAAGGTATTTGTGGATTATTATGAGGAGTTGTTGGAGAGGAAGGAGAGGTATAGAATCAAGGCATTGGATAGATTTTTAAAGAATGGACACATGCTCACAATTCCTCAACAATTGGAGTTGGTCGGTCCATATTCAGAAAAGAAATCAAGTAAGCTGTGTTTAGTATTGATATGAACAAGAGCCTTGGACCAGAATCCAGATGGCTATGGAAGTGCTTTCTTCAGTGATGCTTGGAGTGTGGTGGGTGAAGATGTGAGTCCAGCAAGGGGATCCTATTTCCCTGCTTTTGTTTGTTTTGTCATGGAGTACCTGTCTAGAGTGCTAACCAAAATGAGTACACTGCCTGACTTCCAGTTCCATCCAATGAGTAAGGGGAACAAATTAACTCATTTAATATTTGCAGATGATGTTATGATATTGTGCAAAGGAAATATGAGTTCAGTCTCGAGGGTTATGGAAGCACTTCATCATTGCTTGGTGGCAAACCTAGACAAATCGAACATATTCATAGCTGGAGTGGAAGAAGGTGTCAAACAAAACATTCTTGCTAAAACTGGTTTTCTCACTTGGTTCCCTACCAATAAAGTATTTGGGGTTACCACTTACCTCAAAGAAATGGAGAAAAATGGATTGTAAGCAAATGGTAGAGAAAATTTCTCATAGAATTAGAGCAGCCTATGCTAAACACCTTTCTTATGCTGGAAGATTGCAGATCATAGTGGCAGTGCTGTTCTGTTATGTATAACTTTTGGGGATCAGTGTTCATATTGCCTTTGAGCGTACTGAAGGAAATCGACAGGAAATGCAGAGATTTCTTATGGGGAGCTATGGAAGGCAGAAGGAAAATAGCATTAGTCAAATGGACCAATGTATGTGCACCAAAGAAGTATGGAGGCCTCAATATCAAGGGTTGTTGCAATCAGAATATAGATGCAGCGGGGAAATTGTTTTGGGAGCTAGCAAGCAAGAAGGATATCCTGTGGGGCAAATGGGTGAATGGAGTGTATATGAAGTCGAGTGCAAACATTTCGGAACACAGTCCAAATGATTGCAGGTGGTATTGGAAGAAATTGAATTCTTCGAAGGTTCAGATGAATGTTGGTATCAAGGAGGGAGGTACAAACTTACACCAACAGGGGACTATTCTATTTTGCCGAGTTACCAAGACTTACTGGGAGATCTGCCCAAGATGAAGGAAGCTGAATTAGTGTGGAGTTCAATCCTTTTTGCCCAGGCAAAGGATTATAATATGGCTGGCTTACCAAGAAAGATTGCGTACAAAGGAAAGATTAAAGCGGTTGAACATTACCATGGATACTACTAAGTGCTGCTTGGCGTGAAGAGGACAAAGAAGAGACTCAATTGCATTTATTCTCAGAGCGTGGCTGGATAACGGAAGTAAGGAACAAATTAAGTATGTGGTTAGGGATTACTATACAATGCGCAGGGGTCTGCAGTACAGTCCACTAGATCAAGAACATAAGATGGAAGCAGTTCCAAAAGGAGATTGTAGCATCAGTGTGGGGGGGCAATGATTTACTACACTTGGCAAACAAAGGAATAGGAGAATCTTTCAACTATCAAGTATACAACCTGAGTTCATGATCACACAAATACAGAGGGAAATATGTCAAAGGTTATACATTTTGAAAGACACCAAGAAAGCACATATGTCAGGTCTTTATTTCAAAGATTTGTGATTAGGATGTGTGTTTCCTGAGACCTATCAACTTGAGGTTCCCTTGCTGAAAGGTGGCTGAAATCACTAGGGGCTCTTTAGGTTGTAAATATTTGTGGTGGTATGGTAATAATTTCACATTTTATTACCCAAAAAAAAAATGGATGTGAAAGATTGCTGATTTTTTGTTTACCCAAGAAAAAAGAAAGGAAGAAAAAAGTTTCTGTTTTAGTTTGGGTTGCGTTTTGTGTGCTAAATTAGACACTTGATATTGATGACTTAGCCCCCAAGTATAGTGAAAAATGAAATGGAAACAAATTAAAATAGTTGGTTCTCCTAGTGTTGCTTTTTCGCACTTGATGATACGAAAACAAAATCCTAATAGCTTGGGAATACAAAAAATCATTTTATTTTAAGCGTAGTGGTTCACTGGTTTGTATGTGATTTCAAGCGTCTTCTTTTTGTGCCAATTGGCTTAACAATATTTTATAACACTTATACTTCATAAAAAAACAGTATTCTGCTACACAACACTTGTATTGTTTGCTTCAGACAGATACACTTGTTTTTCCTTATTTCAGGTGCACGTCCATCCCGTGATTGTAACTGTAATACTCTTTAAAATGAATTATCAACTCTAGTAATTTTAAAAAGTTAAATAGTCCAATAACTCATAGAATTTCTGCTTAGTAGGTTGAAGAACAAGTCAACGGATTAGTAGGGAGTCAGCCGATAATCAGTGCCATATTGATGAAAACAAAAAAAGGCGCTATGCCCCAAAAGCAAAGGGAGTCGTGTGGGTGGAGGGAAGTGTCCTAACCCTAAACAACTTACTTTTACAATAAAATATTCTAAGGGAAGTGTCCTAACTCTAAACAATCCTGCGTCTTCAAGAGAACCTCCTCCTTGACAGTACAAAGGGAATTGGTATTGTTAGTAATGTTTGTTCAACCATTTGCTCAGCCCCTAATAACTATAATTTCATTGCTTATAATGCAAGGAACAAATGTTGTGTAATGTTGGAGAAAAGAGGTAACTTGATTACCAACTAGTGTATTATATACATATTCCCTGGTTTAGTATGATATTTGTCCCAATTATAAATGTATGTTCAGTTCATGTTTTATATATTATTTGATCTTCATAATTCTTCCCACAATTTTAAATAGCCTTAGCTACCATGACTCAATGTATATCAAATAACAATTTGAATATCATCCTCATTCCTCTGAATTAGAAATTACTAGGTATGGAAAACGGTGCGGTGTGGTTGCGGGGAAAACCTGCAAAGAGTTCTACCCGCCTCAGATAGCATAATTTCTATATTCAACCCACCGCCCTGCCCCACATAAACCCACACGGCATAAACCTGCACGCATAATTGGCTGTTCCTTTTTTAAAAAGAAAGCGTTTGTGGAATGAATTTGATAGTTTATGCTATCAAAGAAAAGCATCAATGATACATGATACATTATCCTTGTCAATCCAAATTATGATGTACCTGTGAGAGGCAACTATGTAATCTACTACATACTAGTCATTAGCTGTACTTGCATACTTTTGTAAAAATTCATTTTTTTTCTTTTTCCCTTCTTGGATAGTGTTAGGATAGTGAATTCTGTTTAGTTTGTGTAAATATATTGTTCATTTTCCTATCAAAAACTTGTAAAAAAAAATTGAAACAACGGAATGGTGTAAGAACAAAAAACAGTCTGTTGTTACACAAAGACTGGTTCTTGAATTTGAAAACTGATGAACTTCATTATACTCTCCTCAGATATCTTGATGAATATACATATGCTCTACTTCCTCTAAATCTTATTTCATCTAGTTTTGTTTTGTCTACTTCAGCTATTCATTATAAGAGTTTCTTTATGTGAGAAATATAAGGGAAGAATATTATTGAATTTTTTGTTGTTTATATAATTACTGAGAGACCGTTTTATAGACACTACAATAGACACCTTTTCCAACTAGGACACTGCAATACAATCCCTTTCTAAGTAGGACCTATATATTATTCCTATTACTATTCCTACTTCTATTTCTATTCTAAGTAGGATTGTATATACCTATTATTATTCTAACACTCCCCCTCAAGCTAGTGTATACAAATCATATATATCTAGCTTGTTACAAAATAGAATTAATACAAGGACGAATGAGGAGCTTGGTGAGATATCTGCAAGTTGATCACTTGACTTCACAAAATTGACATTCAATCTCAATGTGCTTAGTCTTCTCATGAAATACTGGATTTGATGCATAATGCTGATAAAACACAGAGAGATAAATTACAATGTTGAACTTTCCAAACCAATCTTGCACAAGCTATTTCAGACCATAGAGTGGCTAATACAATCTACATACAAGACTACTAAACTCCCCCTGAGCAACAAAATTAGGTGGTTGCTCCATATAGACTTCTTCACAATTAGCTGTCAGCAGTGTTATCAAAGGCGCGCTTAAGCCCTGAAGCGAGACTCAAAAAATGTTGAGTGTTTTGCCTCGCTTTATGTGCGCTTCAGTGTGGTCATCAAGGTTCTAAGGGAAGCTTTTCCTTTCTAATGAACCTCTTATGAAGAAGCGACACTAAACAATTTATATTTCACTTATCATAACTTTTTTTCAATCTTTTTTGTCATATATTTATCATTTATGTTTATAACTATTAGTCTTGGACTAAACATATACATTTGTATTTTTTCTTCCTTTGCGCCCTTTTTATCAAAGCCCATGCTTTATTTGCGCTTTACGCTTAAAGTCCCCACGGACCTTAGAGCTTTTTTTGTGCTTTTTGCCTTTGATAACACAGGCTATCGGCGAAAGTGCTCAAAATCTAGTATAAAGTGTATGGATCATGTTGGAATCAATAGATGAGTCAATATTAAAAAAGTCACCGAAAAACAGGCCAAAACATGCTCATATGTCGGAGTATTAGATTTGATGGCTAAAAATGGTCACAATCTAAGAAACAAAATTATACGGGTAGGGTCAGAATGATGTCACGACCCAACTAGAAAATAGAAATTATATATGATAGTTCGAATTAATGGAACGACCCCATTGAAAAAGAGAAATAATATGGGTAGGGTCGGAAAGGTGGCACGACTCTAGTGAAAAAGAGAAATTATATAGGTAGGATTGGAATGATGACACAATCCTATGCAAATCAGATTTGAGGAGTCACCGGAAAGACGAATGAAACTACACAAATCAAATCTGAGGAGTCACCGAAAAGACACACGGTGCTATGCAACTCAGATATGAGAAAGTAGTTCGGAAAAAATCCCACGGTACTATGCAAAATAAATATGAAAAGTAGTTCGGAGATGCACGGTGCTACACAAATAAGATATGCAAAAAAAAGGTAGTCACCAGAAGGATGGCATGCATGGTGCTACACAAATTAAATATGATAAAGTAGTCACCGAAATGATGGCACAATGCTACACAAATTAAATATGAAAAAGCAGTCACCGAAATGATGCAAGGTGCTATACAAATTAGATATGAGAAAATAGTCACCAGAAACATACATCACCCAACTTTTGCTAACATAATCATTGGTAGGACTGGCGACATATATGGATAATAGCCACCCGACGGCAGCGAAAGCTCTTTGATTGTTTACCAAGATCGTAGAGGCTCTGATACCATGTGAGAAATATAAGAGAAGAATATTATTGAATTTTTTGTTGTTTACATTATTGTAGAGAGACCGTATTTATAGACACTACAATAGAAACCTTCTCCAACTAGGACACTGCAATACAATCCCTTTCTAAGTAGGACCTATCTATTATTCCTATTTCTATTCTAAGTAGGATTGTATATACCTATTACTATTCTAACATTTTAAATCCACTTTAGTGTTTCAGGTTTAGGTTAAAAGATTTTTATCTCAAACCCCTGATCCGCATGATTCTTTTTTTAAAAAATATTAGAAGTGTATTATCTTAATCAGTTTATTTTGCTAGTGGGGGTAGTGCAGGTTAGAGCTTTTATAACCACCAATGTGGGACTTTTGTCATTCTTTAATAAAATGAATATGAAGAAGTGTATTATCTTAATCAGTTTATTTTGCTAGTGCGCCAACATACCATGTTTTCATGAAAATGCTATTACTCATCTTATAAGTGTAGCATTCATGAAAAGAGGAAACCTTTGAATTCTTCTTTGCAAATCCAAACTCTGCTTCTGCTATACATTACAATGAGTCGGAACTATACAACTTTTGAGTCATAACTCCATTAATTTCTTATACCATGCAGGAAATTATACAAGTAATGGGTTTCTTCAAGTGTCCTGCAATGGTGGTTTGAACCAAATGCGTGCGGCGGTTGGTCTTTTTCCCGCTTTCTTTTTTATATCAATTTTCTCTTTTTGGCGTTGAGGAAGTTGGAAATTGTACAAGTGCATTCAAATTGAATTAGACCCACAAAATTTGGATACAAACTCCTAACCTGATAAATTCAGCCAATTTGAATGTAGATTTGTGACATGGTGACTGTTGCACGGCTTTTAAATTTAACGCTGGTTGTCCCAGAGCTTGATAAATCATCATTCTGGGCAGATCCTAGGTAATTCTGGTGTTATGTACTGCTGTTTCCTTGTCCTGTTGCTTAGTGATTTATAATAACTGCAGCATATCTTGGCAGCAATTTTGAGGATATTTTTGATGTGAGACACTTCATTGATTCATTAAGAGATGAAGTCAACATAATAAAGAGACTGCCAAAGAAAGTTGCAAGGAGCTACGGATACCATTCAGTAGTAATGCCTCCTGTTAGCTGGTCAAGTGAAAAGTACTACTTGCAACAGGTTGGTCTATTTGTTCTGGAGTACGTTATTATCATATAATTTGTTAACTGGTAGTGCATGATTGACCTGACCGAACTAGTTGTTCTTCATGGTTGTGCAACAATATTATTTGTCATCATTTAGAAGACCAAGGGCGTTTGGCTAAGCTGACAAGCTGGTTAAACTGATTTATAACGAATTTTTGGCTTGTCTACGCTTTTGGTAAATACTAAGTGCGTATATGCCAAAATTAATCATAAGCTCTAAGATGGTCATCTCCAACTTATGGCTTTTCTACTAATAAGCACTCTTAGTTTGACCAACCCAGGACTTATTCTTCACCCCATATCTATCGTTTCTCTTCTTTGCAACGATACATTTAAATTTTTAATTATTGGTAAAAATTTTAGACTAGCTTATCAGCAGTTTTTTCCAAGTATATTGACTACTTGTGTTCTGTTTCATCACTTCTAGCACGTAACTCATAACTGTTTACTTGTCAAAATTCACCTAAAACTTAACAGTTAAGCCAAGCTGGCTTCTGTACAAGTACTTTCACTTCACAAGTTTTGACTAAGTGATGTTGTTGCTATGTGTGTATACTACTTAGACATTAATCAGTATGTAGTCGAACGATGAATTCGTTGTCATTAAATATCAGTAGCCTTGATTACTGATATTCCTTCTGTCACACACTGAACATTTACATGTTATTTAACGGTAAAAGATCCTACTATAATGCGTTTTACATGTATTAACAGATACTGCCTCTCTTCAGCAAGCATCAGGTTGTAAACTTCAACAGGACAGATACTAGGCTAGCAAATAACGGGATCCCTCTTGAGCTTCAGAGACTTAGATGTCAGGTCAATTTTCACGCTCTGAAATTCACACAGAAGATTGCGGCATTGGGACAAAAGTTAGTCCATATGCTTCAGCAGAGAGGACCATTTGTAGCATTGCATTTACGGTATGAGATGGATATGTTGGCTTTCTCTGGTTGCACTGAAGGCTGCACAGAGGAGGAAGCAGAGGAGCTCAAACAGTTAAGGTGATAACAATTGAAGTAGCATTTTGTATTTACATTACACTCATGTATCTTTGCTTAGGATAGTAACGTTTATATAGGTTTAATAGTTGAATTCAATGTTAGTATATGATGATGTTCAAGTAACATCATTGATTTGGTCATGCTCAAGTCATGATCAGATTAGTAAAATCTGACACCACAAGGATTGTCTAAAGAATGTGTTTTCTCGCTTACCTACTTAGGCCCATAGGCTTTTATCTTTCTTTTCTTTTTGGATAAACTAATGATTATCTAATTTGAAACTCCATAAAAAGTGATACGGCATAGACAGGGGACACTGAAAGAGTGCCAAAATCAGTTTGGACTTATTATTGTTAGATCTACACCATCCGTGAAGGCAACACTCTTGCTAAGAACATTGATAGAAATTTAACATCAGAAGAATAAAAATGTACACAGGTGACCTAGAGAAAGTTTATGATAGGGTGCCAAGAAAGAGTTCTTTGATGGGTGTTTTGTGAGCATTTAAGAAGAAAAGAATTCATATTAAATATATAAATACCATGAAGGAATATGTAGGAATGAACTGTCACTGGTGTGAGAGCATAGTATTAGATGCAAAGTTATTTCTCATAACCGTGGGTTTACACTAGGGATCGACATTGAGTACATACCTTTTTATCTTGGTCTGGATGAGTTAACTAGCATTATTTTGGAGGTCCCTTGGGGCTTGGTGTATGCTATTTGCAGATGATATTATGTTTATTGACAAAACTAGTGATTGTGTCAACCAAAAGCTTGAACTATAGAGAAGTACTTTGAGAGAGTAAGGGGTCATTGTTGGGATAAGGTAGGTTACTCTAGTATTAGGTTTGAGGTTAAATTTGTACTTTGTTTGTGTTAGAACATGAATAGGTTTATACAATCCTATTTAGAATAGGAATAGGAATACAAATAGAAATAGGAATAGTAAATAGTATCCTACTTTGTAAAGGATAGTATTCTAGTGTCTATAAATAGGGTCTCAATGTAATAATGTAGACATAACAACAATTCAATAATATTCTTCCCTTATATTTCTCACACTTTGGCTGAAGATATATCCCAAACTTAGTCTTCGATATCCCACCTATTACCGTCGAACTTGGTCTTATTTTATCCTACCTCCCAGCTGGGATAAACTAGTAATAGGATTAGAATCCGAGGACTATAATTTCGAGATAACTTACTCTATTCTTAGAATCCTAAGAATATTCTACAGCATATGTAAATTTAGTAGGTAGCTTGATTTCCTTCTAAATTTACTCGTGATTAGGTATTGATTTTCTTTCCTTTTTAGGACATGTATACTTAGCTATTTAAACCCCAATAGCTTTTGGGAATAATCAAGGTGAGTTCTCTCTCAAACTCTTCTCTTCTCACATGGTATCAGGGCTTCTTTAGTGAGAAAGCAAGAATAATAAGAGAACAAAATTGCTGAAATTTTTTTTTCCAGCAAAAAAACCTCCACTGTTCTGCGATTCCGACACTCTCCAGGGGTATTGTGCATATACCAGTACCACCATTACGATCGGAATCCTTGCAGGTTGTGTTTTTCAGCCACTTTTCTGGCAGTTTCTTTTTTCCAGCAACTTTTTTCCGGCAAGACAGCAAGCAGATCTCCACTTTTGCAGATCTGTTCTTCAGTTTTTTTTTTCTGCCAGAATTTACTTTATTTTTGAACACTAATAAATCTGTTTTTCATGTCTCTCGGATTCGATATGTTTAGCACTAAATCTGCGAGTTCCACCATCCCAAACCATGGCATTACCACAGAACCTTTGACAGGTAGTGCAAACTATTTATCTTGGTCCTCCTCTGTTCAATTGTGGGGCAAGGGACAAGGTGTTCAGGATCACTTGGTTACACAGGCCAAGGATATTACTGAAAAAGATAGGGATGTGTATAGTCTGTTATGGAAATCTATTGATTTAAAGTCGATGCCATTATTTCGACCATTCCAAACTTGCTTCTTAGTTTGGGAAAAGGCTCGTGGGCTATACACAAATGACATATCCTGCTTTTATAATGTGATTTCTCGGAGACTAATTTTAAAAAGCTGGACTTGGGATATGTCAACTTATGTTTAGGCAGTTATGGAGGAATTTAATGAGTTAATGCCCGTTACTCCAAATGTTGAAAAGCAATTAGAGCAGCGTCAGAAGATTTTTCTATTTATTACACTTGCTGGACTTCCATCTGATATTTGATTCAGTGCGAGATCAAATTTTGGCTAGCTCTACTATTCTTGTTGTGGATGACCTGTTTGCTCAATTGTTATGACTAACTGCACCACCTATGTTGTCTAGTCATCCAATACCACCTGCAGATTCTTCTGTCTTAGCATCTCAGGCTGCATTTCAGACCGGAAATCATCATAGAGGCCGGCATGGGAAACAACGACCAAGATGTGGTTATTGCAACAAACTGGGTCATACCCGTGAGTGTGCTACTCTCTACATGGTAAACCAGAGAATGCTCATGTTGCTCAAACTAAAAACACTGGTAATCCCACCAATCAATTGTTCTTTTTGTCTGAGGTAGAATCTAATGACTTTCTTCAATATCTGGCGAGTAAGCAGACATCTTCATCAATAGCTTCTGTTGCCCAAGTTGGTAATCCTATTGGTTATATCTCACAGTCCACCTAACTTGGCCCTTGCGTTATGGACTCAGGTGCTTGCGACCATATTTCTGGTAACAAATTTTCATTCTCTAATAGTGCTTAACTCTTAGTGGGAAGCCCTTCCCTTTGTTACATCAGCTAATGGTTCTCAGACTATGGCAGCCGGAGTCGGTCAAGACAATCCTTTACCTTTCTTGACTCTGAATAATGTTCTTTTTGTTTCTGGTTGTCCCTCTAGCTTCTTGTCAATAAGCCGTTTGACTAAGGCTTTAAATTGTTTCTGTCTCATTTTATAGTGACTTCTTTGTCATGTAGGACCTCAGTTTGGGAAGGATGATTGGCGAAGGGCATGAGTCGAATGGACTTTATTATCTCAATTCTCACAAATCCACTATCGTTTATTCAATCCCAGACTCTTCAGATTTAATCCACAGACAATTGGGACATCCTAGTTTATCCAAACTTCAAAGATGATACCTAGCTTGTCCAAATTGTCTAAATTAGATTGTGAGTCATGTCAATTGGGGAAGCACACCTAAGCTACTTTTCCGCGTAGTCTTAATAATCGTGTAGAGTCTCGTTTTCATTTAGTTCATTATGATATTTGGGGTCCTAGTAGAGTCAGTTCTACATTGAAGTACTTTGTACTTCCATTGATGATTACTCAAGGTGCACTTGGATGTTCTTAATAAAAGATCGTTCTGAATTATTTTCCATATTTCAAACTTTTTTGTGTTGAAAGAAAAAACCAATTTGGTGTTTCTATTCGCATTTTTCGTAGTGATAATGCATGTGAATATTTATCATCTCAATTTAAACAATTTATGTCTTCCCATGGAATACTTCATCAGACATCTCGTCTTTACACTACACAACAAAATGGATTGGAGAGAGAAAAAGCAGGCATATTGTTGAGACTGCACACACTCTCTCATACAAGTAAAGGTTCCAGTGCGATTTTGGGGGGACGCAGCGCTCACCTCTTGTTATCTGATTCACTGTATGCCTTCCTCTGCTATTCATAATCAGGTACCTCACTCTGTTTTGTCTCCCAAGTCAACCCTATTCTCTCTTCCACCACGCTTCTTTCGGAGCATATGTTTTGTCCATATTTCACTCCAGGAAAAGACAAATTCGCTCCTCGTGCTCTAAAATGTGTCTTTCTCGGTTTTTCAAGGGCACAAAAGGGATATCGATGCTTCTCACTTGACCTTCAGCGATACCTCATGTCAACTGATTTAAATTTTTTTTGAAGGTCAGACCTACATTACATCCTCTTCTGCTTAATAATTAGACATTTCTGAGGTTCTACCAGTTCCATCTTTTGGGGATCCCGCCATTTTTTATCCTTCCATATCATCTCCTATGACTCGATCTACCTGCTCTACACCTCCACCATTATTAATCTATCATCGTTGTGTGCGCCCAAATGATTTGCGCTCTCCGCTAGAATCTTTGCCTGCTGAGGACTTGTCTACACAGAGTTCTTCCATTTTCACTCGAAAAGGTAATCGCTCTACTCGTAACCCTCATCCTTTCTGTACTTGTTTGAGCTATCATCGTTTATCACCAACCTATTTTGCGTTTGTATCACCTTTATCATTTGTGTCTATTCCTAAGACTATAGGTGAAGCCCTTTCTCATCCAGGCTGGCAACAGCTATGATCAAAGAATTGTCTGCCTTACACTCTAGTGGTACTTGGGAGCTTGTTCCTCTACTTGTTCTCGGTGGGTATGTGCAGTGAAGGTTGGGCCTGATGGACATATTGGTCGCCTATGGTGATACTTTCTCTCCAGTGGCCAAGATTGCTTTAGTCCGTCTCTTTTTCTCGATGGTTGTGTTTCGTCATTGGCCTCTATGCTAGTTGGATATTAAAAATGCCTTTCTTCATGGAGATCTCAAAGATAAGGTATATATGGAGCAACCACCTGGTTTTGTTGCTCGGGGGAGTATAGTAACATGGTTTGCATACTATGACAAGCACTTTATGGCCTAAAGCAGTCTTCTCGAGCATGCTTTGGTGAGTTTAGCATGGTTATTCGGGAGTTTGGCATGGTACGAAGTTTAGTCGATCATTTGGTGTTTAATTGTCACTCTGCGTTTGTGCATGTATTTATTTGGTAGGTATGTTGATGGCATAGTTATCACTGGCAATGATGATGAGGGAATTGCCAAATTGAAACATCACCTTTTCCACTTTCATACTAGGGATCTTGGTCGACTGAGGTACTTCTTGGGAAAGTAAGAAATAAAATGTGGTTGCTAGATTTAGTGCCGAAGCAGGATATCGGGCTATGCGGTGGCAACACGTGAACTCATATGGATCAAGCAACTACTGAATGAGTTGAAATTTGGAGATACTAAAGGAATGGAACTTGTGTGGGATAATCAAGCTGCACTTCACATTGCATCAAATCCAGTATTTCACGACTGGACTAAACATTTAAAGATTGACTGTCATTTTGTTAGAGAAAAAGTACTTTCAGGAGACATAGTCACAAGGTTCGTGCAGTCAAGTGATCAGTTTACAAACATATTCACCAAGTCCCTAGCTGGTCCCAAAACAAGTTATATATGTAACAAGCTTGGTGCATATAATTTGTATGCACCAGCTTGGAGGGGAATGTTAGAATCCTAAGAATATTCTATAGCATATGTAAATATAGTAGGTAGCTTGATTTCCTCATAGATTTACGCTAGCTTGATTTGATATTGATTTGTAGTGATAAAGTATTGATTTCCTTTCCTTTTTAGGACATGTATACTTAGCTATTTAAACACCAATAGCTTGTGGGAATAATTAAGTTGAGTTTTTTCTCAAACTCTTCTCTTCTGACATCTATGAATCGAACTAACCTAGAAGAGTCGTTTGGTTTGAATATAAGTTATGATGGGATTAATTATGATGAGTTAAGTTATGTTGGGATTTGTTACGATGGGATAAGTCATGTTGAGATTATTTCTTATTGAGTGTTTGGTTTGCCGTATTCAAAATAATATGCATTGCATAAATTTTTTTAAGAACAAGTTAAGTTTACAAAAATGCCTTTCATGATTGTGAAAAGTAATGTATAAAAAGGGTTTAAACGGATATCTTTGTCATTTGTCTATTTATCCTGGGATTAGTTAGTCTAGACTTACTATACCATCGATGGGGAGGGATAACTTATTCCAGTACTAATTATCATTCCCGTAATAAGTTATCATGGACTTGCATATGAGGCAACACATTAAGCGGCACTTTAATTCATTCTCAGGAATATTTAGTGTTATCCTTCACACAAAACCACCCTTGAGGGTTTAAAGATAAGTTGAAGTAAAAATGAACGCGTAACTGTAGCGTATTGCATAAACATAGTGAAATTGAGGTGAGATTAGCTTGATGTCCTTGAGATTTGGTATGATGGGTGATGATGTTACCAACACAATCAAAATAGTTTGGTTGAAATTTGAAGTGTAATTGTAGTGTTATATGATATAATGGTACTTATGAAATTAAAAGATAAGAGATCCAAAATGCATTGCTGAGGCTCAAGTAGAAGAAGGGGTACTCGAGCAGAGGGTTGTCGTAGGACCATCAATGTTGCATGAAAATTGAATGTTAGGCCTATAATATCCACATATATCCATAAGATGTATGACTATCACAGTAATGAATTTGTCAAGGTGGATGTGCGGATTACATTCAGGAGAAGGTGCAAGTATCACACATAGATGATTATATGAGAGAGTAGCTTGAGGTACTTTATTTATATCCTAACTCCAACATGGAGTTCCAGATGCACCAGTTTTATAGGTGTGGAACCATGATGAGTGAAGGCATCTTAGCAGGAAATGTGGTACTTGTTTTCCACCCTTCCTCCTCCACTTTGAGAATTGTGTTAACAAATAGTGAGAAGAAGTGGAAGAGGTCCCATACAAAATCACTCTTACTTGAGCAATGCAGGAGACTAGGGAATGGATCAAATAAACTCTGTCGCGTCGAAACAATAACGGGTGACGACATACTTAGATGATTCTTTGATTGATATTTTCATATTAGTGATTGGAAGAGGTGTGTATGGCTATGTTATAGAAAGAGAAAACGGAAGCATCGAATGCCAAGGAGGTGCCTTGACAAGGAAGGAATGAAAATAGTCAAGGATGCGTTCTTTGGTGGCGAAAATAAGGGATAAATAGCAATACTGATTCTCTAAGCTGGTTTGGATTTCCAATGTTTTGATAAATTGGTCAAGATAGATGGCATCACCTTTTTTTGTTCTTTCTTACCAGTTGACAATCTTTGGAATGAGGGAGATGTAAATCACATGGAAGTTATCCAAAGAACCCCTATGATCGCTTGGAATTCACTAAACCTAGAAAAAAGCAGGACACAACGAAAGAAAAAAATCTGCATGGGTGATACCAATTAGTTGGGATTAAGTTTTAGTCAAGATTCTGACCTAATGATCAATAAAGTGTGTTTTACTTAGAGACCAATACCAGATACAAGAAACACTACATAACTTTTTACTCTTGCTTATGTCTTTGATGGTGGAGTTACCCGATACCTATGTTGGAAAGTTCAACAGGTTCTTGACATAATAGTCGAGTTGTGCAAACTGGCGCATACACCACCATAATTAAAAATGAGGTTTTAGTGTTATTAGTACGTTATGTAGGGTCCAATGTTTGATAGGAGTTTGTCTCATTGATCATTTATACACGAGTGAAAAATGTGGAGGACTTATAATGCTTGAGAGACTAAGTTCTTATATATTACACAAAAAAAGCTTAATTGGAGTGACGTGTAGTGAGGATGAGATTGTCCACCTCAACTTACTTGGGATTAAGGTGTAGTGTTGTTGTTAATGTTGTAATGGTTATTTAATTTCTTGCTCATCATAGCAACTCCAAGCTACGTCGTTTATCTAGAATAGTTCCTTGTCACACATTAATTTAGAACGGCTTCCATGCCCAGACATCCCTATCGTGCATTTATATCATGATACTAGATAATGCATGTGACATTGAAGAATAACTTTTTGATTTTTGTTATGCTATTTTAAGATCCCTTTAATAGAGGATGTCGAATAATGGCTAACCCAACTCCCCTAACCTAGGCAACAAAAAAGGAGAACACCAAGAGATAGCCTCCAAAGTTTTCTCTCGAAAACACACACGAGTGGCATGATACCAAAAAAATTCTTTACTGTAAGAATATGTCTAGTATCAATTTTTGATCTTAATTTTCAGTTTTTTGTTTTTACTTTTGTAACTATTTACATGGACTGATCACCTAGAGTTTCACCATGGTGATAGTTGTAGACTGGTAAAGTTGATTATGAGTAGTGTGGATGACTACCTAGTGGTACAAGTTGGTTGCAGACCTAAATTGAAATGCAAACATTAATAACATTATTTGCTCATAATTTTTTGTTTTCCCTTTTATTCGATTTTGAAGTTTCTATATTGCCGAAGATTTTCAATTTTTTATTGGTTATTTTCCCATATACATGATTTTCTTGTATTGTACGGTTTTTTGTGTTTGACATTCATACACCTCATTTTATTTTTTCTACATTGTAAAGTTTTGTTTTACGTTGTTTGCTCAGGTATGCATTTCCATGGTGGAAAGAGAAAGAGATTGTATCTGATGAGAAGAGATCTCAAGGCTTGTGTCCCCTCACACCGGAGGAGACAACTTTGATTCTACAAGCATTGGGTATTGAAAAGAATATGCAGATTTATATTGCGTCGGGTGATATTTATGGCAGTGAACAAAGACTTGCTACACTGAGAACTGCCTTCCCAAAGATCGTAAGTGTTAATTGTTTTTTTTTTCTTTTCCTTTGCCGGACTATTAGGAATATAGATCTCACGACTAAATATATTAGAAAAACTGTCGCATTTGACTATATTATGATAAAAACGACTTATTATTCATTAGCAACCTAATTGCATGCTCTCATATAATTGATAATCGTTGATATTCTGAAAATCAAAATTTTATAACTAAAAATGATTTTTAGCAAATTTTAATAGAAATTGTGACATTAAAGAGATCTGAAAACTTTATTTTGACAAGCAGTCTTGGAGTTTTTTTGTGTAGTTTCTATGAAACTAGGAAGTGACCAGCATAACCCTTAATGATGAGGAATACAAAGTTACCCGTTTAAAAAAAGTAACATATTTTTATAAATTGTTCTATAGATTGAAACCTTGGTAAGGATGGAGAAATTATGTATATTAAAGTTAAGTCAGAAAAGTATGATAATTAGAAAAACCTGATACAATTGGTGTAGTTTATGAGAAATGAATTAAAGAAGAAGAAGAAGAGTTTGAATAAGCAGCAGAAGAAGAAGATATGAAGAAGAAGGACACAATCTCTTAAGAACAAAATACTAATTATTGAGAGTCTACAATCTCTCAATACAGATTCTCATTAATTGTGTTAAATCATACAAAGTGTAGTTCTATCTATATAAATACATACATTCTTGAAAGGGTAGTTAGTAATCCTAACTAACTAATGAAATATTTTAACTTACTTCTAACTAACTTATAAAGTTCAACTTGTGCCTATTTGCTTAATACATTAACAATTGGCATGCCAATAAAGTTTTGGAAATATTGCAGAGAGATAGTGTTGTAAAAAAATATTTATTCATGATAAAACTTTGAAATAAACGATAGAAATTACCCTTAGAAACGTTATCTAGTCACTCGATAAAATTAATAGCCTAACATCAATTTTTAATAAGAGACATATTTTTTTTTCTCCATGTTTTTTGTTTATATTACAGTATTCTTGAAAAACATAAAGTTTTAGCTTTAATAATCTTATTGCTTATATTTATATTAGTAAGGATAAATAAGATGTTGGTCATTTGCTTGCAATACAATCTATTGGATAATATTATATAAAATTTTATTTACTAATGTGAAGATGTTAGTTATTTAATTCAAAATTCTAAAATAATATCTACTATAAAGAGTAGACAATATTTTCTATAACAATTTTTTTAATCTAAATTTTTTGTATTATTTAAGCAAAAGTAAAATCATAAAGTTTATAATTTATTAAAAATTTTGGGCACTCAATATTTTTGTTGCCTAAGCAAAGGCTTCATTAGTCTCCCCTTGAGCCACTCCTGAACATCATAGAGAATCAATTCGAATTTGTGCTTAGTAGATCCATAAAGACTAATTTTGTTTGAGTGTTTTATGAAAAAGTCATGGCAAAACTTTGGAACGGAGAATAGAGTTCATGACTTAGGGACATGATAATGATGATAAGAAATCAATTTTAATCTGTGCTTAGTTCCTTAACAAAGATTAAATTTCGTTAGGATGGTTAATGAATTTTTATACTCACAGAAGAAGAATTTTCACATGATAACTATATTCACAAGATTGAATGCATAAAAATATAGATATGAAGATGAGTGTTCAGTCACAAAGATATTGGGTACGATGAGAGACGATCACATTGAGTAGAAGATGCATGTAACATACATAGAGGGTATGATGAAAGAAAGTAGTCTATTTAAAGTTAAATGTTTGGCTAAAGTCTTAAGCGACCCCCTAAACTTGTCCGCATCTTTCGTTTTGACACTAGAACTAAGACTTGTTTCTATTACACTTACAATACTAAAGTTGTCCTATTAAATACTTTTTGCTGACATGACATTGTGTGGCTAAAACACCTCAAAGGGGCACGTGAGAGATAATTATTTGGTCAATTTTTTTTCTGTTCTTTCCATTTTGTCTTGCAAATATTTTCTTTTTCTTGCTACCTGATCTCCTCTACCACCACCGTCATTTTTCTTCAAATTTACTTCCGCCGCCACTACACCACACCACCTTCTTTGCCTGAAAAAATGTGAGTCCACGACCACAACTTCTATCTTTCACACCATTGCGCCACCTTTCGACACTTATCACTCTCCATCTCCCTCCCTCCTTAGATCTTCAGAGTCCCACAAATGTAATGAAAAATAGGTTCATGTAAATGATAAAGACCTCAAAAACAACAATGTTCCTTCGCCATATGGTGTTCGGACCCAAAGGCAATCATTAAGTGAATTGATGTGTCTTCTTGTTTCGTAATCTAGTTGATGTTCTTCATATAGCATTCAGATTGAATGATCATGAAATTACATTAAAGGTGTGTATTTGGTATGACGGAAAACATTTTCCGAAAAATGTTTTCCAAATTTTCATGTTTGGTTCGGTAAAATATTTTTCAAATCCTCTCCTATGTGGTTTGCGAGCTGTTGCATAGGAGCTGTGGTTTTACCCTGTGCGCACCCAAAGGGTAGCGGCTGCGGGTTTCCCTTATCATAAAAAAAATGTTTTTCAAATCAACTCATTTTCCTCAAATTCAAGGAAAATGACTTCCCTTCGAAACGTAAGGAAAACATTGGCGAAATAGTCTGATAGACCCTTATACTTGTATCGAATTGTAAAATGGATCCTTCTACTTAGGATTTTGTCAAGTGAACACTTAAACTTAACAAAACACAATATTTTAAACCCTTATTTCATTTGAACATAGTGTGTGTAATGCAACCAAATACACGTGTAATCCAACTCATTTTTAATGCCGCATCAGAAATTAAATATAAAAAATAAATAATATTTTTTTAAAATGTTATTTTTCCGTTCTTGTTGCACCTTCGTCTCAACTCTTCCATTCTCATCACCCACCATTTCCCATCCATCTGCTGCCCCACCCACCTCCCACCATTTCCCATCCGTCTGTCGCCCCACCACCCCTAAATCCAAAACCAACTTTCTCATACATCTGCCGCCCCACCCACCTCCCACAATTTTTCATCCGTCTGCCGCCCCACCACCCCCAAATCCAAACCCACCTCCCACCATTTCCCATCCATCTTAAGCATAAATATACACCTGCTGCTATATCTTGCAAATTAGGTGTTCTCGTTTGGCAAGTTTCTACAAAAGATGAAATTCTTTTCTTTATCCAATTCTTGCAAAGCTATACATGAATTTTCCTTCCCCAAAACACTCAGAGATTCAAGAATCTTTACAGAAAAAAATCAGAATACATAAATCTCCGCCCACCAAAAAAAGGTTGCTTGAAGCGACTGTAGATTTTAGTAACGACAATTTTCTTCCTAATCTGCAGCAAAGAAAGTGGCCGCTGCCCCACCTATACTCTCTTACTCACCATCTCCACCTCCGTCGTTGAATAGGTAGTTTTCAAAATAAAAAATACCCAATTTTCGAGCAAGCACCACCATGAAACAAACGCCGCATTCTCCCTCCACTAATAATCACCATGAAATTTGATGTCATGAAAGTTCCAGTGTCAAGATCGATAAAGAAGATAATGATAGGGTGTGGATAAGAAAGAAAAATGGGGTTGGGGGTGGGTGGCTGAAAAAAAATTAGTGTGGGGAAGAAGATGTAGTGTTTTCCTTTTTAAATTTATTATTTTCTTTTTTTAATAATTTAAAATTAAATTTAAAATTTTAAATATCATGTTCACTTGCCTTTACAGGCGTGTGACTACACTCTCTTGCCAACTCATTTATATTAATGCCACATAAGAATGGTTAATTGTCAGAGGGGTTTAATATGTTGTGTTATGTTGAGTATAAGGATTCAGTTGACAAAGTATTAAGTAGAAGAGTCCACAATACAAATTGATACAAATATAAGGTCCACCAGATCATTTCGCCAAAAACATTTTCCAAAACTTTCCTCTATACAATTTTTTTGTTGAACAAATAAATTCAAAGCTTATTTTTAAAAAAAGCATTTTTCAACTTCATCTTTTTTATTTTTTAACCCCCCCTAACCCGAGCTCCCCCCCTCCCGCCGCCAACCCCTACCCCCCCCCCTTCCCCCCCGCGAAAAAAATAAAAAAAATTAAATGTTTGTTTTCAAAAAAATATTTCCAATTTTTAAATTTTATTTTCACCCACCCCTACCCTCGACCCCCCCTCCAAATAAAAAAAAATAAAAATTGAAAGTTTGTTTTATAAAAAGTACTTCCAATTTCAAAATTTTTATTTTTTCACTCCCCCCCCCTTCCCCCCCGAAAAATAGAAGTTTGTTTTAATTTTTTTTTTAATTTCAATATTTTTTTTTTTTACTCCATAGCACCTCTAAACCCTTGCCCGCCCCCCAAAGAAATTAAGATTTAAAAAAATATTTTCAATTTCAATTCAAAAATTATTTTCTGCTCTCTATAAAAAAGAAATATTTTCTCAAAAATAGTTTTCATTCATAAATCAAACACTAAAAAATCTTTTCCGAAAATTTTTTTCTACTCACCAACCAAACATGAGAAAATAAGTCAAAAATCATGAAAACATTTTCCTTCATACCAAACACACCCTAATATTTCCACATATTATCAGTAATGCAGGAGACATCTCTATTTTCCCCTCGGGATTCCTTATTCCAACTGCTTAACTTTCAAGTCGCCTTATACCATCAAATGAAATGTGAATAGCATTCATTCTGAATGGGGAATGGGGAAGAAGACATGAGGGGAATAATACAGTCAAAATTGTGGACGAAGGTGGCGGTAGATGGAGACGGCGGTGGTGGCTGCTTAGTTAGGCTTAAGTCTAAATTCTTTTTTTTTTTTTTTGAAAAAAAAATCATAATTCGTTTTTAATAATTAATTTGACATAAATTTCATGTCCCTGGTAATTGGTCACTTCGCCACCTCTTCCACAAGTATATTGCTCACACTTCATATTTTTGGCTAGTTATCACAAGTTTCTGATAGAATTATTTTATGAATAGTGTAAGTGTATATGAGAACAAGCCCAAGTTCAAGTGTCAAAATGAAAGATGAGGACAAGTTCAAGGGGCCGCTTATGACTTTAGCCTAAATGGTTTCACCAAAAAGAAAAAGAGAAAATAGTTTGAGATGATTACACTATGTTCTACATAAACCCTCCAGTTTACTCGTTTGTGTAAATGAAAAGTGGTAAAGTGGAGACAAGGTAGATATGAAATTGTATAAAAAGGAAGCTGTCATTTCAAGGTCTATTTCATCTCAAAATCAATGCGAATTAGAGTATCCAAATAGATGATATACCGTATGGTTTTGATCCAACGACAAAGACCCAAGAAGTGATGTATGGGTTATGTCAAATCGTGGTACTTTTGTTTGGATCAGTGTTGTGAAAGGCGCTCGCCTATCTGCAGCGAGGCGAGGCGATTTGAAAACGGCGAGCTGTGGCAATGAAAAGGCGATGGTGAGGCGACTGGCTCTGCCATGTTTTTAGGGCCTGATTTAATAATTTAAAGCCAAAATTATTTTTTTTTTGCAAATTTTAACCTTCGCAACCTGCGCTCCTCAACCCCTTCGAGATCGAGAGTCGAGCTTCTTCGCGCTGCTGCTCCTTCGCGATTGCTGCCAGGTATGAGATGAGACGTCCTTTCTTCTTCTTCAGTCCTTCTCTTCTAGTTCTTCTCTTCTTTTCTTCTTCTCCACTCTGTTTTTCAGTAGTGAGTCTGAGACTGTCACTGTGCTCTGTTTTCCGGTGTTAATGTAGTAGTGACCCGAGTCCTCTGTTTTTAGTGGTTAGTGAACTATGTGCTCTGTTCTATTGCAGTGTCCACTGTTCACTGAAATCTGCCTATATTTTATTTTTTAAAAAAATTAATCCTTCTATAATTATTTCTTTACTACTTAATTTAATTTTATACTAATTAATATGGTATTTATTTTTTCATAAATAATGAATTCAATGGTGAATATATGTTATTGATATTAAGATTTTGAATATTTATATATGCTATTAAAATTTTAAACTTTTGGTATTAATTGGCGCCTTTATTAAAAAAGGCAAGCGGCGAGGCGAGGCAGACCCTTTTTGACTTGTCGCCTTTCGCCATCCAAAACACTGGTTTGGAGGATAGAGGAGGAAGCCCATACTTCTTGATATCTCGAACCTATGTGCCCATAGGAGTTGGCAACAAGCCTATAAGCGATATCAATTAGTCAGGATTAAGGATTAGCATGTTACATAACATTAGGGCGACATGGATGAAATGGAGGCTTGACTCTAGAGTCCTGTTTATAAGAAGGTACCACTCTAACTTAAAGGTAAGTTCTACACAGTGATGGACCGTCTTATTTTATGGGGTGGAATGCTGGTCAGTCAAGAACTCATATGTTCAGAAGATGGATATTGCGGAGATGAAGATGTTGAGATGGATGTGTGGGCATACTAGGAGAGACATGATCTTGATTGAGGTTATCCAGGAGAAGGTAGGAGTGGCCTTTGTGGCGGACAGATGAGGGAAGCGAAACTGCAATGGTTTGGACATGTACAGAGGAGGTGCCCGACACCCTATGAGGAGGTGTGAGAGATTGGTTGTAGAGGGTTCGCAGTAGGGTTGCATATGGTCGGTTCGGTTTTGAAGTCTATTGGTTTGATTTATTGGTTATCGGTTTGTAGACATGTTAAATCGTTATAGAATCGTTAAGATATAGACTCATCTTTTATTGGTTTATCAGTTATTTATCGTTGTCGATTCGGTTATCGGTTCAACTTTAAGATTGACACAATAAAATCATTGAAAATCGCTTAGAAACAAGGTGACAAACCAAATGAACCATGCACAAGAGTTTACATATTGCATCTTGCTCAAAAGCAAACACTTTTACATTGAATAACCAAGAGTTTTGGACAACCAAAAATAAAAGTAGGAAACCAAACCCTAAGTCAACGACTTTATATACAAAAAATGGTATAAATATAACTGTTTGATTTACTATCAGGTTATGGTTAAACCTTTAAGAAAAAAACATTAAACCCTTATAACTCATTACTAATAAAGCAATAACTTTGTTCAGTTTGGGTTATCAGTTTCGGTTTCGATTTTGAACAACCCTAGTTAGTGGAGGGGTTGGGTAGGCCGAAAAAATATTGGAGAGAGATGATTAGACAGGATACTTTCATATTATCGAGGATATAACTTTAGATAGGATGAGTGGAGGTCTCATATAAGGTTAGAAGGTTAGTAGGGATAGAGTGTTGCCTTGTGAAGGTTTAGTGTCTGTTGTAGGACTAGTCGTACCGTTTTAGTTCTTGCTATATGTTGTTTGTTGTATTTCGATTATCACTCTATTTTGTTGTTAATTATTGTTTTCTTCTTCTCTTACTTGAGTTTGATGCCTCTCTACCTCCACGAGGTAGTGGTAAGGTTTGCATACAGTTACTACCCAGACCCAATTTTGTGGGATTTCACTAGGTATGTTGTTATATTGTTACACTTACAGTAGGCCTGAAGTTAGTCAATCTTTACTTTTGGTAAGAGCTTGCATATTGGTGTAGGGAATAGAACCCAAAGGTTAGCCCACTGGTCAATGAAATGAGTTGAGAATGATTATGTTTCAGCTTCAGGTCCCACTGGAGGCGAAAAACACTATGTGTTTTCTTCTCATTTGTCCAATCATCGGTGGATAGAGTTACTCCGTACCTATGCTGATGGGATGTAGCAGGTGCTGCTAGCTAATCTAGACACCACATTCGTCGAAATAAAAAAAATATTGGTATAGGGTGTATTTTTGGATGAATGCAAATGAATTACAGAGAATCCATATAACCGACCAAGCTATTTCGGGGTTGACATATAGTTGATTGCTTGCTTGATTTTTAGGTTTATTGTTCTCAATTTCATGCTCCCTGTGTTTAATGCTACAAACTCCAACATAGCTATTTCACATGCAATACTGTAAATCGTTTGCTTTCTATCTTCATCATTTTGACCATTACATCCAATTAATATATCTCCGATTTATGTTTATGTTGCAGGTGAAAAAGGAAATGTTGCTTGATCCTGAAGAGTTGCAGCAGTTCCAGAATCATTCATCTCAAATGGCAGCACTGGATTTCATAGTATCAACTGCTAGTAACATATTTATCCCTACTTATGATGGCAACATGGCTAAACTTGTCGAAGGTCATCGTAGGTGCATATGATCTACTAATTCTGTTTATGAATGTTTCTTATGTGTATCTTGAATGTGTTCCTGAATAGATCCATTGCAGGTATCATGGTTATAAGAAAACCATCCTATTGGATCGGAAAACTCTGGTAGGGTTATTGGACTTGCATCACAACCGGACCCTTTCATTGGCCGAGTTTTCAGCTGCTGTGCGACAGTCGCACGAGGGAAGAATCGGGCAACCAGCTCATCGAAGAGTTATCGAGTACAAACCCAAAGAAGAAGATTACTTTTATGCAAATCCTCACGAGTGTCTGTGTGAGAGTGCAAGATGTGAAGGTCTCGATAATTCAACTGAAGTTCGATGAGACATGTCCACCAAGTTCATGAACTTGCATAGATATTCAGTTCCACAGCCTAATGCACAGGCAATTTTTTATGAAGAAAAAAAAAAGCCGAAGGCTCAATTTTTTTTCCGGTCACACATCAAGATTCTTTAGAGAAAGGCAAAAACTGTGGCCTTTCTGAGTCGCAAGGACTCTTAGTTAGATGAGTCAATTCTTGAGATGCAACATGAGAAAGAAGGAAGGATTGGTGCCATCCACGCTTCTTATTATTGAAAGTAATTGAAGCTTTGAAGCATGTTTTTTTTTTAATTCCTTTCAATTCTTTCAATTGATTTTTGCAACATTTAGCTACATAAAGTTGAGTGATTTTCTAGTAAACACATTTTTTTCTTTGTAAAGGTAAAATCCATGACCTTAGGCTTTGTGTGTTTGCAGTTGCCTAGTTTTAGGACTCAAAATCAGTATTGCAAATGCTACTCCCACCCAAAAAGGTAGCTAGCAATTGTGAATACATGTATATATTGGTTTAGATGTTTCAATTTTGTTTGTTTAGACGTTCAGTGGCTATTCTCACATATTTTGGTGAGAAAATAATTAGTACGTAGAAAAGGGATAAGAGTCTGAAAAGTATTTCAACTTTGGTCGAATTTGTTGTTACCATATTAAACTTTCATGAGGATTTATTACCTTCATAGACTATTTAATATCGTACTTTGAACGTATATATTTGCCCATGTGGACATAAAAAATGTCAAATTATAAATAGTATTGTGTCCACGTGGACACATATATACTTGTAAAATACACTATTACATAGTTCAGGGAGGTAATAAATCCTCATAAAAAAATTTAGTATCACAATAGCAAATTCGATTAAAGTTGGAATATTTTTCAGACTCTTATTCGTATGAATAAATTAAGAAGTTTTCCGCTCTTACAGTGACCAAGAGATTGCAGTAGAGAAGAAGTGAAATTGGATGCTATCTTTATTTGATTCAATGTACTGTCCTGGAATCAAATTGGAAATACAATGATAGCTTACTTGGTTTCAATAGTACATTTTGGACCAGTATTTTTATTGTATTTCTCCAATTTTGGTCCCATCTTTTGCTTCTGTTTTGGTCCTGCTTTTCTATCGTTCAGTTTTTACGTTGTTTTGCTCCCGTGGGGGTAGTTTATACTGTGAACTGGTCCAGTTTTTGCACCTGTTCCGGGTGCAGCAACTTTCGTGGAGATATTGTTGCAGTTTTGATCAAGTTTGTATGTTCTGTATTTGGCTGCTGCTATTTTCGCCTAGAGATATCATTGCAGTTTTGGTCCAGTTTTTGCTGCTGTTCAGGTCCAGGTTTGATGAATGCTGCAGTTTTTGTGCACATATTTATCCTGACCGGCTACTTGAGTAAGTTGTTAAGTATCGCACAGAGCTTTAGTTAGCTAAGCTAAGTCCATGACAAATTAGTTCTATTTTTCTTTGTCCCTTCAATTTTGATATAGAGCCACAAATATAGAACTTTGCAATGCCAAAGACAAGTATTAGAACAAATATGCAACTTTCAAATGTGGAAAAAAATTGCAGTTGCAGTATTTGGTAGGAAGGAAAAAAAATTCGAAGTATATTTTTCAATTTTTTTTTTTTCGTTTGGTTAGTTAAAATATTAATATTTTGGAAAACGAACTTTCGAAAAAATGAGAACAACGACGGCTCTAATAAAAATTAGGGAAAACAAGTTTCTTCCCCACCACCTGTGAACCTTCGCTCCATATTCCATTCAGTCGTCCATGTAGTGGTTTGTAAGATTACATATAAAACAAATGGTAATATTTTTTTGCTTATATACCTGTAGACAATAAAATTCGCGTCTAGAAAACAATAATCAAGAACGGAAAATTATAGAAACAATCAATTTTATTATTTCAAATCGAGTATTACAATCTCTATAATTTCTCTGAATTCGTCTTTTCAAATATAAATTCGAGGGCTTTAAAGCTTGTTCTTGAATCTATAATGAACTTGAACATTATCTTGATCTTGACTTTTATTTGAATTCAAGGGCTTCGAGCTTGTTCTTGAATTCGGTGGTCTTGATCTTGATCGTTCTTGAACTTGAATGCTTGGATTCTTAAACTTGTAGCTTTGTAGAGAATCAAATGGCGCTTGCACCACAGAGTTTCACTAGCTTCTTCTTTAGAATTTTCTGTCTCTTTTCTGAATTATGAGGACCCCTATTTATAGTTTTAGAATAGAGGAGTTGCGATTGGAATAAGATTCCGTTTAGTCAATCAGATTTAAGTGACATGACATTTGGGCTTTATGGAGCGGGTTTGTTATCTTTGACACATGTCATGATTCTATTGGTTTTCTTATTTAACTTGACATGCCACATCATCTGCACACGTGACGCCAAGATGGGCTCTAGAATGAGATGAGATTGAATTTAACAAATTGGGTTCATCCAATGTAGCCCAAACCAATTAATTTAGACTTTAATTAAATCCATATTTATTAGATTTAAATATTTAACTCAATTATATCAATCCAAAATATTATTTTGGATTAATATATTTATGAAATCAATATAATCCGGATCATTTTATAAATTTATATTTAATAAATTTTAAATGATTACAATATCAAACACTAAAAATTAAGTAAAAAGTCATTTATTTTCGTGAAAAATATTTTTCTCCCAAACCAAAGACACCCATGTGATTGCCATTTTTGTCTTCTAAGTCTTAAGTGTGAATAGTCCTCTCTCACACAGCCCTGAAATCATTGTAGGTCATGTTCACCATACTCTCTATTTTTAATTGATTGTTGATATTTTGTCTTTTTTCTCTTACGAAACAAGTTCCTTATCATCCTTAAACCGTCTTATGAATGAATTTTTTTAATTAGTAATATAGAAAAGAGTGGAAACTTTTACTACTTTTTCTTATATAGTTCTAATTATTCGAATAGTTAAAGTAGTCTATGTTTGATTTAACATCCAGAGTTAGTGACATTAATATTCAAGAAAGTAAAAAAAAATATTGGAAGAATTGATCCCAAAATTAGATGGTTAGTAAAATTACTACAAAATTTTTATGAAGGATAAAGTGGTCTATTTTCAATAATAATTTTTTGTGAAATAATTTGTATTCGATTTAATAATGTGAATTTCTTTTGCACCGATTGAATAAAACATGCTTCATATCAATTATGATAAAAGACCAAGCTATTTTGGTTGTTTCTAATAGTTGGTAAATGATCGAATTACAAAAATGACTTTTTAATTTGAAAAGACTCTCTTTAATACTTGGCCAATCCAAACTCGTGGACCAAGACCTAGGCTTACAACCTCTCCCTTTCCAACCACACCTGACCCAATTGGTCCGTTTTGGTTTGATTTTAACTTAGGTCATTTAATTTTAAATTTATTATTGCAATAAATATAGAGACGTGTTTGACAAGTTTAATCTTAAATCCCATAAACAAGTTACATGGAGCCCATGGTATAAACCCCACCCATCTACCCCACAGACAAAAATATATAAATGGATCCACAATCTTTGAAAAATGGTCACCAACTAAACATGAAATTCAAATTGGTAGGTACTGACAACTAACAAGTTAAATAAACTATCAAATTAAAGGACTAGACTAGTACGATATATTTAATGCCTTAAATGATTAAAACTCAAAGCAATTCTTCTTTAGACTAAGGTTTGTTAATCTTAGTCTAAAGTAGAATTTCCTAAGTCCTAATTCATGTACTTATCAAACTTACTAATTAGCTATTACAATATATATGACCATTTTAATTAATTAATTAAAATACTGATGAACCATCAACAAATGAAGTACAAGATTTTAGTATAGTGTTCCAATAATTGTTGTCGTTGTTGTCGTTGTCGTCTTCTTCTTCACGACTTCCAAGAACATGGTCCAAGTGTGTAAACCCTTGAATAGTATTCAAATTTGGATAATTAGAATATGAAATGCCATTAATGTTATTCTCCATGAAATTTTCTGTACCAATCAAACATGAATTATCAATTAATCCAGCCCCTGTAATACTATTATTATTTGGTACCATGATTAGAGATAAATTTGAAGTGGATATTGGAGGGTTATCGAAAAAATTATCTTTGGTAATTTTTGGCATAATTGACCAATTTGCCCCTCCTTGCCATGCTTTTAGCACATCAAGACAAGGTGGTGAGGGTAATTTTGTTTGAAGGGGTAGTAAAACATTTGTTGTTGTTGTAGTAGTAGTCAAATTATTAGGACTAAAGTGGATATTATTATAATTATTAATGTTATTGTTATTGTTCAAAATAATTTGTTGGTGTTGTTTTTTGGATTCGCGAACAAGTCGAGCTTCAGCTTCTAAACGAGCCTTTTCCCACTGAGCCATGTGGCTTAGGTTTGCGGAACCAAAGATGTTGGATTTTGGTTTATGAGTATTTGGATCAATGCCCATCTTGCTTAACCTCTTCTTCAAGTGCGTGTTCCAATAATTCTTAATTTCATTGTCCGTTCTGTTGGCCAAATGAGTCGCTATAGCTGACCATCTATATGATTGAAAATCACAAATTAATATTAGCATGTGTACATTTGTCAGTGTAAATAATAATAGATTGATATTTTATGTGATGATAATAGCGAAACACAAGTTTAATTGATACGTAAAAATATTTTTAAATGTCAAAGATGATATAATAACCTAGAAAATACAGTAGCAACCAATCAAAGTGTGCCAATGGTCGAATATTGTTAGTTTATATAACTTAAACTCGAATATTTTCTATTATAACATTAACACTTAGAAGCTGATATATAGTGAATGAATATGTGACATGGAAATTATCTGTCACAACACATTAACATAATAGACCAAAAACATAATGTTGAATGTATTTTTTGAGTTAAAAATATAATATATGGTATAAAATGACTCATTTAGAATAGTTCAAAATATTTAACCTTTTTTTTTGTATTTATATTTTAAATCTCTTTAATACAAATTCTAACTCTAACACTTTATATAAAAACTTTGGAAAAAACACAAAGGAAGTATCCAAAGCAAAAGTTTGTAGGAGAAATAACGTTAGACCATTTTTATACATATACACTTCTGTTCAATGAACAAGTACAAATTAACTAAGGTCATATTCTATTGAAGTATTGGAACAATTATAGGTAGTACTTTTTGCTCAATGTTATATTTCCTACTATTCATTCCTATACCGTTCGAATTCTTCAAAAATATTATTAGATATCTGTCAATTTTTTTTTAAAAAGTATACTTTTAAATGATTTGAGACATGTACGATAACACTATTAAAGACTATGAACAATATCGATTCAACCTTTTAATGCAAATTCTTCAAAAATATTATTAGATACCTGTCAAATTCTTTTAAAAAAAGTATACTTTTAAATGATTTGAGACATGTACGACAACACTATTAAAGACTATGAACAATATCGATTCAACCTTTTAATGGTTGTGCATGAATAGTTGGGTTGTTATTAGTGACATATATAGTCCATGATGGTCAATCGGACACCATTCGTCAAAAAATTATACTCCTTCTGTTTTAATATGTGTGATACTTTTTTATTTTTCAAGAGTCAATGAATTCAACTTTGATTTGAAATTTGCGTATGGAATCTTCAAAAAATTTTACATGAAATTTATATATTTGTAAACTACGTAAAAATTACTATAATTCACAGTAATTAAAAAAAATTGAAAATACGAAAAGGATCTATGAAAACTTACAATCAAAGATACTTATTTGAATCTAGAAATTCAAAAAGTGTCACATAAAATGAAACGAGTGAAATACTACGTATATAAAACATTATAAAAATTATATAGGTCAAAAAATTATTTTTCATACATATATATTAAATCTTGAACACCCTAAATGAAATTTCTGACTCCTTACCTGTTACCAAGAAGGGCATGGAGTTGAATGATTGTTTGTTCTTCTTGCAAACTGAATTTTCCTCTCTTAATATCAGGTCTTAAATAATTTATCCATCTTAATCTGCAACTTTTTCCACATCTCTTGAGTCCTACAATATATAAATCAAAATTCTATCAATGCAAAAATTAAATAATTTTTAAGAGTTTTGACTAATATGCACTAAAAAATAATACACATTTTTTTTACATTATACATGCACATGTCATCTAAAAAAGATAACAATTAGGTAATTAACTAACTTTTCATTAGAATTTTTATTTTTGACAATCTGAAAAAATAAAATATATATTGATATAACATGTTAAAATACAGCAGTAATATAAAGATTTTTCTAGGCTATCATGGATATATAGACTAAATTATAACTCCAAGTTTAAAAGTTATAATATTATCAAACTTTTAGAGTTTAACTTCTATATTCCACAACAACAACTGTTATATACATTGATCAAATGTGTAGGGATCCACTATAAAAGACTTTACGATTGACTTCAATTTAGTTAATGTCATAATCATATAAAAAAAAAAAAAAAAGAAGATCAAGATAAGTTAAATATATGTTGTAATAATAATAACAATAATATTACAAGTCCTTTTTAACAAGACTAAAATTTATTCCCAATTATATTTAGATATCATATTACAAATCTTTTTTTCTTTATTGTCTCATTTAGATCTTTAGCTAATTCTGTATTGATTTTAAGAACAATTTTTCAAGACAACTTACAAATTAACACATTTGTAGGTTAACACTCAACGTCAAACATGATCAAACCATCTCATGCTTATACAAAGGCAAAAAAGTTCCAAACTAACATATAACTATTAGTAATCATTGTTGATAAAAAAAATAGGGTTGATTAAAACCTGAAAAGTAAAGCATATTACTTGCTATAGCACTTTAAATTTTTTTATACTGTCAGTATATATTAACGTACCGGCTTTAGTTGGCAAAGCACGCCAACTACCACATCCATTTTTTTCAATGTAATCCATGAGTTTTTGGTCTTCTTCAGGAGTCCATGGTCCTTTCTTCAATCCCACTTTCTCACAACATGGTGATCTTCCCATTTTCTTTGGACTTACAAAGAGAAATATTTTTTTTTTTGTGAAAATATAATATAATGTTTTTTTGTGATTAAGTTGTGTTGTTATTCAGTAGAAAGCTAACTTTGATGTATAAATACACCCAAGAAATTAAATGCTAGCAGACAGTATGAACAAAGATTTATGATACAATAATAAGTTTTCTAACAAATGGAATAAGTGCATTAGGTTCAAATCCAACTCCCTTAGCTAACTTAGTATTCTCTACTTTCCTTGATGTTACATGGTTTTATTAAAATTAAGTGATAAAGCGGGACATACTCCTTTATTTTTAATTAAAAATCTCGAGTTCAAGTTCAAGTTCGAGTCTTACTGATACATAGTCGTCTTTGTTAGAAAATGTTTTATCCTTTGTGTGAAACTTCCTGACACGAATACAAATGCAGACATTTAATTAGGTCTCAATACGAATGCCAAACACCAAGAAAGCCTTTGTAAGACAGCCCTTATACCCTCAACGTGGAACTTTTCGACCTAATAAATCAATGTAGGACTTTTTAGCATGAATCCGAATTTTAAAGGAACCCTAATGTAGGTATCATATACAAAGTGAAAAGTCTTTGTTACGTGGAATTTCCCGACATAAATTTGAATTTAATTAGTCGTGCCCTAATATAGATACAGAGCACCGAGTAACTTTTTTTAAAAAAAAAAATATATAAAATGAATTTATTATTATTTTTTTTTAATGGAGAAAAGAGATTTCAATTTATGTATAATGTTCCAGGCTGGCCTATATAAATAGAATTACTGCTATAGTATTGCTTATTATAACTACTTAACAGTACGAATGACTAGTACAAAATTTATTGGATTAAATAAAATAAAGGCTGGGACACTAAAAACATAAACAAGTTGTCTCACTTTTATGTATTGATTTTTCTCTCTTTTTTAAATGTTTTTTTTAATAAAAAATTATGATATAACATAAGAAACATAAGAAAAATTAATCTCTTTGTGCTTTCAACCAATATAAAGTAAAAAAATGATCTCTTTATGCTCGAGGATACATTTATTTTTGGCTCCTAAGTAGCTTTGGTCATTTAAGTTTGTTGAAGTGACCATTTTTTTTTGTTTTAGTAAAATATTTAATAAGTTCTAGCTATTAGATATAATGGAAACTATGATTTTTTTAATTAAAAACAAACAAAAAACATATGACTAATAATGTTTCCAAATATTTCTTTTATTGTAGTAAGAAACAATAATTATTTGACGCTTACTAATAAAATAAAATAAAATAAAAAGTGAAATAATTAGTTATCCCATTATGCTAAAATATAGTGTCACCAATAATAGAAGTTATTTTAAGGCTGAACTTGTCACTTGATGCACTAAAGAATCAGGTTTTTTCAGTTGCCTAAAAAGAAATCAAGAAATTAATTAAATAATTAATATTCTGAATTGATTTTAAGAAAAAAAATAATTTATGAGATTTATTGAACAAATTTTGTTTAAAAAATTTATAAATCAATCAATCACTTGTCGAAGTTGAGTGACGATGGCACGAGGGGAAAGCATCTCTTATTATAAGTATAATCTTATTTCCTTTTTTGTACTAGTACGAGAGAAATGACTTTTCATTTAAAATGTTTATTATGCTTATCAATCATCGAATTTTTGAGTTCAATATGATTCACAATTCAATAAAGATACGAAAACTCATAAAAAAGTACTACGGAAAAGGACCTCAAATACCTTTGAAGTATTGGAAATGGCACAAAAATACCCTCCATCCACTACTGGCTCCAAAATGTCATTCTCATCAACCTATTGACTCCAAATATCCTTGTCTTAACCTTTCGGTTCAATAATGACCACTTATTTAACGGTTTTAAATTCAAACTATTTAATTTTTTTTTAAATACTTAGCGCTCAACTATTGAATATAATTTAATTTGTTAATAACATTTATATACAAACCAACTCACTGCCCAGCTAATACTACTTACACCCCACCGAATTAATAAAACAATTTTAATTATCAAAATCGCCCTAAACAATACTAAAAATCGATGAAATTATAGATCCCTAAAAATGACATCCAAAATTATTCGAGTATCAATTGAAGCCCCAATTAAATTTAGCTTGAGCCGCTTATTTAGGAGGACACTTTCAATACTCTTTCAAAACTTGAATTCGAAATTTATGATTAAAGGTAAGAAGTAGTACATCCCAAATTAATTCATGCACTTATTTTGATATAATTTTTTATATATATAAACTTTAATATATTACTTTTTTAAAAAATTATCTATTAAGTAACATCACATAATTGAAAAGCACGAGTAATTTAGATGAACATAGTGAGACTTTTAAGTTTATCGGTAATTTTTATTTAGACACTTGAATTATAATATGTTTTGATTGAGGACTTAAATGTATGATGATGTACTTCTATAGACATTGTCGCCTCAAATTTTTAGAAGCACTCATTGACAGGAATTTTTCTAATTGTTGCATTTGTAATGGGGCGAATTTATTAATTGAGCGGGTTTAATTAGTAATGAGTGGATAGTGAATTGATTTATAAATTATATTAATAAGTTAATTTATAAAAAATAGTTGAATTTATGTATTAAAAAAATATTTAAATAATTTAAATTTAAAAGCGATAAATAAGTGATTAATTTTAAACCCGAAGATGAATGAGAAGAATATTTTGAAACCAATAGATGAATAAAATTAGATGAATAAAAGATAATTTTATACTATTTATAATACTTTAAGGATATTTTAAGTCTTTTTCCAAAAGTACTGCTAAAAAGAGATACGGAAAATGAGCATACATTGATTTGAATTACTTTATTTGAGCTACTAGATATCTAAGAGTAATAATTTTGTGAAGATTTAATATATTGATTTGAATTACTTTATTTGAGCTGCTAGATATCTAAGAGAAATAATTTTGTGAAAATTTATTGTATTGTAAAAATTTATAAAATTCAAAATTAAAATAACATGTTAAAAACATGAATTATGAATTTCTGTTATGAAATACTTAAGAATTATGTTATGATAAATACTTAAAGTATAAATTAATTATAATATTAAAATATCAGGTTTTATTGCCCATCTTTGTGTGTCAGAGATAAGAACATTTTTTTTATATATAATTAAAACATTTAAAGAGATTTGCAAATTTTTTTGACAAAATGATCTGGATTGAATTTTTGTTAACCATTTTATCAACTAAACACTTAAATCAAATAAAATATAATAATTTAAATTCTTTTTTCATCGCATGTAATACAATCAACTATATGTAAAAATCCACATCCTTTTTAAAATACGTCTAAAATTAAATGTTGAAAAATAAGTAATATACCAAAAAAAAAAAAAAAAAACACTGACAAAGCCATGTTCACAATTGTTTCATCATTTTGTAAATTATCAACCAAAAAAATGATAAGAATTATAGTCTCAATAAGACATTTTGTAAATATTTTTAAATATTGAGAGTTATAATATTTTTAAGTAATTTATAAACATATAAATTATACTAAATGTCTTTATTCTCTTTATTTCAATTTTTGTGGTATAAAATGAAATTTGGAGAGTCAATCAAAATTTTTCTTTGATTGTAATTTTTTATGTTGTGAGTCCAATATATGTTCTCCTTCTATCTCAATTTATGTGACACAAATAGAATTTCAAAAGTCAATTAAAAATTTCTTTGACCATGATTTTTTTTATAAGTTGTTAATTGTTATGATTATGGTATTTTGAACGTCATTTATAAATATATAAATTATTAGAAACTCCTTTTTAATTATTGAAAATAATTTACTCTTTTTATCCTAATTTGTGTGGCACAGATGAAATATAACAAGTAAAATTTTCTTTGACTATATACCTTTTATATAGTTTTAGAAAATATTATATAATGAAATTACTAAGTCACGCTCTAAATATGCATAGACATGACATGTTTTTCCCTCAGCAATGTTAATGCCACGTAAGTTCGATCAGTGATAAGAAATCTTTAAAATATTATATAGTATTGAGTTTAAGTATTTTGTTAGCAAAATTTTGAGTAGAAGGATCCAATTGATAATCTAAGGGCATGTTTGATCATGCGACATGAAATCATAATATGAAATTATGAGATTGATGCAAGAATATGAAGTCACAAGGAGACTATTAGGAAGCTGTTTAAACTGTTACATAGTTAACACTGTTCATTGTCAAGAAGTTAGTTAGTCAAATGTCAAGAAAGTAGTTAGTTAGTTAAGTATTCATCTTTAATTCATTTCACTCATTGATGAGTTGTATAAATACATGACATATGTACTGGTTCAAGTATTCATTAAATATATCAATCTCTTCTTTCTCTCTTCTTTTACATATTATTAACTAATATTTCGGTTTGACCCTGTATTATTTCCATCTTATTCGAGCTTCCAGCTCCTAGATTAACTACTATCGTGGTAATTGAGTTCGATTGCATCAATTGGTATCAGAGGTTTCGTTCCTCGACATGAATTTGACTCGCAATAAGAACATAGAAGGATCGTCAGAGGAGGCAGACAACAAATTTTTGCATATTCAAGAACAATTGCATAAATTAATGAAGAGTATGAATGACCGAAATGTAAGACGGATAAGGAATTGTTGGAAATCAAGCAAGCCATTTGTGGTATGAAACAGAGAAACAAGGAATTGGATAATTGTAGAGATGAATCTTCTACTGGAGGTAACAATTCTGGAGAATTGAGGCAGTTGAACACCAGTCGAGACATTCAAACTGGAGTAATTGGTAATTTCCTTACTCGATGCTCTAGGTTAGATTTCCCCAAATATTCTGGGCAGGATCTGAAAACATAGTTATATAAGGTGGATCAGTTCTTTTCGATGGACGAAATTCCTTATAGTTAGAGGGTCAAGGTTACATCAATTCACTTGGATGGGAAAGCTATTGCTTGGCATAGTCTTATATGAAAGCTAGAAACACTGCAGTACATCCTACTTGGACAGAGTATATTTTAGCTTAGAATGAAAGTTTTGGAGATGGTTATGAAGATTTAATGAAATCCATTAAGCACCTAGAACAGACTAGCAATGTAAGAGCTTACCAATCTGAGTTTGATAAGTTATTAGCTGGGGTGAATTTGTCCAATGAGAATGCCATCAGTTGTTTTTTGGGAGGTCTCAAACCTGAATTGAACAAATCAATAAGGATGCAGGCTCCAAAAACTTTGATGCATGCTTAAACGTTGGCTAGATTGCAGGAGGAAGTCTTTGAAGCACAAGCTCAATCTTGGGGAATTAGATCTTCTGGAAAATTTCAGAATCCCATTTTACCAACTCCAAACTTCCATAGAAATCAGAATTTACAAAGGCCTATACCATTTAATTTTCACGGACTTAGAGTATTTACTAAGACTCCGTGTGACACTTGACAACTTACTCACGAATCTTTCACGATCTTGTAAGCTCAAGTAAGCCTTTAAGACTCGGAACGCTAAGAGAATGTAAAGGAAGACTTAGAAAGAACTTTGGAAGAGGGCTTGTATTAAGCTTGGAAGATTTGCTTACAACTCTTGGTTGGATTGTTGGATGGATTACAAATGAGAGGCCGTTCTATTTATACTACCTCCTAAGGTCCTAAGTGTAAATAAAATTTACTCTACAAGTCCCTAAAGTAATTACACTTTAGTCCATATTCTAGAGAATTCTACACTTCCTAGAATATGCTAATCTCTTCCAAAAGATCTAAAGTATTCTAGAGAATTCTAAGGAATTCTCTAGTCTTCTCCACAAGACTAGAAGGTTCTAGAGTTCTCTGCAAACCTCTTCAAGACTCTAGATCCTTCTGCCCCTATTTAGACGCTTAAATCAGGTTGGAATTGTGGCGGGATGTCACACTCTCCCCCACCTAATGATGCGACGAGCGCGTCGCATTGCTTTGTATCGGTATCCAAGTTTTGTCGTGCGATCATCAATCCACGCACTCGATCAATCCCTTTTAGAAGCTCCCTCAGCTGTTGTCCGATCTCTCTCGAACCGATCTTTCGAACTTCTTCCTTCCTAGGAGGCAAGTGCCTCAGCGGCTTCTCTTGCATCAGGACAGCGTTCCCTCTTGGAACCTTCTTCGTGCACGCTGGCAAGGACTTTTCAGCATTATTGTCTTCTCCTGAACTTGCAATGGTAGATGCAAATGTCATCCTCTTTCTCTTGTCGATCCTCTCGAGCTGCATGGCTGTCAGTCAGACCTGTCCATACGTATTCGGTGCCTTAACCATGAGAATCGTACATGTTCCTCCTTTTTCCACGACAAGAAGTTGTTGAAGGTAAGGATCGATTACCACGTGACACGCCTTGAAGAACTACTACCCAAGAATTATGTCAAAGATATCTAAAGGAGCGACGGTGAAGTTTGTTTTACCTTGCCACTCGCCTAGCGTGATGCTTACTCCATGCGTGACTCCACTCACGGGAGTCGGTGGTGCATTGACCGTCCTGAGTTGGGCGTTACTTGGACTGTAACGCATCCCCAAACTTATCGTTGCAGTCTTGGCCATGATATTGACCTCTGCACCTGTGTGGACCATCGCCCGAGCATGCCTCTGATCCTCATGCCTCGGCTTCTCTTGCCTTGACTTTGCATGCCTCGATAGCTTCGGTGGTTGTCTGGTAATAGCTCCTTATAGGCTTTTCAAGCCCAACTGCTTAGTCTCCTCGACTTGATCTTGCTCATGTGCTTCCTTCTCTTTCCGCTCTCGTAGGATAGCACCAAGGTTCTTTAGTTTAAGGCACCTTGCATAAACATGCGGTCCACCGCATATGTAGCAATTATCTCATTTGCCAACCTGTGTCTTCCTCACCGTGTTGCCATGTTCTCCGGACTTCTTGTCGTTGGACCTATAGGTATCATGCCTCTGAGGTCGTTGCTCCTCGCATTCGCCATGATCTCCCCCCCATTATCATGACTACATCTTACGTCATCCCCTCCGGCACTGTAAGGCTTCTCCTGCCTGAAGTATGTCAAAGCTTCGGCCTGTGTGATGGATTCGTCAATCGTCCTGACCTGTCGGCGTTCTAACTCCGTCCTGGCCCAACTTTGCATCCCATCCATGAAGTGGAACAACATATCTTCATCTGTGAGGTTGGGAATCTGAAGCGTAAGGGCGATGAACTCCTGCACATACGCGCGTATGCTACCCGTTTGCTTCAACTCCCTAAACTTGCGCTTTGCCTCATAGATGACGTTGTTGGCGAAGGATGCTTTCTTGAACTCTTCGCGGAATTGCTCCCACGTGTTGATGGTGCATGTTCCCTTCCTGATTTCAGACTCTTTACACCTCCACCATAGCATGGCCATCTCCTAAAGATACAACACAGCAGTGTTGATCTTGTTCTCGTCACTTCTCACCTGACTACACTTGAAGTAGTTCTCCAAGTTCCATAAGAAATTCTCCACTTCTTGCGCGTCGTGGACGCCTTTGAACATAGCTGGCTTGGAAGCCTCGACCCTGGCCTCCCTATCATGGTCAGGTGATGCAGATCCTCCAACCTCTCTGCCTTACTTGAGCGCTTTTACTTCGGCCTTCAGCGTCTCAATCATGCCAAGCGCTTCCATAAGACGATACTCCAAGGAAGTGATGGCCTCCTTCATCTCAAACTCAGCCCACTGGTGTCCCTCCAACTCCTTCCGGATGTTCTCATTCTCCTCAAGGGTGAAGTCCTCAAGGGTCTTGAACTTGCTGTCAGTCACGTTCATGCCGACCTAAGATCTCGACGGCTTATCTTTCCACTTTTACCCTTGCGACCCATTCTTCTCTGGCGGTGACGTCTATGGCATCTTTGCCTATTTCTTCGTCACTTGCCCCGACAGTCGAGGGTGGGTGAGATGTTAGCGCCTCGCTAGGTTGAGCTCGGGCAGCATTTCCTCGTTACCCTTTTGATGTTTCTTCCCCTTTCGGTTCTTTTTTCCATCATCTATGCGGACGTTGGTGGTGCTACCGCCGTTTACGTCTCCTTCGTTAGTCAGTCTCTTATAATCAACCTGCTCTGATACCACTTTGTCACGGACTTAGAGTATTTTCTTAGACTACGTGCGATACTTGACAACTTACTCACGAATCTTTCACGATCTTGTAAGCTTAAGTAAGCCTTTAAGACTCGGAATGCTAAGAGAATGTAAAGGAAGACTTAGAAAGAACTTTGGAAGAGGGCTTGTATTAAGCTTGGAAGATTTGCTTACAACTCTTGGTTGGATTGTTGGATGGATTACAAATGAGAGGCCCTTCTATTTATACTACCTCCTAAGGGCCTAAGTGTAAATAAAATTTACTCTACAAGTCCCTAAAGTAATTACATTTTAGTCCATATTTTAGAGAATTCTACACTTCCTAGAATATGCTAATCTCTTCCAAAACATCTAAAGTATTCTAGAGAATTCTCTAGTCTTCTCCATAAGACTAGAAGGTTCTAGAGTTCTCTACAACCCTCTTCAAGACCCTATATCCTTCCGCCCCTATTTGGACGCTTAAATCAGGCTGGAATTATGGCGGGACGTCACATAATACTAGTTACAAGAAACCTTTTGATAATTCCTATAACAAGCCTAGTGGATTCAGGGCAATGTGATCGGAAAGAAGCTCTTACCTGCTGCAGATATGGATGAGAAAAGGGACAAAGGATTGTGTTTCCTTTGTGATGAGAAGTATGTACGGGTGCATGTGTGTAAGGCAAAAAAGCAACTGTTCTTAGTAGAATTGTGTGAGGAGGGAGATATAACTATGGAAGAGGGTATGGAACTAGATTAGTTCCAGGACCAAGAAGCAATTGATAGCGCTGTTAGTCCTGAGGAATGTATGATAATTTCATTATAAGCTTTCACTGGGGTCACGGGGTACCAAATAATTAAAGTCAATGGTTATCATGAAAAAAGACCATTACAGATCCTTATTGATACAGGAAGTACACACAATTTTATTGATGAAGAAATGGCAAGACTGCTAGGATACAAGGCTAACACAACAATGGAGCATTCTATTAGTGTGGCTGATGGGAGGAAAGTACAAACTGCTTCCATTTGTAGAAATATGCAGTGGTTGTTGCAGGGAACTACATTTACTTGTGATTTCCTATTGCTGCCATTAGGAAATATTGATATAGTACTGGAGGGCTAATGGTTTAATACATTGGGAATAATTCTCTTTGATTTTAGAAAAAGAACTATTGATTTTAGGCACCGAGGGATGAAACATGTGTTGAGGGGGAATCTACTCAAGTCAGGACTACCAAAGCTAAGTTGTTGAATAAAACACCTGGAGAACAAGTACAATTCTATATGTTGTCCTTAAACACACCTGTTACCTTCCAATGTAATCACATCCAAGCTATCACAGCCACATGTGATGACATTCCAGTTGTTTTTGTTCCATTAATGGAACGGTACAAAGGTATATTTGATATTCCTACTGCATTACCTCCTCATGGAGGACCTTATGATCACAGAATACCACTCATGACAATGCAACACCTATTAGTAAGAGGCCTTACATGTTCCTGGAGTGAAGAAGGGTATTATTGAGAAGTTGGTACAGGAGATGTTAGACCAAGGAGTTGTGCAGCACAGTAATAGTCCATCTGCATCCCAGTTGTTTTAGTTGGACAAAAGGATGGTAGTTGGGAGGTGCTGAGGTATTCTCTAAGATTGATCTTAGAGTTGGCTATCATCAACAAAGAATGGCAGAATCATATGTGCATAAAACATCCTTCAAAACTCATGAGGGTCATTATGAATTCTTAGTAATGCCCTTTGGATTAACCAATGCTACTTCATCATTCTAAAGCCTTATGAACTCAGTTTTCAAGCCACTACTCAGAAAATCAGTGTTAATTTTCTTTGATGACATTTTAGTTTATAGCAGAAATATGTTTGTTCATGTGGATCATTTAAGAACTGTGTTTGAATTGATGAAGAAACATCAGTTGTATGCTAAGGCATCTAAGTGTGGTTTTGGGGTAAATGAAGTGGAGTACTTAGGACATTTTATCAATGCTAAAGGAGTAGTAACTGACCCTAAGAAAACTTCTGCAGTTCAAGCCTAGGAACTACCCTATTACCATCAAGCACCTTAGAGGATTTATTGGTCTAGCAGGGTATTATAGGAGATTCATCAAAGGATTTGGAACTATATGCAAACCTCTACATGATTTACTTAAAAAAGACAATTTTTCTTGGAATGAAGTAGCTACTGCAGCCTTCCTTACTCTCAAGGAATCCTTGGTGACTTCTTCTATTTTGTCTCTGCCAAATCACGGTGAACCTTTTATTATTGAAATTGATGCAAGTGGTACATCTATTAGTGTTGTCCTGATGCAGCAGGGGCACCCTATTGCTTATATTGGTAAAACACTAGCCCTTTGACATCAGTCCACGTGTGTTTATAATAAAGAATTGTTGGCATTGGCTTTTGTTGTGACCAAATGGTCACATTATTTGTTAAGTAGACCCTTCATAGTCAGGTTTGACCAGAAGTCACTGAAACATATACTGGAACAAACTATACACACTGACTTTCAAGTGGCTAGTATATCAAAGCTTATGACTTTTGACTTTACTATAGAATACAAAAAAGGATTGGACAACAACGCTGCTGATGCTCTCTCTCGAAATCAAGGTGCAGAGCTTTTGTCCTTGTCATTGCTTACACCCCATGACACACTCTTCTCTCAGATTAAACAATCTTGGACTTCTGATGTTGTTTTACAGACCTTGATCACTAAGCTGCTATTACACCCTTATAAATCCTTTACTTGGATTAACTCTCATCTTAGGTGGAAGGGAAGATTGGTGATGGGGTCTGACCAACAACTGAGAGACCATATTATTCAGTTGTGTCCTTTTACACCTCTGGGTGGCCACTCTGGGGTGGATGATACCATTAGGAGATTGCAACCCCTTTTTTACTTGAAAAACATGGTTACAGATGTTAGGAGCTTCATTAACAAATGTGATATGTGCCAAAGACACATATATGATGCCTCAACTTATCCTGGCTTAATTCAACCTCTACCTTTCTTGAAGGTGTTTGGACTGACATTAGCTTGGATTTCATTGAAGGTTTACCTAAATCTAAAGGCAAGGATATCATTTTAGTGGTAGTTAATAGGTTGAGTAAGTATGGTCATTTCATCTGCATACAACTTCCTTACACTACTCAAATTGTAGCTCAAAAATTCTCGGACAATGTGTTTAAGCTGCATGGAATGCCCTCTACTATAGTCCGTGATAGAGAACCTGTATTATTGAGTTCATTCTGGCAAGAATTGTTCAACTTTCAAGGAGTTCAGCTGCATAAGTCTACTACCTACCAACCTCAAACATATGGTCAGACTAAGGTTTTGAATAGGATTTTGGAGACTTATTTGAGGTGTTTTTTCTCAGATAAACCCTTGGAGTGGGTTTCTCACTTACCTCTTGTTGAATGGTGGTATGACACAACCTATCATTCAGCTATCAAATGCTCTCATTTTGAGGTTCTTTATGGTCAAAAGCCACCTATTGATATTCCCTACTTGGCTGGTGAATCTTCTAATGAGATGATTGATAGGTCATTAGAGGCTAGGGAAGCTATTATTGCACTGTTGAAGTTCCAATTGTCCAAGGCTCAACAAAGAATGCGAGGTATGGACAATAAGCACAGGTCCTATAGACAATTTGGTGCAGGTGATTGGGTTTATATGAAGCTACAACCTTATAGGCGGATTTCTGTTGCCTCTCGACCCTTTAACAAGCTAGCTGCTAAGTATTTTGGTCCTTATTTTATTGATGCTAAGGTTGGGGGAGTTTCTTATAAGCTTTTACTTCCTGTAGATATATTGATTCATCTTACTTTCCATGTTTTACAGCTGAAAGCATGTCATGACCTGCTGTACTTAACCATCCCCCAGTGTTACATAAGTCTAGTCCTTACTATCCATTGCCTGAAGCTATATTGGAGAGGAGAATGATTAAGAGGGGTAAGAAGGTTGTTTGTCAGGTGTTGGTCAAATGGCTGAGTATTTATGCAGCTCAAGCAACATGGGAAATCGTCATGGAGTTGCTGCATAGATTTCCTACATTTCAGCCTTGAGGACAAGGCTATTCTTCAAATAGGGGGTATTGATGCAAGTATATGAAGTTACAAGGAGATTGTTAGGAAGTTGTTAAAACTTTTAGACAGTTAACATGTTCGCTGTCAAGAAGTTAGTTAGTCAAATGTCAAGAAAGTAGTTAGTTAGTTGGGTATTCATCTTTAATTCATTTCACGCATTGATGAGTTGTCTAAATACATGACATATATACTGGTTCAAGTATTCATGAAATATATCAATCTCTTCTTTCTTTCTTCTCTTACATATTCTTATCTAATATTTCGGTTTGACCCTGTATTAGTTCCATCTTCTTCTAGCTTCCAACTCCTAGATTAACTACTATCGTGGTAATTGAGTTCGATTGCATCAGAAATGAAGTTGAAGTTTCGTATTTGGACATGAAATATTGAATTTTTCTGTTATTTGTTTTCTCATAAACATAAAAACCTCGTAAATCCTAAAACTATTAAAATTATCTCAATTCTTTATACAATCTTACCAAATAAGCAATATTACACTATCACAAAGCTATTGTAAAAAAAGTACAATATGTATAGATCAAACTTTAATTCAATAAAAAAATTTGAACATAAGTTATAGTATACTAGTCTTTTATGATAATTTTCTCACATAGTACTATCATGATCCGAGCCTACACCAGGGATGTGGCTGGCACTCGAGAACTATTGCTAATACCCAAGTGAATCCTCATCCTAATTGACTACAAGCAGAAGACTAACATAAGACTATAAAGCTTAAAAAATGAATAAAAAGCAAAGCTTTAACTCTAATGAAAAACTCTAAATAAATAGACATCTAAACTTTTCATAACATTTAATAAAATAAATGAATAGAAACTCGACTCTCTATGTATGAAGCTCTAATTGACAAAAATGGAAGTTAAGACAAGACCCACGACCTTCTTACAATGAATATAACTGAAAGTAAAAGTGGAACTCTCTGAAATTAAGGAGGCTCACCATAGCTAACTCGAACTCCATATGGTATTGACGAAACTCCTGTTGATGACCATGAATATCTTTATCTTTATCATGAAACAAGGTAGGACAAATAACTCAGCACAAGCATGAAGGAATACTCAAGGATACTCAAAACTATTCTTACTTACTCAACTCAGGAGTACTCAAGGATAAGATACTCAACTTAGTGAAACTGAACAATAAGGTGCTCGACATAATGAAACACAAATCAACTCCAGATACACAACTCGAAGGTAATGAACTCATTATACTCAAGAATAAAGCAATAGTAAAAGAAGCAATATATATGGAAATATGTAAAACTATAGATAGCAACACATTGTATTGAAAGTACAATATTACTCAATGTGTATATAAAAATACAATATAATTCATGGGAGTTTCTCTAACCGACAACTACCACTATGAGCCTAAGTCATGATAAAATGTCTTGCTCACGCTTTCAGAATTGTCCTATGCTTTGTCGTCATATAGAACGCCTTAACTAAGTGGATCCACTAGTCTATGCTAAAAAGCACCAAGCAATAATCCAAAAAGTATGATCCTTTCTACCCATGATGACTACATATTTTATCGAAACTTGAGTTATTATGAACACACATCTCCATATTGCTGCTCAATAATACTCCCAAAATATACTCAACTCATATGGTTTTAAAACAAGACTCTTTCTTTGGTTTGAGATAATTACTCAATACTTAGCTTAAAAATCTCTCTTGGAAATTGGTGTTTTCTTTCTGGCTCAAATGTGAAAACATTTTAAGTCTTGGAAATACTTAGTCCCCAATTAATCTTTAATATACTCATACTCTTTATTTGACTCAAAATTTAAGTCTTAAAACAAAGTTAAAACGTTTGTAAAAAACTTCTTAAAATATGGTTCATGCTGAATCATAATCGAGAACGTCTAAATGCAAGGACTTCATGAGTAACATGTAATAGTCGCATGATTAGAATTACATATCAAAGGGGATTAGGAACTCAATACTCAAGACATAGAATTTGAAGATACTACTCCTCTCAATGATACTCAATTTATGGAGTCCATGCAGAATGTACGGGCATGAATGACTCAATTCGAAGGTCTTCATAACTACATGGAACTCATGTACACGACTCTTATCATTCTCTTACTTATTTCCTTAAAATTAAGTTCAAATCAAAAGTTGATCTTAAGGATTTACAATTAAATTCAAAGACTTTCTTGAACTTTGCTCACAACTCTCTCTCGAATGTGAATTATGAATTCAAGAGTTATGGTTCATGATACGAAGGATCTCGTGATGATAAATTAGACTCATGAATACATTCTCATACTCACTTGCTCAACTCTTGAAATAAGTTATTAGAAATTGTTGAAAACTCTTTAAAAAGATTCAAAGGGACTTTCTCAATATTGTTGGAAAGAACTCTCAACACTACCTTGAATTTAATTTATGAATTCTAGGTTGTGATTTATGATAGGAAATCTCAGAATGTTTGGGAGTGTTTTTAGATAGTTAAAAATGAAAAATGATTGAAAAACATTGTTTGGGGGGCGAGTCCGCGGAGATGAATTAAAATCTTTGGTCGAAACAATTTTTGAAACTTTTGAGTCCACGACCTTTCTAAAAAGAGGCGCAGAGAGAAAAATTTCACACCAATTCGCCTAAGTTCAATTTATTTTATCAATTTCTCTTTTGATTTATATACCCAATGCATGTACTCAAATATCTTATCAAACACAACTCCAAAATCAACTCGATTTCCTCAAGTATTCATCAAACTCATCTTAACGCAAGAACGAAAGCCAATTTCTTGAACACAATTCAAGAACATTAAACCTTCATCTTTCTAAAACGAATTTAACGCTAAAATTAACATGATTGACATGTGGATGCACAAACCCACACTATGGAAGCTTAAATAACTCTAAGGTATCAAACTCATGTCGAAAATCCTCTAGAAACTCAAGAACTTCAACGAACGGCTTGATCCTTTCCTCCTTATTCCTCTTTTCTCTTCTTGAACTCTCAACTAAAACCCTAGGTGTATATTAGGATTATGAAGCTGAACCTAATATGATTATACCCCTAAAACATTACGAAAAATGAATCAAGTGTTATTGGGTAAGAAAAAGACCAAAATATCACTTACTAATTCTGGATAACTTTCCTTAATTGGATAGACTGACTTCAAAAGGATATATTGCACTCATTCATGCTCAAAACATAAAAAACTCGGCACCGTTGCAAAGATAATTCATAGAAATTTCATTTGTTACCTTGTAGTCCACCTAATTCATATCATGTACGAAAAGTTATGAATGTTTGAGGTTGACCCAAAACTTAAAGGAACTAAGGAATGACTTGAATGAACTCTCTTTAGTTCTTCTTGGAACTAACGATGTTATATCTAGGGACCTTACACTCAAGAAATTTTAATATCCTCATTAAAATTCTACTAATAATGAAGGATGGTTCGAGTCTCGCTTAGAATTTTTTTTGATCTGTTACAAGTACGAGCATCTTCTTACATCGAACTTACATATCTTGACCATATGACCGAGAAGACAAATCAACATTGTTACATTGAGTCATTTGTTGGTCAATTTGGTTGGTAAATGAATTTGATCAATAATAACGAATTTGATGATTATAAATGGTAAAGTATGAATTGATTTGAAGTAAAATAAATTGTATGTTGGTGAAAATAATCGTTACATGAGATATAAATGGTTTAAAAAGTAAAGATATGAATTATAGATTTTATTGATATATGAAATAAATGGTTACTAGATATAAATGGCTACATATGAAGTTTTGTTTGGACATGCGATTTGAACTTTTTATGTTGTATGTTTTCTCATAAACATAAAACCCTCATAAGTTGCAAAACTATTAAAATTGTCACATATTTATGCAATCTCACCAAATAAGCGTAAGTTTTATAAATCGCATAATACACTATCACAAAGCTATTTTTAAAAAATATTTAGTGATCAAAATTTAATTCAATAAAAATATAAATTATGGTGTACTACTCTTTAATATCATCCTCCTGCATAGTACGGACAATCTTCTCATGTTGAACTTGTATTTCTCGTTCATATGATCGAGAAGATGAATCAACATTGTTACTTAGAGCTATTTGTTGGTCAATTTGATTAGTAAACACTTGATCAATGATACTGAATTTGATGATGAATATAAATGGTGAAGTAGAAATTGATTTGAAGTAATGATAAATTTTATTAATCGTTATATGAGATATAAATGGTTTAAAAAGTAATGATATCAAATAGAGATTTTATTTACAGATAAAAAAATGGTTAGTAGATATAAATGTGATGTCATTTTTACAAAACTATAAACTTGTGGGTCATTTTTTATATTTGAAAAATCTCAAATCATGATTTGAAATTTCCAAATCATACTATTTGGAGACTTTGGATATCATCGCATGATATGAAATCATGAGATGAAGTTGAAGTTTTGTTTGGACATGCGATTTGAACTTTTTATGTTGTATGTTTTTTCTTAAATACAAAAACCTTATAATTTGAAAACTACTAAAATTGTCTCAATTCTTTATACAACTACCAAATAAGCACAAGTTTGTTAAATTGCATATGCGCATTATTTATTGATCAAGCTTTAATTTAATAAAAAATTAAAATATAAATTGTTATGTACTAGTCTTTAATATTATCCTCTCACATAGTACGAACAATCTTTTCATATTCAAACTTGCATTTCTCGTTCATGTGACTGAGAAGAGGAACCAACATGATATTGTTATTTTGAGTCATTTTGTTGGTCAATTTGATCAGTAAATCTATTTGATTTATAATAAATTATTGTTAGCGAGGATAATCACTATATGATTATGAGATACAAATGGTTTAAAATGTAATTATATGAATTATAATTTTATTACATATGAAATAAAATGGTATATATATATATATATATATATATATATATATATATATATATATGATTTATTTTCAAAATATAAACTTGTGGGTCAATTTTTAATTTGAAATTTTCAAATCATCATTTTTGGAGAATTTGACATTTTATCTCATGATTATCATAATCATGAGATAAAATCAACATGAAATCACATGTCCAAACGATGATTTCATTTCATGATTTCATCTCGCATATCCAATCGCCTACTAAGTCACGTGCCAACATCTCACAATCGCCTACTTATTTGGTTTCTTCATTGTACTATGAACTAATTGATTTTTCATACATAAGGAACAATAACTTTAAGAAATTGTCTCCTTTGGTACAGAGCATTCTTCTTTTTTGGGTAATAAAACTATAATTATCTTAATAGCTAAACATTTAAGTAATAAAAAAAATCATTTGTATGGTAGGGGCAGGATTGGAATATAATGGATGGGTCAAATCGAGCTTAATCACTTTTAATTCAAATTTATATATATTTTTCAAAAATACATTAAATATATTTAGAACTCAATATCCTATAAAAACTAAATTCGTAAACTCACAAATTTCAAGCTCAAGACTTCACCCTTAAATGACATAATGAAAATGTATAGTACGATAGAAGAAATAAATATATCGATCCATTGTAATCTTACAAGTGAACCCCTCGACTCAAGTATAAAAAGTACCTAAAGTGAATACACTTGCAAAGAATCATGTTGAAAATCAGCAACAAATTTGAGATTTGAAAACTCGTGGGGGAACTTTTATCTTAGTGTAGAAGCTACGAAAGATTCAAATGATGATTGAGGAATAATACCGTGTCCAATTAATCATAGTGATGTGAGCAATAACGAAAACATAAATATATAGGCCAAATTAAGCTACAACACTTAGAGCTTACCTTTGTTATAACAATTGATTTGCGAATTATGCGGACGAGGGTGTAGTGAATATACATGTTGGTTGCATGTTCGAATCTTGTATGCACCACTTCTATTGTTATTATGTCCTTTCAATAAATAAAACATAATAACTAAAATATTATAACAACCCATCCAGTCGTTATGAGTAGGACAATGGTGAAAGAAATCAAGTAGGAATTTTTTTTGGGTAGTGACTTAAAAGTTTTTGTACTAGGCCAGTCTTAGAAGGAAACCACAGGGACTTTCAGTATCAAATTTGGGTGATTAAAACTCCCGAAATCGAATAAGACATGAAAGGGTTAGCATAGGACATCAAAAGGGACGAAGGTATGTTGCAAAATAGAGGTTATTGGGTGGTTTTTGAGTTTGTGATTCAGTGAAAGCCGATATGGCATCTGGCATGCCAATGTAGCGGGAGTTTGAGAAGTCGATATAACGGTTGAGCATGCATTATAGCGTGCGAAAGTCACTATAGTGAGATTAGTCGAATTTTATGTAGAAAAGTCTCAATTTTTTTTACTTTTATTCAACTTCTTTCTAGGATTTAAGAAAGACGATTTAGGGAAGTTTTCACATGTTGTTCAACCAATACTTCGGTAAAAGTAAGTTTGTTACTCCCCTATATTGTAAATTGAATCTTAAGCCTTATAATCTAGGGTATTTCTTTGAAGGAGGTTTTAAATCGAATTTCTAGTGGAAAAATTCAGGTTGGATGAAATGATCACGAATTGGTCTGGGGTTTAGGGCTTAGTGTATAACTTGGATATTGTTTGGTCATTATTATTTGAGTATTGTGTTTTATTATTTGTTTAGAACAACAAGAAGTTAATGCATTAAAAAGGGGGAAATGACATTCTTTAGAGTTTCCAAATTCTTGATTCAAGGTAGGTGATAGTTGCTTATCATCCAAGTATGTAGTATATGCATATGTAATATTGTAGTATTACTTGTGAAATGAATGTGAAGAAACTAAAATGCTAATATTAAATGAATGGTGTTGATAACTTCATGCAATGAATCTATAAATTACTTGTAGTTTACGTGTGGTTGTCAACTATGATTGTGATTGTATATATTATTCATGATTGATAGTTGACTCGGATACCACGCCAATACGAAATACTAACGGTTGACTCGGATATTATGGATATTATGTATGGTATAATAATTATGTTTGGCTCAAATGTCGTGCTGGTACACTAGCAATTATATATAGGTCTCATGAGAGGGCAAGATCTACATTTTTGTTTCATGAGTGAACCAAGTTACTTATCCATAATATGATTATTGCACGTTGGTCCATGAGAGGGTCGTGTATGTATTCTTGTGATCATATGGGATATATTCATGCATTGATTGATTCAAAATGTTTTGATTTGGAGTGTATGTCATGTTGTGACGAATGATATATGTGTTGTCATATATTATTGTACTGTGATTACCTATTTACGTTCATGTTTTATATGATCTAACTAATATATGATAGTTTTGTTTCGATACTACACTAACTCTTCTCTTGTTGAGTACATGACATGTTCAAGCGGCTTATATGACACCCCAGTAAACAAATTCTTGACATTCGAATCCAAGGGTGAGTTACTCTTTTCGACTACCATGAGTTCTTCTCCATTCTTCATCCATCCTTTTAGACATTGTCACTTAAGTTTATTTGACACGATCCAAACCATCGTGATTGGTACTCACACGAACTCTCCGATGGGAGAATCATTACTAAAACCCAACTTTACTATGAAACTACTCATTTAAAGATATAGAAGCAGGTTCAAATGCTAAGAAAAGAAATATGAAGTTCCCATAAACTCCAAACAAAAGTCTAATCAAAACAAATTCGGAATAATACCTAGAACCTGAAAATCAATGTACTAAAATATCTAAAGTTCAACAATTATAAGAAAGAGGGTGCAACCCCAAACTGAACATAAGAAATCTAAAGAAGTAGTCTAAGTTCGAAAATGTAGACATAAACAAAAAGAAAGCTTATGGCAGTCGGGAACAACTGGCTCACCATTGAATTTGATGACGATCACTGATCTTCTAAACGAGGTCTGACATTAGCCGCTCAAGGATGCTATGTACTCAACAAATAAAGAGCAAGTGCAGTATCAGTACACAACCACAGTGTACTGATTGGATCAAGCGGTTATCCCACTAAGTGAAATATACATAAGTCAATACAACATAATAAATAATATGCATGCATGGAACATATAAATATCAATATCACTTATGAATAAGGTTCAATTTAACAATTCTTAAAATATACAGTTATGTTAAGTCAATGGTCTTCTCATAGAACCCAATCCTATTTGTTAGTGTACTGGTACGTGGTACCCATTTTCCAAGTTAGCGTTAGGATCGTGATACCCTTTCCAATATTTATAACAGTATGGGAAAATCAATCTCAGTTAGTGTGTTGAAACGCAACACTCGATCTATTCAATAAACCACAATCACAATAACAAGTATATTCTCATAATTATTCAATAACGTCATGATTTATGACATTCAATTATTCAACTATCCTCATTTACGATTAGTGTGATTAATAACACAACATCTCTATACATGAATGAATCATAATGAAGCAAGAACAAACATATATCACACAACATAAAATTACAATCATCACCTACCTCAAACAAAGCTTGAATTCCCTAAGAGACTTGATTCTTTCCTTTCCGGATCCTTTTCACTTGTTCTTGATCTACAAACAATCATCACAATGTGAGGATCAATAAACAATATCTAATTACCCAAATTATAAATAATGTTGTCAATCCTAGGTCAAACCCTTGATTCCCATACCCATATTAGGAATTTTTCCGCCATAATTTCTAGATCAACCCCCCTCCCATCAATAATTACCCACTAGTTACTTCCTACGGATCGGAAAATGGATTCGGGGAGTTAAAACCTTACCTTTAGCTTTAACAATGGTAAAAAACGGTCAAGAACTCGCCTGGAGTCATCTCCTAGCTCTCAAAGTTGAAAAGTGCATAACAAAATATTTTTGGAGTTTATTTATGACTTAATTCGCGAATCTCCCGTCATGACGCTTCCGGACTTTACGATCAAGAATTGCAATGGGTTTATCCTCATATTAAAGGTCTTTGTCTAACACAACTGAGTCCCATTTTATGATGTAATCTTCATCACCATGGTATATCTTTAACATGGACACATGAAATTTTGGATGAACTCCCGATAGGTTAGGAGGTAACGCTAATCTATAGGCCATAGACGTTCTACATTCTAAAACCTCAAAGGGACCAATGTATCACGAACTTAGCTTGCCCTTCTTGAAAAATTTCATCACCCTTTTTATGGGTGATACCTTAAGAAGAACATTCTCCCCAATCTAAAATCTCATGTCTCTTAACATGTGGTTCGCATACTTCTTATGTCTATTCTGGGCCACTAACAACGTTGTTTGGGTGCTCCTTACCTTATCTTGAGCATCCTTCACTAAGTCAACCCCCAAAGATTTTACATCTCTATCCTCAAACCATCCTTTGAGTGATGTACATCCCCTCTCATAAAATGCATCAAACGGTGTCATATCTATATTGGAGTTATAATTATTGTAATAAGAGAACTCACACAAGGGTAAGAATTTATCCCAATGCTCTCCAAAATCAATCATGTATGCCCTCAACATGTCTTATAACACTTGAATAGTCCTCTCTGATTGCCCGTTTGTCTGTGGGTGGAAAGCTATACTAAAAGTGAGTTGTGTGCCCAATTCATCATGTAACCTCCTCCAAAAGTTGGAGGTAAACTGTGTACCATGGTCTTAGATAATAGAGATGGGCACCTCATGAAACCTCACTATCTCTTTCAAATACACCTTAGCCTATTGTTCAATATTATAATCTATTCTTACCGTAATAAAATAGATTCACTTGGTCAATTTGTCAACCCTTACCCAAATAGAATCAAACTTCCCCAAAGTTTTAAGAAGACCAATCACGAAATCATGGTTATCCTTTCCCACGTTCATTTTGAAATTAACATTCTCTTAACCAAATCTACTAACCTTTGATGTTCATACTTTACTTGTTGGCAATTGTAACACTTAGCCACAAACTCCGTTGTCCTCTTCATGCCCAGCCACTAATAAATTTGTTTCAAATCTCGGTACATCTTGGTCACCTCACATAAGTGAAACATCACTAACCATGGGATTCTATTAACAAATTAGATCTAAGTAATCCACTCGAAAAACACATATCCTTCCTTTAAAACTGAGCACACCTTCTGTATCAAGAGTGGTCTCATGTACCTTACCAATCGGAGTCTTCTTCTAATGCTCATTTAAATTTATATCCTCAAACTATTTCGCCTTGATCTCTTCAATGAAAGTGGCCAATGCTATCTAACAGCCCACCTTTTCCTGAGATGCCCAACTGCATGAATTTTAGTCCCCAAGGCCTAGATTTCCTCAGCCAAAGGTCGGTTAGTTACACTCAACAAAGCTAAACTACGCATACTCACTGCTTTTCAACTTAAAGTGTATGTCACTAAATTAGCCTGACCTAGATGGTATTGAATGGTTTAACATTATAATACTTAAGTAGCTCTATCCGCCTTTTCTTCCTCAAATTGAGATCCTTTTGGGTGAACACATGTTGTAGACTACGATGATCAATAAACACCTCACACTTGACACTATAGATGTAACTTTGCCAGATTTTAAGAGCAAACATTACCGCTGCCAACTCCAAATCATGTGTTGGGTAATTCCTCTCATGCACCTTCAATGTTCGCGATGCATAGGCTATGACATTCTTATCTTGTATTAGCATAACACCTAAACCAGAATATGAAGCATCACAATAAATAATGAAATCTTTACATTCCATCGGTAGTGCTAGAATAAATATTATGGTCAAGAGAGCAGTCTTGAGCTTTTGAAAGTTCTCCTCACATTTTTCAGTCCATTAAGATGGTATCACCTTTTTGGTCAAATTTTTCAATTGAGCGACAATAGAAGCAAAGTCTTCACAAATCAACGATAGTAACTAGAGAGCCCCACAAAACTCTTAACTTTCATCGCAGAGCAAGGTCGAACCCCATTGTTAACCACTTCAATCTTTTGGGGATATACCATTACCCCTTGTTTTGAAACTACATGCCCCAAAAATTCAACCGCAGTCAATCAAAATTCACACTTAGAAAATTTCACATACAACTTTTGTTTCCCAAGAACACCCAGAACAATACGAAGATCGTGGTCATGTTTTTTCTCAATTTTTGAATAGATCAAAATGTCATCAATGAAGACTATGACAAACGAATCAAGAAATGGCTTGAACTCCTCATTAATTAAACTCATAAAAGTTGCGGGTGCATTAGTTAATCCAAATGACATAACCAGAAACTCTTAGTGTCAATAGCGAGTTCTAAACGCGTCTTGGACATATCCTGGGGCCTAATTTTTAATTGATGGCAACTAGACCTTAGATTAATCTTAGAGAAAATTGATGGGTCTTTCAATTGGTCAAAAAGATTATTTATTCAAGGAAATAGGTACTTGTTTCGAATGGTGACCCTATTCAATTGTCGGTAATCCATACACATCTTCATATTATCATATTTTTAACAAAAAAATATAGAAGCACCACATGAGAAAGCACTAAGATGAATGAATTCTTTATCAAGAAGTTCTTGGATTTGAGCCTTAAGCTCTCTTAATTCTTTCAGAGCCATGCAATATGAAGGGATGGAAATGGGATGAGTACTAGGTTCTAAATCAATACAAAAATTTATATCTCTATCTAGAGGCATACCATTACAAGTCATTAGGAAATAATTCTCTAAATTATGATACCACGGGAATAGACTCAATATATGGAGACTCAACCTCAACATCCCGAATATGAGCTAAATAAGCCAAATAACCCTACCTTACAAGTTTTCTAGACCGAATGAAGGATATGATCTTAGTTTGCTTAGGCTTGTACACTCCTTCCCATTCGAACTTTTCCCTTCTCAAAATTATTTCTAGAGTAACAGACTTAGTATTACAATTAAGCATAGCATAATATGTGGATAACCAAGTCGTGCCTAATATTATATCTAAGTAAGGCATATCAAAAATCTTAAATCAGCACAAGTCTGAAAACTCATAAGTAAAATAGGACAAGAACGATAGACATAGGTGACTATGACAGACTCTTGTACTAGGATAGAATCATGGATGGGGGAATCAAGTATATCATTCATCATAGCAAAATTTGAGGCAAATTGCACAAAAACATAAGAATAATTATAACCTGGATCAAACAACACATTAGTCGTCCGGTCACAGATAAGAATAGTACATGTGATCATTGTATTGAATGCCTCAACCTCAGTCTTGCTCGGAAAGGCATAACATTGAGCCCTGTCATCATGACGGATAACTTTCATGCCTGGATGCACTATACCTCTTCCTACGTTACCATTTCCCCTACCTTTGAGGCCTCGTTAATTTCCTCCTCGCCCATCTTGTGGACGCCCTCAACTATTACTACAATCTTCCAAGGTACCACTACTCTAGTTTGCTACTGCGTGGAACCATCATAATTTTTTCTCCGTATGTACCAAGGTTTTAAACAATGATAACAAGCACGATCAAAAGATGGCATGCTACCCACTGAAGGTGTGATTCCCTGGCTATCTTGAATCAAATTTTGAGATGGAGTTCCAGAGTAATTACCTGTGAAAGCGGGCACATCAAACTGAATTGGTCGGATTGCAAGTGTTGGCCTTTTTGAACTTGTGGAGTAATATCCCTCAAAAGTTGCTTGAATTTTTGGCCTTCTTAGCCAACGCCTTAGCTTGGTTGTCTCGCCTCACTCCCTCCACTTTCTTCACAAAATTTGTTACATTATTGAAGCTTTTTCGTGCAGAGTTCATTTGTACAGACAATACATGCAGCTCAAAATTTAGTCCCTCAACAAATAGGTGAATCCTCTCTTCATGAGTAGTCACGAATTGCATAGCATATCTCGACAAAGCATGGAACATTGCCTCATAAGGAGTAACATATATACCACCTTGTTCCAAAGTCATGAACTCATCCTTCTTACAATCTATCAAGGTCTGAGGCACACACTTCTCCAAGAAATAGAGCATGAAGTTGTGTCCAAGTAAGTGGGGGTAAACTGAAGATCTGCGTTCCACATAAGCTCTTCACCACTACTTAGCTTCACCTTGAAGCTGAAAGATCACAAACTCTACTCCATGCTGATGGACAATTCCTATTGTATGAAGTCTCTAATAGAAATGTAGGATGAACTCATAGTTGTCCTCACTCTCAGAAACATGGTATACAGACGATTTCAATTTAAAAAACTTAGTCAACATCTCATGTTCATTAACCATCATAACAGGACCCAACAAAGGATGAAAGAAAACATCACTACAGTTCCACCCACCGTAGGGATAGTGATAGTTATAGCGGGATTGGCAGGAGCTTAAGTTGCGTGAACACAGGGAAGCACTCCAGGACCAGCCAATCCTTTCAAAATGACATAATTTGTTGATCTAACACTGGGTCTAAAGAGGAATATATGTAGTCTCAGTGTGCACCTCTTCCTCTTATCCAAGATTCTCCTCATTCTCAACCTTTATGTTCTCCTCTACCTCTTCATGATGCGCACGAGGAGCCTCATTTCCAAGAGCATTCTCAACTCACGCTCCATCCCTAGTAGGCGCCACCCTTCTTCGTCCTCTACCCCTAGCTCTTCTTCTACCCTGCCTCAACTAACCTCTTGCTGAAGATTCCTCATCTGGAGCATTGACGGGAGCTACGATTGACGGGATCTACGATCATGGCACTGTTGAACCTAGTTTTAACCCTCTGCGGAAATAAGAAAAGCAGATTACATAACAATTTGAATCGTCAAATACCAATTGGAATCGAGATATATCACGAAAGGAGACAAGTGAAAACAAAGAGATTTCCTAAGTCCTATAGCCTCTCGATGAAAAGTGCAAACGTCTATGTACCGTCTGGCAAGACTCTACTAGAATCATTTTGGTAGATCGAGATCAATGAACCTAGGCTCTAACACCAACTTTGTCACTACCCAAACCATCGTGATTGGCACCCACACTAACCCTCCATTAAGAAAACCATTATTACAACCCAATTTTACCATGAAACTACCCATATAAAGATACAGAAACAGATATAAAGGAAAAGGAAAAGAAAAAGGGAGTTCCCATAAACTCCAAATAAAACTCTAATGAAAACAAGTGTGGAATAATACCTAGAACTTGAAAGTCAATGTACCAAAATATCTAAAGTTCAACAAGCCTAAGAAAAAGGGGTGCAACACCAAACTAAACATAAGAAATCTAAAAATTACTCTAAGTCCGAAAATGTGGAAATAAACAAAGAGAAAACTCATGGCAGCCCGGAAGAACAGGTTCACCCTTAAATTTGATGATAATCATAATCTTCTAAACGAGGTCCGTAAGTAGCCACTCGTAGATGTCATGTACTCAACAAAAAAGAGCAAGTGCATATTAGTACACAACCACAGTATACTAGTAACATCACACAACTATCCCACTAAGTGCAACATAAAAGCCATTACAACATAATAATAATAATATGCATACACCGGATATATATAATATAAATATCATTTATGAATAATGTTCAATTTAACAATTCTCAAAATGCACAGTTATGTCAAGTCAATGGTCCTCTCATAGAAATCACACTCAATCCCGTTCCAATACTTATGTAGGTATATGGCAATCGATTACAGTTAGTGTGTCGGAACGCAACACCCGATCCATTCAACAAGTCAAAATCACAATTACAATTATATTCTCATAATCATACAATCAAGTCATGATTCATGGCAATTAATCATTCAATTATCCTCATTTAGATTAGTATGATAAATAATGCAACATCTAAATACATGCATGTATCATAATGAATCAAGAACAAACATATATCACACAACATGACATCACAATCATCAATTACCTCGAACAAAGCTTGAATCCCCTAAGAAACTTGATTCTTCCCTTTTTGAATTCTTTTCGCTTGTTCTTAGTCTACAAACAATCATCACAACGCGAGAATCAATAAAAACACCTAATTAATCATATTTAAAACAATTATATTCATCCTAGGGCAAATCATTGATACCCATACCTAGATTAGGCTTTTCTCCACCATAATTTCTAGATCGAAATCCTTCCCCATCGATAATTACCCACTAGTTTACTTCTACAGATCGATAAATGGATTTGGAAGTTAAAACTTTACCTTTAGCCTTAAAAAATGGTAAAAATGGTCAAGAACTCATTTGGGATTGTATCCTAGCTCTTAAAGTCAAAAAGTGCAAAATAAAATATTTTTGGGGTTTATATCCGACTTAATTCGTGATTGTCCCACCATGGCAGCCCTAATCCACTTGCAACGACTCTGCCCTGGAGAGAATAATTCTACAAAAGCGACAAACGACTTGCACAAAAACAGTGAGCAATTTTAAGAATTCCAAAATCCCATTTCATAACACTCCTTCAACCAATGACACTCAGAAACTATATGTTCATGCTACGATTTCACTCACCCAAATTCAATTCTGTAAAGTCATATGGATTCTTTAACGTCTTAGCTATCTACTCATGTGATCATAATCATAATTAGATCACCCAAATGTTATCAAATTTCTTTAGACCTTACCTGTCTTTTCATAAGATTTTGATAATACAATTACTATCATATTTAATTATGTTTATCTAAATGTGGAAGGGAATGCACAAGTACCTCCCTAAACTATGATCGAAATTCCTGAGACACACCTTAACTAAACTAAGGTAATTTATTTTTTTGTAATTTTGTGCACATTTTTGGCTTAAATAGCATCCAAATATCTCTCCTCGCTTCAATTGTGTGGAGTCATAGAGTGTGCCACGTAAGGCAAAAGGTGCACAAAACTATATTAAAAAAAAGTTCAGGGGTAATAGAATCTTAGTTTAGTTAAATGTATCTCTGAAATTTTTGTCATAATCTGGAGGGGGTGAGGGTACTTGTGCATTTTTTCAAATATGGAATGTAACTGAAACACAACAATATAGGAGCAATTCAGCATTCTTCCTAAATTCTTCTTTAAAAAGGTTCAAAATTTTCAAATTACTTGTAACTTTTTTCAAAAGCATTGAAAAGTTTTTCCAATACATATAATCTTAAATCAAATACATATATTTTATCAGATACATGATGAACTACTCTTAACTTGATACATATATAAATTTTTATCAAATACATATTTTGACCGTTGTGTCTCCTCATCTCCCTTTCGTCTCTCTCCTCTTCCGTCAGAGGGTGTCATGCATCTCCAGCAAAAAATCCACATAATCAGTGAGGGGGCATTTTCTCTACTATGTCGCTGACGAACTGAATCTTACTCTACCAAAATCAGTGAGGGGGCATTTTCCGGACTATGTCGCTGACGAACTGAATCTTACTCCACCAAATCAGTGAGGGAGCATTTATCCATCCAAGATGTTTCTTGTTGCTCGTCCATGACTAAGAATTTATGGGAGGAAAGGAAAGAATTTGTGGGAGGGAAACGATTAGGAGAGACAGTGAATTGATCTAGAGTGAAGGAGTAAATTAGGGAGATAATTAAGTGGATATGTCTGTATTTTAGATAGGGGTGACAAAATGAAAATTGGATCGAATTTGCATGGATTGGATATGGATTGAGTTAAAATGGATTGGATCATAATCCACCCATATAAAATATGATAAATATGGATTTGGTTAAATATGATTTGGGTAAAATGGTGTAACCAACTTTAATCTCCTAAAGTCAGAAAATATTATATTAAGAGAAATTGTTAATACCTCAACCCTTACCATCCAGGAGCCGAGCCACCTTGTTCATCCGAACCCCCTTTAGTGTAAAATTATATTATTTATACACGATTAAAATAATTTTTATGTATATATAGTAGATGTCGAACCCCCTTCGGCTACTTCGTGTGTCTATTTCTCGAGATTTTGAACTCCCGTATTGAAAATTCTGACTCCGCCACTGCTACCATCACATCTCACTCTACCCCTACCACCCCACCTCTGTACCCCCCACTCCCAAAATAAAATTTAAAAAGACTTTAAAAAAAAAAAAACTAGCAACCTCTACCCCCTAACCTTTCATCCCCACCCAAAAAAAAAATAAAATAAAATTTTAATTATTTTAAAATATTTTTTTAAACCTACCACCCCATCCCCACCTCGCCTTCCCCTTCCTCCCCCAGCACCCCTCTCCCCCCCACCCCCCAAAAAAAATAATTTAAAAGACGTTTTTGAAAGAAAAAAAAATTTGAAAAAACTTTTTTTGCAACCCCTACACCCCCACCCACGAAAAGAAATTAAATTTTTTTTTCGAAATATAAATATTTTATTTTATTTTTTGAAAAATATTTTGCCACTCCCACCCTAGGAAACCTCCTAGTCTCCTTCCCACACCCATAAATTTCTAGGTTGAACCCATTGGTAGCTTCCTAATGTTGGCATCAATTTTCACTTAGACACCTCAACTAAACTTGTTCATTTTTGACACCTCATGTTGAGTCCCGCTGTTTTATTTTGACACTTTTTGCTGACTTGACATATTGTGTGTTGCACCCATTTTGAGCGTGTGAGGTTTTTTTAGAATTTTTTTCATTCTTCTTCTTCTCTTTTTAGCCCTACCACTTATCCCACCTCCCCCATGAAAATTCATGATAAAAAACTTATAAAATATGATAAAATGAAATAAAAAAGTTATCACACTAATTTTAAAAATGTTTATAAGAACAAAATTTTAAAAATCATCACATTATTTTGAAAAGATTTTTTAGAACAAGACACACATTGTTTTAAAAAAAGTTAGAAGAATGTCATATATAATTTTCAAAAATAATTAAAAAAAAACTAAAATCTAATATTCAAAAAAAATTGGAAGAAGAATCAAGAAAATGATTGTAGAGTTGGGGAGGCAAAAGGGACGTAAGGCAGATGGGGTAGGGTTGGGGTGATATGAGATGGGGTGAGATGGTAGAAAATAGGTAATTTTATTTATTTGTTTTTGTTGAAAAATTAGTTGTTTTGTAATAATTTATTTTTAAATTATTATTTTTACATTGAAATGTCACATGTCAACTTTTAATTAGTCATCATCCTATGTCATCCGTAAGTGTGGTACATATACTTTGTAATTTTAGTTGATTGACAAAAACGTGTCAAAATGACATAGTAGACCCCTACTTAAGGTATTTAAAATGAATAAAACCTACTTGAGGTGTCTAAGTAAAAAAAAAATCATCTACCCCCACCCTACCCCTAGTTTTTATATTTTATTCTCAGAGATGTTCTTTTTAAATTTTTTTTTATGATAAAAGAATGATATAAAAGTATATATGGATTATCATATTTACTCATTTTTTTCATATTTGTATGAGCATAAATTGGTTGAAGTTCATATTTACTCATTTAAGAAAATATGAGTTATCCATTTAAGTTAATATAATATGGGGAAAATGATTCCATTTACCTATATAGGCTGAAATTATCACCCCTAATTTTAGATTATTTTTAAGGAATAATATACACAATGTATCTTACTCCAAATCTATTATATAATTAATAGATAGTGAACTAATAAATAATTGTTTCAAACTGTAAATTGGATAGATTAAGTATTTTAAAAACATCTCTAAACTTGACATGAATTATTTTTTTAATCTCCCATCTATTTAGAGCATTAAAAATACCCCTACTTGATGACGTAAAATTTATAAATAAATTTTAAAAAAAAAGTGTAAGTCATATGCGGCTCCTTAAAGTTGTCTGCATAATTCACTTAGATATCTTAACTAGGAGTAGTACCTATTGAACATTTTTATTCATTCAGAACTTGTTTCTATTAGATATTTTTCTACAATAAGTAAAAAAAAAAGTGTGTGTAATACACTTGCTGTGATGTGGCAAAATGACTAATTAAAAGATAACATGTGGCGTTGGGCCCAACAATTATAAGGGGGGGGGGGGAATAATTTTATGGTAAAAAGAATGAAATTTATTTCAAATAATTTTCATCTTATTTTTTATAAAAAATTAAAAATAAAAATATATAAGAAGCTCAACCCTACCTCATCTCCTTTCTTCTTCATCTTCTTCCTAGGCAAAATTTCTTTTTCAAAGGCCAAAATTCAGTTTCTTTCTTAATTGCATACATAATTATTTTTTATTCCAAATAAATGAAAGAGATAGAGAGAGATATATTCAAAGAAATTGATACAAGAGTGACGAAGAAAGACAGTCTGTCAATTGTCTTGAGATCAATATCAAAGTGATATCGAGATGATGTAGATTAATTGTATTGAATCAATCTAATATTATGTTTGATAATTATAATGAATTAACATTAAAATTTGAATGGTAATATTTGTTCGAAGGTGATCGAGATTAATATCATCGGCTAACTTTTTTCGATCCAGTGATCTTTCTTATATTTTCCTCCAAATTTCATAAGCCAGATCATTTTTAATTTTTAATAAACATTGAAAAGAAATAAAATAGAAAAAGAAAAGAAAAGAAAAAAGGATGGAGTCAGGGGTTGGTGGGAGCTTTTTTTTTTCTTTTTAAGAATTAGTATTACTCTAAAATACATATTTTTAGAAATTAAATTATTTAAATGTCAATGGCAGGCAAAAAAGAAAAAGTATTACGTTCTTTTAGAAAATAAAAATAAAACATTATTTAAGTGGCTCAGAGAAAGTGTAAAACACTTATTTTGTTTTTAATAAGTATACTTTTTAAATAATTCAGATACTTAATAGGTAATAGTCATAGTTGAGATGTCTAAGTGAAATATGCGGATAATTTTAAAAATTTGCGTATGACTTAAACCTAAAAAAGCACTCCTCTTATGCCACATGTCATCCACTCATATGTAAGAATTTTTTGTTCATATAACGTACATATAGTAAAAATATATTTATGGCATGATATGAGTGTATGTTTAATTAGGTAGTTTTCCCATATTTCTATTCCAGTTTCATCAATATTTATGTTTGAGATAAACAGGCACATAAATGGTGTATTATAGATTTTAGTGATTTAAACATGACCTAAAGGTTGGTATGAATTCCTGATTTTTAAGTTTTTCCATAAATACTAGTTCTGTAGTTGTCTATCTCATAAATAGTAATAAAAACATATATATAAATTTAACTAATTTTTTAGTACAAATACAAGATTTATAAAAAAAATATTGAGTTTATTCGAATCAAAAAACTTCCACCTAGCTCTTGACTCTGAAGAAGCCAATATGTAAAAATGAAAATTAATTGCCAAATATGAAAGAAAAAATGCCCTACAATATAAAAGCAAAAGAAATAATTGAAACGAAAAACAAATATTCTTAATAGGCGTTTGAACATAAATTTAATTGAAAATTGAAAAAAAGAAAAAAATTTTGAAATCAAAGTTGAAAAATGTTATTTGAAAGTTAAACTAATGTTTGGACATATATTTCACTTTTTAAAAAAGTTTTATGAAAAAAAAAATACTTCACTTGGAAGGCTGATCTAGTCTTCAAACACTAACCAAAAAATAGTGATCAATCCAAATGTATAATTGAATAATATTTTAGAAAGATCTTACGTATTAATTCTTTGTTTTTAATTACTTGTTAATTTTTGAATTGACACACATATTAAGAAAATAATAAATAACATAGTAAGATTATTATTTTACCTCTATTAATTATGAAGTAGACAAATTAAACATTTAAGATTTTGAAGAAGTTCTACCTTTTTTTAAGTAATTAATTGAGAATATAATAAGTAAAAAAAAATTATCGTATTCTAATTTGTTAAAATGGACAAGTAATTAGGGACAACTAAAAAAAGAAAAAAATGAACAAGTAATCAGGAACAAAAGAAGTTTAATCAAATACTCCCTCTGTCCTTAGAACTAAATTAGTTATCCACGTTTCCTATTTTAAATGTCTTTAATTACTTGTCTATTTTAACAAATTAAGAAAGAATAATTTTTTTAATAATTATACCCTCAATTAATTGTTTTGGAAAACACAAAATTTCTTATCTTAATTCTTTTTTTTATTTACTTCATAATCAATAAAGGTAAAACGATAAATTTGCTATATTAATTATTGCTTTATTAGTATACGTGTCAATTTAAAAGTGAATAAGTAATTAATTAAGGAGTACAATTTTTTAATAGAAAATAAAAACCACATGTAACGTACACTTTCTATTCAGAGAATTTTCCATTATAGAAAGAAAAAAAAGTAAGAAAAAAGACTAATAATAAAGAAATATATTTAATTCTGCATGTACCAATTCACCTACATTGTATATTTTATTTGATATATAAAGAGAGTAATTTATAAAGTTGTACTCATTTCGACATTTGAAAAAAAAAGTAAAGAGAAGAAATGCACACGTATGCATATTATATATGGGGTGTGTACTTGTTAGAAAAATAAATATGAGGACCAACCTTCTTACTATTTGAATTAGTTTAATTTTTGTGCATTTATAATCAATTAATGTTTTAAATTTAAAGATATATTAATTGGTGTTTTTAAATCACTCATCTTGTAAGAGTGAAAATTTTTACTCCTAAACTTTGTTTTAAAAATCAAATTCCTATCTCAACTTTGAACAATAATCAATTTTTTTATCGTGCGTATTATCGATTTTATCCTCACTATATCACATTTATGTTCATTTGCATTAGAAGTAGATGTATTTTTCGTTTATTTTTACTTGTCATAATTTAATTGAGATAAATATCAAAAACACACCTAAATTATTCATTTTTTTTTAGTTTCATATCTAAACTATTAAAAGTGTGAGTTTCATATCTAAACTATCACTTTTTTTGAGTTTCATATCTAAACTAGTTTAGGTGTGTTTTACCAATTAAGAAAATAATTAATGATACATATATTTTATCAAACTATTACTTATTAAATATTAAATGATGTCTTGGAAAATGATTTGAAAAATAAGTATTTAATATTGAGGGTAAAACGTGAAGAAAATTATTGTAATTTCTTAATAGGTCAAAAGTGAAAAATAAAAATGAAAATCTATTTTAGAAATAAGTGACAAGTAAAAGTAAATAGAGGGGATAATATTTGTATGAATTTGTAACAATATTTAATATTAAAGGTGTGTATATGTATGTATGTGTGCATTTTTGTTTTTCTCTACTCTCTCAGTCAATGTGTTTCATATATATATTGACCCTTCTTGATATAACACCTCTTAGAAAATATTAATTAAATATATATTTACTAATTTGACATTTTAATAATATGCATTAATGTATATTTGATTGGCAATGAATGAGTGTTACATAAATTATAATGTAAAATAATTTAAAATCTAAATGAATACAATCCTTAAAAATTCAACCTTAATTAAATTAATTATTTGGTATTTCTACATCAAGTATTTTCACTTGTATAAATAAATATTAGAGTTGTAATTATTATTCATAAAACTAATTTTCTCATTATACTAATTTATTCATTATAAGAAGTATTAGCTTATATATTTAATTAGTATTTCTCACTATTTTCATTTATTTTTTTTATTATGCTTTTATAAAAAATTTATTATGTGAATTCCACAAAAAAAAGAAGAAAAAGAATCATGTTTTTTGAAAAAGTAAAAAAAAATAGTTGATAGTAAAAGGATAAAATAGTATTTTAAAAAGTTATTAGGATAAAAGGAAAATTTTGATTATTATTTAAAGTTGAAGGGAGAGTTTGATTTTAAATCAAAATTGGTGGGTGAAAATGATTTTCACATGCTTCTTTAATGAGTTTTTTTAACCATCTTCAATTTGAGAAGAAGTAAAAGGATAATTAATTACATCTAACTAGTTGATATGTGAATTTTTGATCTATAATGTGTTGTACTAAAATTGTCCAAGCATTTTGAAGTTCTAAATAATATCACATATTATCTATGTAAATAAAAAAAATACATATTTTAAAAAATTAAAAATTTAATATGCTTAATCAAATAATATTAAAAGAAAAAAATAAAGTTTATGAATAATATATGTCATTGCCTCATATACTTTTGTGCCATTGAAATTAAGTTGGCCTGGCCTATAATAGAAGATAAACATTATTATTAAGAATAAAATAAGAAATAATAATTGTTTTTATCTTGAATTTTTAAATGATAAAAATAAAATAAAATAGAAAAAATCACAATAAATAATTTGAGACGATGAGAGCAGTAAGTGTCTATAGCAGATTTACATCCCAGATTACGTGGCACGTGAAATTATAATCTCCCCAATAAAATTAAGTATGTTGCATTTTTACTAGTTATTATTTGAATTGACATTTCATTAAGAAAAAAATTATTAATTAGGTATTTAACCATATTATTTCTACTATTTGATGTTTTGTATCGATTTTTGAAAAAAATGATATGAAGAATAATATTCAATATTAGGGATAAAACATGGAAAAATAGTTTTCTTTTCTTCATATATTAAAAATAATAAGTAAAAATAAAAATTTATTTTAAAAATAATTGACAAATAAAAATGAACAGAAGAAATATTGTTTATTTGATCTGGTATAACTTAAATTTTATTTAAAGGGTAATGAATGCTAAATAGCCAAAAAAAAATTGATCAGAAAATTTTGAAAAATTATATATCTTTTCTATTTAAAATAAGTTGATCTTTTTTTTATTTTTTAATTAGAAAACATTAAAGTTAAAAATGTAAAAATATTTTAAAAGATAAAAATAATATAAATAAAAGGGACAATGCACAAGTACCCCTTCAATCTATGCCCGAAATCTCAGAGACACACTTATATTATAGTCCTATTACCCCTGAACTTATTTTATTAATAATTTTCTACTTCTTTTTGGCCTACGTGGCACTATGTTGTGGGCCCAACGATGATTGACTCTTTTTTCAAGGGGTAAAAACTTACATATAAAATAAATTCAGGGGAATAATAGCACCTTAGAATAGTATAAGTGTGTCTCTGAGATTTCAAACATAGATTAAGGGAATACTTGTGCATTTTTCCTAAATAAAATATCATTTCAATCAAACTCTGACCATTTTTCTTGTTTAAATTTAACACCACCAAATTTTTTTAGCAAAGTTATGATTTTTAACGGTATGTAGCTACCGTAATTATCACAATAATAAAAGCAATATATTTAATATAAATGTGTCCACTGGCTAGAATTTACTACATAAACAGTTAATAAAATAAATGTTGAAGTAAATACGCAATTAATAATTTCCAAAGACATGTAAACAAAATTGTCTGTCGAAATAGAGCATGCATTGGACATACATTAAAGGTTATTTTTAAATCGATAAGATATTCGAGTTAATTTAATCAGTGATCTTTCGAATAAAAATTTGAAGTTAAAATTTTTTGATATACTTTTTCAATTTAATTTAATTCATTATATGGAGCTTATATAATATTGCCCAACAAGACGGCTAGTCTAAAGACAAACTTCACAAAAAATAAAAATTCAAAGACAAAAAGATTTATCATATATATATTTTTAAATAAAATTTGCTTTTTTAGATTTTTAAGATACAGGTCTTTAACTATTATTTTATATTTAATTTATTCTAATTCAGAAAAAAAACATCATATTTGATATTTTTGTAGTTATAAAGTAAAAAAATAATCAAGAGAAAATGTTTAATAAAAATTATAATATAAATTTAGAATAACAGAAAATATATCTTGAGAATTCAATAAATTGATATAATGACATTGAAATAATGTTTCACTATTTTACTATAATTATTATTTATTTTAATGGCTGAAATTTCAAAAAAGACACCAAAAAATAAATTCTCTTTTTTTTTATAAGCAAACCCATTTTTTTTCATAATACAAAAAATTTGATCGTTTGAGAAATTTTAAAATATTCAATAATCATACGAAAATAACAATAACGATTAACATAACAATAATAATAAAATCATAGGTAGAAAAAGATACTACAAAAACTGAAAAACTATATCAATCTTCAATTATTACGGTGATTTTCACATTAAAAAAACTTTGATAAAAAATTACAATTTTAAATATATCTGATAAAATTTACGAGGTATCACACTAAAACGATACCTTGTGCATGTTAAAAAAATAGCAATTATGAGTTTGCATGGTGAAAAATGTAAAATAAAATATGGCCTTTTTTAAAAATGCTCCAAAGAATTAAATGAGGGAATTAAATAGTTATAAATCTACTTTAACAAGAAAATATTTAAAAGGAAAAGACACGTTTGTACTATATATAACGCGTTTGTATGCCAAATTATTAATGTGTGATTATTTATCAGTATGACTTTTTTGCATGCATTCGAATAATTATTGACATGTTTGGAGTTAGTTGTATAGGTAATTTGGGCAATTTATTACAGTAAAATTATTGAAGGATTTCTAATTCTTTATCATATATGATTTGTTACACTCAAGGACGGAGTACCTATAAATTTTAGTTATATCATATATGATTGGTTATACTGCATGCATAAAAAAATATTCACATTTATTATTTTTTCTAAAATCATTAAATTTAGCCTTAAAAATTTTAAAATTAAAGTGAAAAAACATATCACTTAATTGGTAATGTAAGTTATAAAATTATCGACAGTTTTGAAGTTAGTTGTATAGATAATTTAGAAAGTTTATCACAGTAGTAACATTGAAGGCTTTCTTACTCTTATTTTATATGATTTGTCAAACTCAAGGACACCTAGTAATTCTAGTTATATCATATATGATTGGTCACACTTCACCAATAAAAAAAATTCACATTTATTATTTTTCCTAAAAGCAATAAATTTAGCCTAAAAATTTAAAAATTAAAGTGAAAAACATATCACTTAAATGATAATATGAGTAATATAATTATTGACAGGTTTAAAGTTAGTTGTATAGATAGTTTGAAAAGTTTATTACAGTAAAAACATTAAAGGCCCTCTAATTAACTTTAGTTATATCATATTTGATTGGTTACATTCTAGGGCGAAACACCTATTAATTCAAGTTATATCATATATGATTGGTCACACACTATCAATAAAAAAAAATTCACGTTTATTATTTTATTCAAAATAAATAAAATTAACCTTAAAAGTTAAAAATAAAGTAAGATTACATATCACTTAATTGATAAATATGTGTAATACAATTATTGACAGGTTTAGAGTTAGTTATATAAATAATTGGAACAACTTATTACAGTAAAAACATTAAATACTCTTAACTCTAATCATATCATATATAATTAGTCATACTCATGGGTTGAAAACTCCAGTTATATCATATATGATTGTTCATACACTTCACCAATAAATAAAAAAATTACATTTGTTATTTTCCCACAAAATCAATAGACTTAACCTCAAATATCAAAAAAATAAAAGTGAAAAAACATATCATTTAATTGAAAAGTGAAAATGCATATCACTTAATTGATAAATGTGTGTAGTATAATTATTGACAGGTTCGCAGTTAGTTGTGTAATAATTTGGACAGCTTATAACAATAAAAACATTGAAGACCCTCTAAGTCTAATTATATCACATATGCTTGGTCACACTCAAGGGCGGAACACCTATTAACTCTAGTTGTATCATATATGATTAGTCACACTCCATCAATAAAACAATATCTACATTTGTTATTTTTCCCCAAAATCAATAAAGTTACTCTCAAAAGTTAAAAAATTAAAGTGAAAATACATATCACTTAATTGATAAATATGAGTAATATAATTATTGACAGATTTGGAGTTAATTGTACAAATAATTTGAGCAGCTTATTACAGTAAAAACTTTGAAGACCCTCTAACTCTAGTTATTATATCATATATGAATAGTCACACTCGGTAACGAAACACCTATTAACTATAGTTATATCATATATGATTGGTCACACTCCACCAATAAAAAAATATCCATATTTATTATTTTCCCCCTAAATCAATAAAGTTACCTTCAAAACTTAAAAATTAAAGTAAAAATACATATCACTTAATTGATAAATATGTGTAACATAATTATTGACAGATTTGGAGTTAGTTGATTAGATAATTTGGAAAGCTTATTATAGTAAAAAGAATGAAGACCCTCCAACTCTAGTTATATTATATATGATTGGCCACATTCAGCGACGGAGCCCCTATTAACTCTAATTATATTATATATAATTGATCACACTACTCCACCAATAAAAAGTAATATCCACATTTCTTATTTTCCCTTGAAATCAATAAAGTTAACCTCAAAAGTTAAAAATTAAAGTGAAAGTACATATCACTTAATTGATAAATGGAAAAGGACAATGTTTGCCCCTATGCTTTTAGAAAAGGACTATATTTTTTTCGCCATATCTTTTTTTTTTTTTTTTTGGATATATTTGCCCTTATCATCCAATTTTAAGGCCATACTTACCTTTCATCCGTTAAATTTCCATATTTTTACATGATATTATTTATGTTGTGCCTATGTAGATTTTAATTTTAGTCTAATCAAATCTACAAATTATTAAAATCGTTTTAACTCACTCACATGAAATTAAACCACATCCCCCTAATGAACCCAAGACCAAGTCCTTACCTTAAAATTATTATTAATAAAATGCTAATTAAATAATTTTATGTGTCAAGATTAAGGATGAAAATTGGCTTTAATTTATTTAATAAAAATATTGAATTAAATGCTAAAATCGTTCTAGTTGAGTGTTGTTTTATGTGAAAGAGGAGATATATAATTTTCTGTATTTGTTCCAATAGAAATGCCCTTACAGAATATTTAGGCAGAAGAATCAAGTTGGGTTTTATTTTATAGTGGTTTGGGTTTAATGTATGAAGCAAATTAAAATGATTTTAATAATGTTTAGATTTGATTAGCTAAAAAAACCATCCACATAGACACAACATAAACAATATTATGTGAAAATATGGAGATTTAACGGATAGAGGGTAAATATGACGTTAGAGTTAGATGACAAGGATAAATATATCAAAAAGTATAATAAAGGACAAATATGATCCTTTTTCTTAGAATACATGAGTAAATGTGACCCTTTTCCGATTGATAAATATGTTAATATAATTATTGACAAAGTTGAAGTTAGTTGTATAGACAATTTGGGCAATGTATTACAGTAAAAATATTGAAGACCAACTAACTCTAGTTATATCGTATATGATTGGTCACACTCATGGGCGGACCCACAGGTGTCCTCCGAGAGTTCAAACACCTATACTCTAGTCATATCATATATGATCGATAGGTCACGCTCCACTAATTAAAAAATATATCCACATTTGTTATTTTCCCTCAAAATCAATAAAGTTAAGCTTAAAGCGAAAATACATGTTACAAAATTGATAAATGTGCGTAAAATATTTAGTATTTACAAAAACTCTATCAGGAGAGTCTCAAGATAAAGTGTCTCAAAAATTCTTTGAGCACAAATAAAAGACATAGATCTATAGGCGTGTGAGCCTTAGAGTTTAAGCATATATCTTTTTGTATCAATGTCGTACAACAACAAAAAAATTGTATCAATGTCGTACACATCTAATAGTTAGTGATTCAACAAAAATCGATGAAGAAGAAAAGATTTCTAGTGCAATTCTTTTGTTTATTATGAAAACAATATTGCGAGATTTCATAAATTGATTGATTATGGAAGATTTGTGATATTATTCTAATTTTTCCTTTTTAAAAAGATATTATTGCATAATTAATACATTGCATTCGATAATACATTTATATTTGGAGCTAGTAAGGGCCCGTTTGGATGGGTTTAATAAAAGCAGCTTTAAAAAAGTACTTTTGAAAGTGCTGAAACTTATTTTTAAAATAAGCAGTTATGCGTTTGGATAAAAGTGCTGAAGTTAAAAAAAAAAGTTGTTGATGTGTTTGGCAAATAAGTGCTGATAAATAGTTTTTTAAATCAAAATGTCTGAAATACCCTTAAAAGTTGTTAACATAATAAAAGTTAATTAATTTATATTTTACAGCCATAAATAATTATATTTTGCTATCATTCACATATTTCTTTCTCATCACAAATTATTTATAAGAGGAATATAAACTTATTATAGATTTTAAATATATATAATTTGAATAGATTAAAGAACGATTTAAGATTTTATTTTAGTTTCATCCATAGGTAATAATAATTGTCTATCATTCACATATTTCTTTATTATCACAAATTATTTATAAGAGGAATATAATGTGCAACTTATTTTACATTTTATTAATATATAATTTAAATAGATCACTTGAGAGATTTAAGATTTATTTTATTTTCATTCATTAGTAATAGTAATTGTCTATCACCCACACGTGAAAAGGAAAAAATAGAAGAAAGAGATGTTACGGTTATGTGGGTAATTTGGAGATTGTATAAAAATATTAAGGACAAAAAGGTAAAACTATGGTCAACTTAAAACATCTTATAAGCTGGAAAAAAAAAAGCACCCCTACCCCAACTTTTAACTTTTGGCTTAAAATAATTTTTTTTAACTTAAAATAAGTTATTTTGAATATTGTCAAACAACTAAATAAGTCAAAAACCAGTTTTTAAGTCAGTTTGATCAGCTTTTAAGCGGAGCCAAACATGCTCTAAGTAGTAACTGCTTAAAAGTAACATATGTATACTAGAATACAATCACCAAACAAGGTGAATACATTTAGATAGAAATGAATAGACCATCAAAAGTTAGCTAAGAATAGTAATTATCTTAATTATAGCTCCGAAAATTCTATTAACCTAAACTATAGTCATTTTTATAAATTCCTCTACAAGTTTAGGAGAAACCACCTAATTACATAAGCATCCAATCATATTAGTATTTTTTTCTTCAGTTTGAAATAATTATATTTTATCTCAACAGTTAATAATTTCTTATCAGATTTCAAGTCAGCTACACTTATATACATGATTTTGCTAATACACACGTTGAAATAGAAAGAGATAAACGAGCCAAAATAAAAGGGTGATTCACATGTATCAGGGATATCAGAACCGCGAGTGAAATAGGAGAGGGGCGAGTGAGATTTGCATATGTATCCCAAATACGAGTGAATTTTATTTGGATACAATGAATTTAAAATTAATTAAACTTAATTTTCGACTCCATGTATCTGGACGCACTAAAATCTTGTAAGATTTATAATATTTTAAACTAGCGCATATCTATATAATTGAGTCCTAACCTAGTGAAATTTCTACAAGTTACTTTTATTACCCAAAAAAATCTAAGCTAAGACTCGAAAATTTTTGTGTATGTGTATCAGCCCGTAGTGGGTGATTTTTAATTGCGTATAGGTGTTAAGATCAATCACAAGTGTGAAAAGTGTTTTGGAGATGGATTAAGGTTATAAGAATCCTCTAGTACAAAGTTGAATTAAAACTTTCAAACAATTCAAACCTAGGGTAGGTTCTGATGTTTGCACCCATTAGAAACCGTTTGAGATTAAAAAACTAATAAGGTATTAAATCATAATACAAATTTTATTTTTTAAACACTCTTTTTAAGTCAAGTCATCATGAATTTCACAATATTTGATTGTACGATTTAGTCACTCATGATAATTGAAGTAAAGTATGCAATTGCGTTCATTGAATAAGAACTTATTTAAAAAAGTTAAGGCAACAACACAAGTTTTGATTTCAAAACCCAAGGAAACCATCCCTGAAAATTCGTGTTAGTGTATATCACTTGCTAAAAAAATCAATAAAATAATAAACCCTAAAAATATTATTTATAGTCCTAGAAAATTTGAAATTTAAACTAAAAAATTTGGCCCTCGCAAATGTGTCTCATGCCTCGTTATCAGTAGTTGCTTTTAAAAGACTTTTAGTGATAATCTGTCAGACAATCTGTCGTACTTGTGATGGCCATCAGGTGGATCGGCAAAAACCCTCTTTTTGACTTTGTTTCTGATTTTGTGACGGTCTTTAATTTCAGGTATCACGGCTGATGTATTTTAGACTTCATTTCGCTGCAATTTGCTTCTTTTTCCATTTTAAGTGTTTTTTGTCTAACGCAGTAGAAAAATCATTAAGCGATAGTAATATGTCTTAAGAACTAGTATTTATTCAAAATTAAAAATATCAAATGGGTCGTCTAATGCCATCACATCAAGGTACATTTTTCATTGTATATCAAATTAAATGTCTTTGAGTCTTCATTCCTACGCCACCGTTCTCTCATTGATTCACCAAATCTCTACCAACTGCAATTCTTGACAGTATGATGCTAAAAGTTTGAATGTGAAGATTGAAGTCTTTGGATGTTCTCCTTAAGGAAGTTAATATGCAGGGCATTTTTTTGTACCAGGTTTTGTCCCATTAAGTAGGTCTGGTAAGATTTTTTAATGAGACGCCCTAAATGTGTATTAGTTGATATATAAATTACATGAATCTCATAGTGTAAGACCTAAATTACACTATATTTGTACTCTTTTATGTTTTAAAAAATTCTTAAATTATCAGTCATCCGCATACATAAATTTCGTCCCAATACATAAAATGTGATAGATTCCAAAACTTTTTTGTTGCGTTTAGTATGAAATATTAATGTATAATAAATTTTCTTTTCCATAAATCACACAGAATTGATTGACATCAATCCATTCCAAGCTGTTACAATTTCACAAAATTTAAAATTCAAATGTTCATCTTCTTCATCAATTGGAAATCGTGAAAGTTCCACTAGAGGAAACTACCCTTCTTTGTGTCGTTGCTCAACAACCTGTCACTGTTGACATCGATGGAACGAGTGCTAATTTTTAGTTGTATAAAGGGGTACTCTTATCTGTTACTCCCTTTTTACACATTTTTTACTCTTTCTCTCTCAAAGTTCACTTTGTTCTTTTGTATCACGGAAATATGTAGGAAATTTATTATGAAAGTGTCTCTAGTAGTCCAGATTACTTGAGCCATGGAGTACTAAAAGTAAATGATGATTACAAAAGAGATAACGACTGTTGGTTAATCAAGAGCTCATGGAGTGCATCATGGGTAGTGGGTGGGTATTGATATATAAGAATAAATAATGATTTTCCATATGGTGTTTGCGCGATTAATTCATTTACTTCTTATCCGTCGAAGATATTATTTTTTATATTTTCTCCTTATACATCTCTTTTTTGTAACCACCTCCTCCACCATTTCTTCTGCCCCTCTCCATCATAGGTATATAAAAAAAATGTATCATGGTTATAGTTTTGTTTTATCGTTTTGATGTGAATATGCAAATCATGATACATTAATGGTAAACAGTGGACATGTATTGTAAATTTGTATCTATAAATTATAAGTGTTCATTATTTTGTATCTGGTTATGATTTATATACAAATGTATCATCACAATACATTGTATATGATATATGTAATAAATGGATTAACAATTTAAATGGATCAGATACGTTTTGAATATCAAGTGTGTGTATCACGTATAATTTCAATCATGGATAGTTGTGAATGGTTGTATAATTGGTTATTATAATGTATCCGGTATATGTTATAAGATGGTTACAAAATTGTGACGCTATGTCTTGGTTTGTTGTTAGATAGGTATTGCTTTAGAAATTAAAAAAAAATGTATTTTATAATGTTTCATTGATTTTTTTATTGTTTGCAGATTGTTCCATGTCGTTTGAATGTATTTTTTTTAGTTTATGATGTTGAAAAAAGATACATTGTTTGTCTTAAGCAAAAAATATGTAAATCTGATAGACTTCAACTAGACGATATACCTCGTGAGCGTTGTGGACAAAAAAGGCATATTACTCATGATACATTAATATTTCTAAAATATTTAGCAAATTGCGAAGTACTGTAATCCTACCAGATACATTAGAGAAGTAAAGATTGGTTGTAAAGCATTTGATTTTAAATCTATAGATTACCGTGTGGTACTTATTAAGTATTAGATACATGTAAAAGAAAGAATATTTAGCAGTAATTTTTATTAATGTATCGTGATCATTAATGTATATCAAATGTGTAATTCACATTTGTCATTGATATATATATCAAATACATGTTGTATTAATTTGAATGTATGATTTTTTATTTATAAATGGATATGATACATTTCTATTTATCTATCTTAATTTGTTTGCGAAGTAGTGTATCTTATTTGTGAGTGATACATAAGACAATATTGATTCATAAATCAAATAACAAAAACATATGTGAGACAATGTCGATAATTAACATTTAGTACATAAAATTCTTTTTCGTTATGCTTAAAAAGTAAAAAAAAAACATAAAATTAAATAACAAATTCATAAATCACGCAATCACGTTGTTGTCTCTGCAAATAAATCTCTCACAAAAAATAATAACTTGAATCAACTCAAATCTCAATATTTTTCTCTCAAATCGTCCACAATTCTTTCAATTTAGGTTCAAAGTTTCAAAAAATTGAGCAGATACATCACTAATATCTCGATTTTAGTAAGACATTCAGGACTCAAAAAAATGTGTATGTATTGATTGTCAATATGAAGTTTTGACCTCTCCCGAAGGTGAAAGAAAATGTACTGCACATGACTCCTAAAAATCGAAATATAATATTTTTTTTAAAAAAATATCATAATTTGATATGTAATGAAGTAGTCAACATTGGCACTAAAATGTATCAAAAACCTATGGTTGAATATGATACACAATATTCTAGTTATAGAACATTATGATTTGTGTATCAAGATTATTATTGGGTAATATTTGCATATACATCGCATTTTAAGTTCGACAAGACAGAACAAATATTAAAGAGTGTGGATACTAATACATTACTGATTTGTTACTATCTATATAGCCTTTTAAATTTGAACAAGATTGATGATATATTAAAGAATCTGATACATGTAAATGATATACTAGGTAGTATTTGTGTATCAAATACATTTATATTGAATATAATAAAACTAATCCAAATTTTAATAGCATTAGGTTTATGTATCAACACCTTAAATATGAACAAGATACATTGCATAAAACAAAGGTTGTTGTAGCAATGGTGTATCATATCAGTGATGACACTAACAAAACCTAGTTTAAGAATCAAAATAAACGAGATACATTAAAAAATGTATCTTTGATAGCGATGTTCGTGTAATGATAGATCCAACTTTTTCCCCTTTCACATTTTTTCAACAGTAAATTTAAAACTCGAGCATGTGTCCTTCCTCAACTTCTCCGCTCTCAAATTTTTCATAATAAATCGGTCATTTCGTCATTTCGATCCATTTTCATGAAAATTTTCATCCTCAGAATCAAATACACAAGGTACATGTTGTATGTAGAACTAAACCTCAAAGAGTGAGTTAGAGTTTGTTTAATCATATATTTTTTTCGCGATCCGAGAGAGACTCCTAGCCGTAACACGACATATTTGACCTCGAAGAGATCTTATACAAGTCATTAGCATTAATTCATCACATAGATATAAAATAGTGCGGAATTAAAACTTTTCTCAACAAAGTCAACATCGAAATCTCATTTATAAAAGAGTGAAACACTAAGTCTCATCATAGCCAACTTATACACGTCGCAACATCTGGACACGATTCTTTACAATAGAAAGAAAACTATTAGAAGTCTATTACATGAACTTTAAAGAAAAACGCCTAAGCTAAGTGTCCTCGAATCTTTAGGGCATACCAAAGCATGAAGATAGTAAATTCAAGAACTTCAACTTAGAAAGAATCATTTAGTTGTCACCACCTACACTTGGTGTAAAAAGATGAAGAAGATGGTGTTAGCACAACTATGCACTAAGTATGATGACCATACAAAAACATGCTAAAAGGGGACATTTATTTAAGATGTAAACTTTGCATGGAATTTTGGTAAAAACATCATAAGACATAAGAAACATATTACAAGTCAATATTCATATATAAGAAGATACTACGATATAAGACATGTCCATATTCATCAAGTAACCCATTTCACCACTTTAGACCCTCCATCTAAGGTTATCCTAAGACCCACCTAAGTAAAACATGAAGTGGCCTCCCATGCAACCTCTTCATATACACCTAAGTGTTCCTCAAGAGTACCAAAGATAGAGACCTTTCCTTTTTAACATAACCCAGTAAGTCAATATTCACTAATTTAGACATTATTGAAACATTCATGCATTTAAGGGACTTCACATAATAGTCTTTGAAGACTTAAGAAACTCACTTTAGCATCTTCAAAACTTACTCGTGCCATGTATAGATAGCATACCATACTACTACCTACACGTTGTAGAACCTACCCAATAACTAGAGTGCACATCCCACATGATGAAACTAGACATTAAGCGACATACACCATCTAGATAGGTATGGAATCCAGTGTAATAAGACCCCACATCGTGAAAGGTTTTCTATTTGCCAAGGGTAGAACTTATAAGCATTCCATATATGCACATAGTTTAAGGGATATCCGAAGATTTTCATTGGACTCTTTCATTTTCTACGGGAAGAAATGAGATTTTAACCATATTCACTCGGTGCTAGATTTAGTTCCCACAGAGTAATTCATTCATACGTATATACTAGAAAAGGCACCATTATTCAATCTACCAACCCATACTACTTCTACCAAGAAGGGCACCATGCTAGGTCTACCAATCAAGGTTCATTAAGGATAGCTCTTTGATTTTCTAAGAAGGGTGCCTCACATAATGGGTCTACTTATACAAGGTTCATCATTTCATTCAAGAAAGAAGCACTATCATAAGGTTTATCGCTTCAAGATTTTACATTCACCTAGGGTTCTAGACTTATCAAGAAGGGCACCTTTCTAGGTCTACCAGTTCAAGACATAGCCTAGAAGCCTCATTAATCATTCATAGAAGGAGCACCATACTTAGGTTTATCAATTCTAGACATTCATTTATTCATTACTCAAGAAAAAGATGCCTAAACCTATCAAGTCAAGAGATCACATTCAACATTTTTTATGCATCAAGAAAAGGCACCTAAGCTACCAATCAAGATAAAAAATCATGTATATAGATCCTTCACATTCTAACATTATCACTTATGAGCATTAAGAGATATTATACTTCAAATCACAATACCATAACACTTTATACAAGATCTCCTTGAGATCACATGAACACTTTTACATTATAACTTCATATATACCTTTACATGATAATACTCCAAATTCACCATATAATGCATTCAAGGACAAGATCACAATACATATACAATAAGTAAACACCTCCACCATAAGTGGATCAAACCATACAAGAACAATTTCAATATAATAACATAATTAGGTCAACTTACATTTCATCCAAGCCACAATCAACATTACTCAAATCTCCAAGAATTCATCATAAAATAGATATAGATAACAATAGATATCCACAATACAATAAAATCTAAGCACAATTCCAACAATATCCAATTATAATTACAAAACCATTTTATAAGCCCGCTTTAGGAATTTAGTGAAATCATGGATTATTCAAGGAATTTCATGTAAAATCATCTTAAAAACATTAATCAAACACTAATTTATTAATATAATGACTTTGAAAACATTTTATGAATGAAACCATGCTTAGAATAGAAATTGGACTTTTTTATCATAGAATAACTTTGGAAAACCTTTGATTGGACTCCTTGAATGAGAGGTTATTCAAGAATGAAGGGTCACCACACGTTACTAGTTGAAAGCCCATGAAAATTGAAGAATAAGACACTTGAAATCTCCAACCCTAGATCCAACTTGCTATTGAGCTTCAATGGTGTTCTAGAGAGAACCTTTTTTTTCGGGAGATGGGTTTTGATTTTGAAAAATGAATTCTAAATGGAGGTTTAATTATTTTAATATACTTGAAATACCTAAAAATGCACAAAATAACCGTCTAGGGAAATTTTACCAGACCACCCTTCACTTGGCCGTGGGAAATTACAAACTTGCAGGTCTAGCTTACGAACCACCCACCTACGGACCATAGGTGGGGCTACGGGTCGTATTGTGCCACCGAAGTTTGGTTCAGATACTTCTCCAAAAGGGTCTTTCAAATACGGACTAGGATTACTGACTATAGTTAGACCTGCGAGTCGTAAGTCATGGTCGTAGTTTGCCAACTTTTGGTAGCTTAGTGGTCTTTCCTTAGGGCTTGGGGTATTTGACTTAGGGTCCTCCTGAAGGATCCCTAGGGTGGTCCTTAGGGAGTCGTACCTTGACTTCTAACCCCTAAATACTTCAACCATAGCTTGAGACAATACCAACCATCAATCAAGCTTTGACACACCACACTAGAACACGCTAGTACCCAAAAGACTAGTTTTCGAACGTCTGGTTCGTTCCTTGATGTTCAACCTCAAAACTCATCAAACCAGCCCTTAAAATCTATATCTCATTATTTTGATGAGTTACCAACTCATAAAATAAATACGAAGCTCTAGTTCATCCTATTTTCATTTTTAGGGTTATTACAATTTCAAAGACTGTATTGAACAACAAATGACAAATTGATAAAAAATAATACACAAAATAAAAAATTGTTAAAAATTAAATTAAATAACAAAAAATAACATATGATACAATAATAACAGATAATAACACATTATACAAAAATTCCTCAACAGTTAAACACCATACAAACACTGTCCAACACTTAACATGATACAAACAATGACCAACAATTAAATTAGCAACTTGCAATGGATTTTCTCTGTGTGTATAATACATTTTAATAAACTTTTGAGTTGTGTATGAGTAATAAATTCCAAAACAATTCCGACATTATTGAATCAGCATAAATCACCTATGGATCTCGATTCGAATTTCTTATCGGAGATACCAACAACTCATTTTCCCCCTTTTTGAGCATATTTCGACAGTCGATTTCAAAATCTTCATATAAATAAAGGAGCATGATTCATATGTATCTGAAAATAACGATGATTTTTTTTAAGAAGAGACGACAATAGAGAGAATATCCTTTTGAAAATCAAATTGAGATGAAAAATGTAAAAAAAACTAACTAAATGTGTACAAATGCCTTAATAACACTAGTTGTAATTGTACACTATGAAAGATGTAAATATGCTTAGCTGATTAGTTAGTTGATTAGAATGTGTCAGTAAGTTAGTTAAAGGAGTTTAGTCATAGCATGTAATTATATATATGAATGTATGTAGCATTCATTCTTCAATTGAATGAAAACATTTTTTTCTTTCTTCCTCATTACTTTTCTGTTTCTCTCAAATATACTATTCAATGGAGTTTTACTCTTATGATTCATCTTCTTAATATGGTATCAGAACAATACGAGCTTGGATTTAAACAATTCCTACACACACAATGAAGAATTTCATTGTTTCTTAGCCAATTGTATTTTTTTCTTTGTTCGATTTCATGGATGTTCAGGGAGTTGCTTCAGGAACTCAATCAGGAACTTCCATGTCTGTTTCTACTTTTGATCATTTTAATCCTCTGTATCTGTATCCATGAAATTCACCTGGATCATTGAATGTTGGAATCTTACTTACTGGGAGTGATAACTATACCTTGTGGAATAAGGCTATGGAGTTAGCTTTGATTGGGAAGAATAATGTTGGATTTATCAATGGAACAGTGAAGAAGACGCAATTCATTGGGGATTTGACTCATCTTTGGGATCGGTGTAATGCAATTTTTGTTTCTTGGATATTGTGCAATGTAAGTAAAGATTTTCACGAGTGGAGTTCTTTATTGCTCAGATTTATACATGATTTGGGAAGATCTTAAGGAGAGGTTTAATAAGATGCAGTCACCATATCTAATCAGATACAAATGCAATTTCCATATCCACGTCCTCCATAATATTTTATATCTAAGCAGCACCTGCCCATGCCCATATTCACTCCGTTGCAACATCAGAAGCTACTCCAAATACTAGATAAAACTAAACTTGATTATATAAGTGGCACTGCTAATATGACAGGTAATCCTTTGCCTTCATCTGCTTTTTTGAAGTGTATTATAGACACTGGTGCATCCCATCATATGGCAGGAGACCCTACATGTTTACATTGTTCAGTTTTGATAGAGAATGCGAGTCAAGTTCAATTGTCAACTAGTACATCTGCTAAGGTTTCACATATTGGAGATTGTCACATTGGAGGAGGTGATGTTCTTTGAAGAATGTTATGTGTACCAGCTTTCAAGTTCAATTTTATATCAGTTTCTCAAGTGACAAAAGATTTGAATTGTTGTGTCACATTTTTTCAAAAATATTGTGTTTTTCAGGACCCAGGATCTGGGAAGGTGAGGGTGATTGGTGAAGAGTAAGATGGATTTTACACTTTCTACTCTCAGCATGGTCAGTATGGTCAAAAGGTATCACAATCACAACATTGCATGACAACCATTCAGGGTATTGAGGTCAATGCAAATATTTGGCACTAAAGGCTGGGACATGTTCCCATGGGTGTCATCAAAAAGATTTCTGCATTTCACAAGTTTGGTAACAAATTTATTTTACATAAGTGTGATATTTGTCCCCTTGCCAGGCAGACAAGATTACCTTTTCCACACAGTACTAGTAGTTCTTCTTGTATTTTTCAAGTTTTACATATGGATGTTTGGGTCTCTATAGAGTTGAAACATATGATGGTATGAGATATTTTTTTACCATTATTGATTACTATTCTAGATTCACTTGGACTTTCTTAATGAGACTTAAATTTGATGTTGTTAGTTTGTTGAAATAATTTATTGTTGAAATAGAAACTCAATTTGGTAAAAGGATCAAAAGGATAAGATCTGATAATGGTACTGAGTTTTTTAATACTAACTGTCATGATTTATTCAAACTTCATTGCATCATTCATGAGAGTTCTTGTCCATATACACCTCAACAAAATGGGGTGGTGGAAAAGAGACATAGACACATTCTAGAAACTGCAAGGGCTATCAAATTTCAAGCTGGTTTTCCTAATAAATTTTGGGGTTTATGTATTCATGCTGCTACTCATGTACTAAACAAAATACCTTCTACTACATTAGGAAATGTATCATCTTCTGAGAAACTATATGGAAAATCTCATTCTTTTGATCACATGAGAGTTATTGATGCTTGTGTTTTGCCACCAATCTCACCACACATGATAAGTTCAATCTAAGGGCAATAAGAGTTGTTTTGATGGGGTATGGTACAACTCAAAAAGGGTACAAGCTGTATGATTTGGAAAATAAAAAATTCTTCATCAGCAGAGATGTGGTATTTTTGAAAACAGTCTTTCTTTTTCAAAACAACACTCCTCAACAAGCACAACAACTGAACTCACCAGAAATATTTGCTTATGATGTCTTAGTTACAGACTCTACATCTTCAGTTACTTATCAAGACAGTGAGTGTATACCTTCTTCTCAGAATTGTGAAATTGGTTCATCTACTAGTTCATTTCCATGTGACAGTCCTACATCACCTGTGAGGAGATCAAGCAGAAGTTCTAGACCTCTTGTTTGGCACAAAGATTATGTTATCAAAGTTGGTTCAAAGAAGTGTAACTATTCTCTTGCCCCAGTTTTAGACTATTTAGGATTATCACCTACATACCAGAGTTTTGTCTCTAAATTTTCTATTGAAACTGAACTATCTAACTATTCAGAGGCAGTACAAGATCCTAGATGGTAGATTCTATGAAGAATGAAATCCAGGCATTAGAAGACAATAAGACATGGGAATTGGTGACATTGACCAAGAGTAAAAAGGCCATAGGGTGTAAGTGGGTGTACAAGATCAAATATAATGCAGATGGCAGTGTGGAGAGGTTCAAGGCTAGACTAGTTGCTAAGAGGTACAATCAAAAGAAAGGTTTTGATTACCAAGAGACTTTCTCCCCGGTGGTGAAAATGGCAACTGTGAGGTCTTTAGTTTCTATTGCAACTGCAAATCGTTGGACATTGCATCAGATGGATGTATATAATGTTTTTTTACTAGGAGATTTGTATGAAGAAGTATATATGACACCCCCTGATGTCTCAATGGAAAAATTGGCAGTGATCAAGCATGTAGATTAATGAAATCCCTCTATGGTCTTAAACATGCTTCAAGATAGTGGAACATTAAACTCACCACTACCTTGATTGATTCAGGCTTCATACAGAGCAATAGAGACTATTTTTGTTTACTAAGAGAAAGGAAAATTAATTGGTGGTTGTATTGGTTTATGTAGATGATTTACTGACAACAGGAAGTGATTCCAGTATGATTCATGAAACCAAGACATTCTTGCATCATACATTCAATATTAAAGATCTGGGAGAACTAAGGTACTTCCTTTGATTAGAGTTTGCTAGAAGTATAACTGGGATTCTCATACATCAAAGGAAGTACACTTTGGAGTTATTAGTTGATATGGGGCTATCAGGTGTTAGGCCAGTGTCAACACTTCTGGAACTGAATCTAAAACTAACCTCCACAGAGTTTGATGATCATATAAATCCTACACATGTTGATACACTCCTTGAGGATCCTACAAGCTATCAAAGGTTTATTGGGAGGTTATCGTACCTCACAACCACTAGACCAGACATATCATTTGCAGTTCAGTGTTCTAAGTCAATTTATGCATGCACCAAAGGCTTCACATATGGATGCAACACTCAGATTGGTCAGATATTTGAAGATAGCACCAGGTCTGGGGATTCTAATGTCATCTAATGGAGGAAATAAGTTGCAAGTATTTTGTGATACTAATTGGGGTTCATGTATCAACAGAAAAAGGTCAATCACTGGATACTTAATAAAATATGGAGAATCTCTTGTCTCATGGAAGTCAAAAAAGCAGGTTACAGTCTCTAAAAGTTCAGCTGAGGCTGAGTACAGAGCCATGGCCTCAACTGTTGCGGAAGTTGTTTGGATTGTTGGTTTGTTTCAGGAATTAGGGGTTGTTATCTCTCTACCAGTACCTGTTTACTCAGATAGTACTTCAGCATTACAAATTACAGCCAATCTCGTGTTTCATGAAAGAATAAAACACATTGACATTGACTGTCACTTTATCAGAAAAAAGATCCAAGATGGATTGCTTATCACTGCCTATCTATCATCCTCATAACAGCCTGTGGATATTCTTACTAAAGCACTTGGCAAGGTCCCTCGCACGTATCTAATGTCCAAGCTAGGGATGAAGAATATCTTCATAGCTCCTAGCTTGAAGGGGGTGTAAGAGAATTAACTAAATGTGTACAAGTGCCTTAATAACACTAGTTGTAATTGTACACTGTGAAAAATGTAAATATGCTTAGATGATTAGTTAGTTAGTTAGAATGTGTCAGTAAGTTAGTTAAAGGAGGTTAGTCATAGCATGTGATTATATATGAGGCAACGTATGTAGCATTCATTTTTCAATTGAATGAAAACAATTTTTTCTTTCTTCCTCATTACTTTTCTGTTTCTCTCAAATATACTCTTCAATGGAATTCTACTCTTATGATTCATCTTCTTAACAAAAAAATTATAACTGATAAAAATGTGGAGTGAAATTAAAGAGAGATTAAAGGAGTGAAATGGGTAAATGTGGGTTTGGGTGGGGATATTTATGTATCCGTAAGAATTGAGGTTTGAGGAGAAATAAGGGATTTATATAATATTTTGAAAAGGTAAGGAATAATAAAAAAAAATAAGCTAAGTAAAGATATGTTGTATATAGGTAATTTGTCCTTATTTGATATGTATACTATTTCTCTTCCAAGAAAAATAAGAAATCTTTTATCTCCTTACTATATTCTTCTTAATATTTTACAATTATTTAACACCCAACAATTAAATGAGAGATTAAATAGTTATAAATAAAATTTAACAATAAAGTATTTAAAAGGAAACACACGTTTGTACCATATAACGCGTCTATATAATTAACTATTAATGTATGATTATTTACCAGTATGACTTTTTAGCAGGCATTCAAATAATTATTGACAGGTTGGGAGTTGGTAGCGATTATGGGTGTTAAGTGTTAAATACGTTGGATGCGTTGAAACTGAATATATTAAGATAGACTGTAATAGAAATCGAGTTAGATTTTGAGTCGTCCAGATTTACTCAAATTTACTTTTGAATTGGGCTCAAATGGATTCAAAATTATACTGGGTCATGACCCATTCAATTTGGCCCGCTTAATCTCAATTACTTCAATATATTGTTATTTAACTTTTATATCCACAATTTCAGTTTCTAGTCAATAAATTTTTTATAAAAAGTTATATATTGATAGATAAATCCTAAAAGATATAAAATAGATAGTAATCATATCTTTAATATATTAACATATATTATTACATCAAAGGGTTGAAATTGAAAATTAAATTAGGCTCGATTGAAAATTTTCTTAAAATGAATTAAGACTTAATGGGTTGAACTGAATGTAATTCAAATTATCTTGAACCGAACTTTTAAAATTCTAGACAAATCGGATGAGTTAACTATATTTGCGTTTATTTTTAACAACCCTAGTTGCACTAAGATAATTTGGCCGTTTACTACAGTAAAAACATTCAAGACCCTCTCCCTCTAGTTATATCATATATGAAATGACCATGCTATATCCAGTGGCAGAGCTAGAATTTTAGCAAGGGATTTAAATCCGAACAAAATAAACATGTGAACTAATCAAAAGGGATTTGACATCTATTACATTTATAAAAAAAAATATTAATCATATATAAATAGTAATTTTTTTTATCAAATGGGGCTCAGATGAATCCCCTAAATGTATATCGGTTTCTCCCCTGACTCCACCTAATAAAAAATTGTCTTCATTGGTATTTCTTTCCCCAAATAAATAAAGTTAACTTGGGACTTGCCCCGAGGCGAATCCCAGGATAAAACATACTTACACAAATAAAAGCTTAGATTTATAAAACATAAAGTCTTACAATTTTGAGCGTAAGTCTCAAAAGTAAAAGTATATTTAAAACAAAGGCTCAATTGCTTTGGTGGTAGCTATTCATCGTATTATATTATATTATTAATTTAAATACAATATTTATTTAATGGCTATTTAAATCTAATTACATCATATAATTTAAATTTATTATTAAAAATGATGTTAGTATTTAGTCATTTTTTTACTTTACATTATAGTATTTTTAAGTATAGATTATATAATTTTATATTTAATATTATCTTTTTATTTTATAGAAATAAAACAATACAAAAGATTAATTTTGAAGCACAAATAATTAAATTGAAAAAAGAAAAGAAAAAAATGAGAAAGGAAGAGGGGGACATAATGATTGTGAAAAGTAAAATAAATTAAAGCAAAAGATCGACTATAGCAACAATCAAATATTTGTCATCGAAAATTTGTCTTTGCGTAGCGTGATCACGTCGTTGCCACATAAATTCGATTATTTTATTTGAGATTTTTTCAAAAATACGATTTAAAAGAGAGAGCAAAGAGTTATTGTCGATAGATTCAATAATCAGTTTTACATTTTTTATTATTGGTTATAAATTTTATAATATTGTGATTTTACATATTTTTATGAATAGCTAATATTCCCTCTAGGATTTTGATGAAATTCTTTGTAGGATTTAATTTTTATATGATTGAGTCTTTTTTTTTATTAATTTCTATTTGTTTAACTACGTAGTGATGGTAGGTAATTAACTTGTTATTTAATATTGTCTTTATTTCTTGCATTCTCGAGAGAAACACTAAGATTATATTTTAGTTGAGCAACATTATTTCGAAGCATTAAGAGATTAACTATGGACATAATCTAAGTGAATAGATTTATTAATTAACTTGGATTAATTTGATAAAATAAAGATAGAAAATTACTGTACTTGATCGAGAGATATTTATTGTAAAAGAAAATTTATCGTGTAAAAAAAAATTATGATCGATAGTGATTAATATAGCGAAATTATAGATAGTGTAGCCAGAAGAAAACGTAATTCTAAGCCTCTTGAATCTTAAAGTCAACCTATTCTCTTAGTCAATAATTTTTACCACTTTATCATTTACGTTAGGTAGTTTAAAATGAGTAAATGACAATTTTAATCTTTAAAATTAAATAATTTTTCAAACTCATTTCTAAGCGATATCGAGTAATTATAACTAAACTTTAGTTTTCTTTGGGATTTGACTTCAGACTTCAAAATTGAATTATATTTGCAATTTAAAATTTTAGGACAAGTTTGGACGTGATCGAATTTGGATCAAACTTATATACTCAAATGAATAAGTAGTAGTTTAGATATGAAATTAAAAAAAATGAGATAATTTAGGTATAAAACTAAAAAAGATGAGATAGTTTAGGTATGTTTTTGACACTGATCTCTTAGTTTTCTTTCGGATTTGACTTCAGACTTCAAAACTGAATTATATTTGCAATTTATAATTTTAGGACGAGATTTGGACATGATCGAATTTGGATCAAACTTATGTTCTCAAATGAATAAGTTGTAGTTTAGGTATGAAACTCACACTTACAGTAGTATAGGTATGAAATTTAAAAGAAAAGAGATAGTTTAGGTATGAAATTTAAAAAAAAATGAGATAGTTTAGGTATGAAACTAAAAAAAAATGAGACAGTTTAGATATGTCTTTGACACTTATCCCTTAGTTTTATTTATAAAATAATTTATTTTTAAGTTTAATAAAATAGAATAATTTTTATTTAATCATTTCATTCGAAGAATTAGGATAAGCATTTGTTATTTATTCCTGGATTTTAAAGTAAATATGAAAAAAAGTGGCAACAATAACTCTATCGATAGTATTCTAAAGATATTTTATGATTTGCAGCAATGTAACTATTTTTTCTTTTGTGGAATTACGATTGTTATATCTTAACTTTTAAATTAATCATCATATTAACAAATGTTTATTCTTCTTTCATGCAAACATTGAGAAATGAAAATATTTCATGGTTTATCAACAAAAACAGAAGAATTTTATCATTACCCAATGCAAATTAATGATGGGTTACACTATTTTTATTATAAAAAGAATGTGCTTAAAATGAAAAGAAACAATATGGTTACTAGAGAAAGGGCATTTTTGTCCCAAAAATAGCAATACAGACATTCCTTTTTTATCAAAGTATTAATGATAAAGGTATTTTTGGACTAAACAATTGTAAATTCCCATTTTTGAAGTAAATTATTAATTGAAGATATTTTTATCCAATTTCATATAATTTAAGGATATTTTTTTTACCCTTTTCTAAAATTATAATTCAAACGCAAAACTCAAATTACTGAATACTATAAAATTTGTATCTTCTATGAGGAAATTGATGATCGAATTCAGACTCTCTTCAGAATCACATGATTTATGATATTAGGTTATTTATCAAAAACAATATATATGAATAAGTATCCCTAAAATATGAGATTAAAAAAATTTAAAAATAAAATAATAAGGATAAATATTCACAGTGATAATTCGGATCAGAGCTGGAATACAATTTACAGGTTTAGCTGAATGCAATAATTTTGATTTAAATTATTTCCAAAAAATTCATTGAATATGTAGTAATTAGTTTTAGAACTTAATAAGGGGTTGGTGATACTGGATGCTCCTAATTTTGTAAATGGTTCTTATTATTGCAATGGTAATTTTTCACAATTATTATAAAAAAAAAGTTTTAGAACTTAATAACTTAAAAATATTCAAATCTCGAATTTATAGACTTTAAATTCTGATTTTTCGTATATTACACAAAGAAACATGGTTGAGATGAATATAAGTTTGGTTGAAGACACAAAGAATGTGCAATATTTTCAATTCACAACATGCAAAGACTATTGGCAATTTTCTAGAAAGTTAACAAGTAACCAATGCCTAAACCACTTAACATAATAATCCTCTATATATAATATGAACACACAATTTTCACTTCTAAATACATGTCATAATTTCCAATATTATTTTCTCATCATCAAACACAACAAGATGGGATTATTAACTTTATTAGCTTGTTTGGTTTTGTCTTGGAAATTCATCAATACATATAGGCAAAAAAATAAGAAAGGCCCAATAAATTGGCCTATTGTTGGGGCAGGCTTAGAACAATGGGTGAATTTTGATAGGATGCATGATTGGTTGGTTGAGTATTTGGCTCAATCCCCAACTGTTGTTGTTCCTGCCATGACTACAACTTATACTTACATTGCTCATCCAACTAATGTTGAACATGTTCTCAAAACAAATTTTGATAATTATCCAAAGGTTTGTATATATTACTTTGAGTATATATAATATATAATATATGTAAATTCATGCATAACATGTATATAATTGTATATACACTTTTAAAAAGAAATGTTTTATCTACGAAAAGTCAGTGAGAAATTTGTGTTATAAAATATGGTCTTTTCACCAAACCAGCTCACTCGGAAAATATATAATGGAAAACAGATTCTCACTAAAAGAGTGGGAAGCTTTCTAATTTTACCATATGAAACATTCACTATTTATTTTCTTGTCATACTGATTCAATCAAAATATCAATGAGAATAACCACTGAATACTTTACAGTGGGAATTTCAGTGAGAAAATAGTGATTTTTTAGTAGTGATAATCAGTTATAATTTATTGCATACCGACTAAAAGAAGTAAATAGTGAATTCGACATGCTATTTGTGTAAAGATTTGTTAATAAAAAGGCACAAGATATTTTTTTTCTATTTGTTAATTAGATTACTCAATGGATGGATATGTGGCTTTCAACTTATATATGGATTTTAGTCTATCATGAGAAAAATTGTTTTTTTTTTCCTTTTGGCATAGGGTGAAGTGTACCATTCATATATGGAAGTTTTACTTGGAGATGGTATCTTTAATGTGGATGGTGAGCTTTGGAGGAAACAAAGGAAGACTGCTAGCTTTGAGTTTGCTTCAAAGAATTTAAGGGATTTCAATACTGTGGTTTTTAGGGACTATAGCCTTAAACTTTTTAACATTCTCAATCAAGCATCTTTGAAGAATGAGCATGTAGACATGCAGGTGAGTTGTTGAATTCTATTTGGACTTAAGTGCAATGATTAAGATATTCCGTTTTAATGTGATGGTGTTTGATTGAGCACATAGCTGGAAAAAAAACGAAAGACTTTTGAAGTTAGTGATCTATGACAGATGCGTAGTCATTTGTGTGAATATAAATCTTATTAAGGGATCGTCTGGTAGAGTGAGTAAGATTAGTACTGAATAAAGTGTATTAGTAATGTTGAAATTAATTATGTTGAAATTACTTATTTTGAGACTGGGATTATTACTTATCCACTATTTGGTTTGGTTAGTAAAGGTTGTTTTGTCTTTAATCATGCTTATCCATGTACGAATAACTCGTGTTTTACTAATACCATGTTTGTCATGTATTAGTTAAACATATGTTAAAAATCCTATCAAACAAAGGATCAAATAACCACAGGTAATACATGCATTAATTTTTTAATACAAATCATACTAAGGTAGCATTAGAAGTTTAAAGTTAAATTATTTCATGTTGAGTCCCACATTGGTGCTTTGGAGGGTAATATGGTTTCTTTATACAATTTTGAATCCTCATCTCAATAGCTAGCTTCTGAAATTGAGGCCCAAAATCATGGCATGAGAATCAGGCCCATCTCGATTTTTGTTTGACCAATGTTGGTTTTCCATCTTATGTTGTTCACGCGCCAAACGTCCCATCTTCAACATGTGATGGTGTTGAATCCCTCATTGATGCTTTAGGGGTGGTAATCCCAAAGTCCATTTCTTTTTCATTTTGAACAGACTAAAAAGAAAGGTGTATCACATAACATAGGACATAGGAAGTATAATTTTATTCTACTTTTGTTTTGTATTGTTGCTAAACAACAATTGCTTTTTTCCAGGATCTATTGATGAGGATGACTCTAGACTCAATATGTAAGGTGGGATTTGGTGTAGAGATAGGAACATTGAACCCAAATTTACCAGAAAATAGCTTTGCAAAGGCATTTGATGCTGCAAATGTCATTGTCACACTAAGATTCATTGATCCTTTGTGGAAAATCAAGCAATTTCTCAACATTGGATCAGAAGCAATCCTTGATCAAAGTATTAAAAAAATTGATGATTTCACATATTCTGTCATAAGAAAAAGGAAGGCAGAGTTAGAAACAAATGACAAAGTAAGCTCATACTATTTTTTTTAATAATTATTATAGCCTGTTTCGCCAAGCTTCTAGACAGTCAAAACTACTTATTTTTAGAGAGTTAGAGGTATTCATCCAAATTTTTTTGAAAAAATAAGTGTTTCTAAGCAGTAACACATACTTTTTTTGAAAAGCGTGCATTGTTATAGTAGTATTAAATTGTTACTATCCAAAAGTACTTTTTCAAAATAAGCAGATTTCTCGAGGTTTGGGCCAAACAGGCTAATTAAGCAGATTTTTTAATGATTTTTAAACATTAACAGATTAATAAGCATGACATATTGTCAAGATTCATTGAGCTAGGGAAAGACCCTGAGAACAATATAACTGATAAAAGCCTGAGGGATATTGTCCTGAATTTTGTTATCGCGGGTCGTGATACGACAGCAACGACACTGTCTTGGGCTATATACATGATTATGACTCACGAACACGTAGCTGAGAAGCTGTACACGGAGCTGAAGTCGTTGGAACAAGTCCGTGCTAAAGAAGAGAACGTGTCGTTACATCAGTATGACGCGGAGGTTCCTGAATCTGTCGATTCGAGAGCCATTCAATTTGCTGGGCTCCTGAATTATGATTCATTGTCAAAATTGTACTATCTACATGCTGTGATTACAGAGACTCTTAGATTGTACCCTGCTGTTCCTCAGGTTAGTTCTCTTGATTTTATTGTCAGCACACATTCTTATCAATTGGTCTAACATTCAACTTTAATTGATAGTATTTAAGCAGGGGCCGAGCTAGAAGCATATGTACGGGTTTAGCCGAACTCAGTAACTTTTGGTTAAATAGTGTATTTGTATTATAAGTTTATTAAATGTGTACAAATATTAAGTTTAGAACAAAGTTATTAAAATTGTTATAAAATTTAGGGATATGACACAAGTACCTCTTAGATTATGATCGAAATATCAGAGACACACCTTATGAAATTAAGATTCTATTGCCTCTTTGAAACTCATTTTTTTGTAATTTTAAAACACATATTGGCTTACGTGGCACACTCCGTAACACCAAATAGTTAAGACGTGTAGGAGATGTTTGACTGTTACATAAGTCAAAAAAGTGTATAAAATTACAAAAAAAAAAAAAATTGAGTCTGGTGTGGTACAAAATTGCTTGATGAGCCAGGATTTGGAGTTCAGAAAAAGAAACTTTTGATGACCCCTTCCTTCTTACTAAGCCATCAATCAGTTTTGTTAGGGAATTCACAAGTTAATATACATATATTTATTTATTTAATTTTTAATACAAATACATAATCTACGAAAAAGCTACTGGGTTCGTCCAAACACCCGAACCCTCAGTTAGCTCCGACTGTCTTTTGTTGTAATGTAGGTTAGTATCGTTTTTATATTGTCGATGCATAGAACTTACAATTGAATTGATATAAATACTCGTTGAATGATTTTGTTCTGACAATGTGACAGGATCCGAAGGGAATATTGGAAGATGATGTTTTACCAGATGGAACAAAGTTAAAGGCAGGAGGAATGGTGACCTATGTACCTTATTCTATGGGAAGAATGGAATACAATTGGGGTTCTGATGCAGCTTCATTCAATCCTGAGAGATGGCTTAAAGATGCGGTTTTCCAAAATGCATCTCCATTCAAATTCACCGCTTTCCAGGTACATAATATAAACAGAGCGGATCAATAACATTAGTGGTCTAAAATCAAATCATAATAAGAGATCTTTTAAAATTACATTTTGGTGAATCAAAATGACTTACTTTTTAATCTATGGATCAACTTAACGAGACAAAAGAGATATAACATACTCAAAAAAACTAAACAACTCATCCAAACAACTTCAATAAAGCAATGTTTTCAATAACCTTACCTTAGAGTCGACCCCAACGAAGGGGTGAATGTACAATTAAAGCTATGCTTAGGCTTTAATCCTATGTTTCTATTAAAGTAATCCACTAAATATATATAAAGTAAATTGTAATAGAAACCCAAAGATGTGAGGCATTCTGAACCCATAAAGTTAAAATTCTGAATCTGTCTTTACCCTGACTAGTGATCTAAAGCTACCAATATATAATACTATATGTGTACAACCATGTGCGGATCCAGGATATTGTAAGGGGTTTATCCAAATGCTTTTCCTCAAAAAATTACCCAAAAACACCAAGTCAAAACTATGGTATATATACTATATAAAATATTGAATCTCATTGACTTTTCCAATACGTACATCGTTATATTTTGAATACTATTAGTGAAAATCCTAATTCCGCCGTACTGATAACATTATTTTTCATGACATGATGTTGTAGGGAGGGCCAAGGATATGCCTAGGAAAGGATTCAGCATATCTTCAGATGAAAATGGCACTTGCAATTTTGTGTAGATTCTATAAATTTAAGTTGGTGCCTGGCCATCTAGTCAAGTACAGGATGATGACAATTTTATCAATGGAACATGGATTAAAGCTAACAGTTTCACTGAGATCTTGAAAATACAAAATGTGTAAATGTTTATGATGGCTAGATTTTAATTGCAAATTGTAACTACAACTTATATGGTTAAAAATAAAGTTTTTTATGGAACTATGAACAATTGAAAGAATTATTGTCATTACAAGATTCGTCTTTTATGTTCTATACACTGACAGTTTATAAAATATCTACATATTCAAGTCCATAATTATAAGTAAATCTCTTAATAAACTTAGGAGGCCTTAACTATGAAAAAAGTTCAGTTTTTTTTTTTTTTTTTTTTTTTTGGGGGGGAAGTTTCACAATGAGACACGGTCAAACGCCCACATATAGTTAATAGTATGGTAAATGTGATAACAATTGATTTGTTATCATATACTAAATTTTACGCTCCGTGTCTTATAACTTAATGTATCGATTAATGATATGGTTGTGGGTCCTTCAATCTTTCAAATCACTTCCAACAGAATTTTCTCCATATCTAAAGCTCAAATTTGAGAACTTTGATTAAGGGTGAAATACTCCCATGACTGCACCACAATACATGATGGTTGAATTAAGGTATTGTTAGATGACTATATGGCATCTAGGAATAAAAGAGAAGTAGAAAAGATGATTAACACTACAAGGCAAAGAAGCAAAAAAGAAAAGGAAGGACATATAAAAGAAACATCATGCCCATTTTAATATTCATGATTGCACTAGTTAACTAGATTCTTACATCTACATACAAGTAAGAGCGTAATACATGATGTGTGGGTTAGACTCACGTTACACATTTATATAATTACAAATAAGTAACAGAAAGGTAAAGGGGAGACTCATTATTTTCATTGAGTTTCGAACCATGTCAGCAATAGTAGGATTCAGGATTTCCATCTAAGGGTGCTTGAAATTTGAACGTAGAACTTCAAGGTTAATTTAAAACCCCTTCAACCACTGAAGTCTAAATAAACCTTTAATATTATATTTAGGTCGTTCAAAATCTATATATATGTTTATACATAACAAATACCTTTTGTTGAGTGGGTTCGGTTGAATCACCTTACTATCCTCTATAGATCCGCTCCTTGCAGCCAAATGTTCAAGATCTAACCTTTCAATGAAACTGACCACCAGTGTATGTCTGGCCAAAAGACCAACTAGCAGGGGCAACATTCTTAGAGACTACACTATGTCCATCACTAGTAGTAACTTTAAATGAAAGGCTTTGTCCATTTAGTAAACTGTTGCTTTGCCAGTTTTGGCCCCAATTTCTTGACATTGATTGCCATTGTGTTTTTGATCCTTTAATGGCTACAGCATGAACATCACCAGCACCACCAACGTTAGTCACAAGTACTAAGTTGAAGTAAGAGTGTCCATTGATTGTGAACCTGATGCCTCCCTTTCTTCTGCAGGGTATCCTGAAAGAGTTGACAATACAGTTAATGTTACTTGAGTTGGTGTGACCTAACCGTTAATGAAGCTAAAATGGATCAGGAAAAAGAAGATTTTGAATTCCAACAAAGGCTAAAGGTGTTAGGTGATTCTTTTGTATCTTTTAAGACTTGGTAGATAGAGTACCTATATTAAAAGCAATGTTGGAGAGAGAATTTTCATCGAAGAGATTTAATATATGAGGTAAACAGACAATGAAGTCAAAGGGGTTCAATATCTATTATATATACATTAAAAAAATAACTTTAACCAAATATAAACAGTGAAATTTTCTGCTAAAGGTGATTTAGATGAACCCTCTCAGGCCTGCCTAGCTCCGCCAGGTAGAATGTAGGCAATTTCTGGTGGACTAATTAACGACTCTGATCATTGACTGAACATATGAGGCACCCTTGAGCATCAAGTTGATTTAAGTTTGTATATTTCACGCACGGCGTGACTGAGCATCAACATGACATTTGGAAGGAAAATCATATAATCAAGCATTATTTGGACCAATTGCAGTCAAGCATTTCTATAACAATCAGCCTACTCTTTAACAATATTTCAGTATAATGACCAATTCTTTTAGAACCAACTTTTCATGTTATATTATAGGCATAATACATAAATGTGCCTTTTAACTTGACATTGGATCACATATATGCCCTCCAACTTTGGAATCACACAAATAGACGACACTTAAGCTTGTATAAAAGTTGAACATATAAACAAACGTGTCCTACATGGTGTCCTACATGTATTATGTCACGTGGAACTCTTGTGTATACTTATTAAACTTCATACAAGTTAAAGTGCTTACTTGTGCACACCCAAAGTTGAAAGGCGTAAATGTAAAATGAGATCAACTTAAAGAGCAAAAACCGATTGAACATACCTTCTATAAGCAATAGGTACAATTCCAGCTCTATATTGAGCAATGTGCTGGAAAATAGGCTGAGAAAGATCAAAATGGTGAAGAGGAGGATTGCACCAGCCACCAGGTGGACAAAAATTGGTTGCTGTTACTTTAATAGAACCTGACAAACACCATTTGTGTTCATTCACACATTTAATCTCATAACAAGATCCACAACTCAATCCATTGTTGAACAAAGCTGTGCTTAAAGCTGCAGTTTTTGTTCCATAACCTTGATTGTATAGATTCCCATAACCACAAGCACCACCTGTTGGAAAATACATGTAAATAAAGTTCCACACAAATCAACATTATTGATTGTTAGAACTAGGGGTGGCAAAATAGGTAAATAATATAGGTATTCATTTATACTACCCATATTAAATGAATTTGGTATCAAACTCATTTGAAAATGGATAAAAAACGAATAATACCCATAGTATCCATTTGAAAATGGATAGCTAAATGGATAAAATGGGTAAAAGCAAACAAAAAAAAATGATAAAGGGTTGGATAGTAAGAATTTTTTTTTTACAAAAAAAAACCTATAATTTTTTTTTACATTTAATTTGGAATTTGGGGTGGGGGTGGGGATGGGGAGCTGGTAAGGGACAAGGGAGTGGGGGTGGTTCTAGGGGGTTGGGTGTGAGGTGGTATTTTTTAAAAAAAAATTAATGGACTTTTTTAAAAATTTTGTTAATTTTTTGGGGGATGGGGTGTTTGGGGGTAGGGGGCTTGTAGTGGTAGGGGTAGGGATTCGAGGCTGGTAGGGGTTGGGTGGAATTATTTATTTATTTTTTACATTTTTTTGGGAGGTGGGTGGGCGGTGGGCTACCAGGGTGGAGTTAAGTGATAGAATTATTTTTGTGTTTTCAAAGCTTTTAACAAGATCTCAAATATAATATTGGTAATATTATCCATTGGGTAAATTCATTTTACCCATTTAAAATATTAATCGAGTCGGATAACTTACCCATTTTTAATTAACTCTTTTTTTGCTCAATTCATATTCGACTCGACTCGCTCATTTGTCACTTCTAGTTAGAACTTAGGTCGGCGCTGTGGGCAACCTCATACAGGCGGAACTTACAACAATCAATATAAACAAGGGCAAAATTATTGTGAATTCTATGATTTCAATTGGACCCTTTGATTTTGTCTTGTGCAAAAATCAATTAAAAAGTAGGGAACAAGAGGAATATATCATGAACTATCGTAACTGGTATGTAGATATCCTTTATCATATTTTTATGACATTGGTCTTCCTGTCGTCCAAAAACTAAAGTATATATACCTTTTACACTAACAAACATACACGTGTCATAATCTTATCCATCGACCCAACATTTATTAAATATCATATCAACGGATAAAATTGTGTCATGTGTCCCTATTTAGTCTTCTGTTAGAGTGAAGGACATATATGCTCTAGTTTTTGAACGGCAGAGGAAACAATGTACAAAAAATATGACGGAGAATATTTGCATACCATTTACGATAATTCAAGGGTATATTTGTAATATTTCCCTATAAAGTATGAGTATAACAAAGTCATTGTCATTCTTGAAACCGGAACTCTCCGTGTCTAAACGAGCCTGAGACAGACAAAGTGAGCAAAGCTTACCTAGCCAGAATTAATAGGAACCAACATAAACAAAGAAAAAGTTATGTGGAGTTATGTTAGCTTAATTGAACCCTTAATTTTCTCTTAAATTGTGTGATATATATGTAAAAATCAAGTAAAATATATAAATGTAATGAGATCATGCTATCTCTTTTTTTCTCGAAAATTCACTAACTCTAAATCCTGAATTTATCAATATATTTGTATTTGATGGAAAACTCTTTCCCCTCTGCTTAGCCTTATCCGTACGAGGGATATTTTAGTGATAGATTCTATAGGAACATTATTATCCTATTTGATCAAACACCGAGCAACGAACTATGACATTGCCTTTCTTTATAGTATTCCTATACAAGTTCCTAGCTACAAACTCTATACTCCATTCATTATAGTATTTCTAAAGGATTTGATGATATGATACTAGAGGCGATATCGATTGTGACCTTGATACGGACATGCAGAACTACTAATTAAGTTTGCATACCCATTATTCCTGAGGCATCACCACCTCCATAGAATGTAGCATGAGCATTGATCCATTTTCCTTTACCATATCCCTTCACAAATGAGGCAATTGCAAGAAAACAAACTAGAAATATCACAATTTGAGCCATATATATTCCTGCATGAAAGATTGGAACTTCTTAATTAGCACTTTTTTTTAATATATATACACTCAATTTTGTAAATGTTCAATGTTTATTCTACCAAAACAAGGAAAATATAAGAGAAATGAGTATTTGAAACTTAATATAGAAATGTGTAATCTTTCTCTATGAGACTAACATTAATACTAATGTTCAGATGAAATATTTTATTGGAGAATGTAGCAATGCAACAAAGAGTAAGTAGAGATTTAGTTTAGAAAAAATTAAGAGAGCATCTAATAACAGGATGTAAATAAGCATTTAGAAATAGGGGAGATGAAATGGTTACTCCGTCCATCAAATTTTAGACATATGAGAAGAAATTATCGACTAGTATTTGTGAATCTAGTAGGTACCATATAAAATTAGTTGAGATAGGTGAAAACTGATTCGAACCTGAGAATGATAAAAGATTGCATGACTTGGCCTTTAAGATGCTTCAGTAGTAATTGGTTGACCATTTCAAGGCTAGGCTACCTAAAACCGTCCCACATGAGGCTATGAGCTGCTAAAAAAGAAATAAAAAATTATATTTTAAAATAATTTAATTTTAAATTTTTTATTTTATCTTAGTAAGATAATTTATATCACAACTACATAAATGTCTATAGTTTGTTATAAGTACAATTTTTAAAATTCTTTCTTTTGTCAAAAAAATATATTTTTGTATCCAATTAAATAGCATCACAAAAATTGAGACAAATTGGTTGTGATGGAATACTCATTCTGTCAAAAATATTTCACTAAAACACAAAACATATATAATAACCTAGAATAGGATTGCTCTCATAACATTTATACGATCAACAATGATGTGTATATTGAAGACATATCAACAAGACGCCTAGCTACATTTGAGCGAGTCCGGAGCCTAAGGGGTACAAAATATTAACAAAAATTTCAAAACGGTATATAAAATTTTATATCAACCAAAACGGTAAAAAATCGCTGCACCAACAGCGACTTACCCCACCGGAAAAAGCAAAATCGCTGCCTCTGCAGCAATTTTGCAAAATCTGATTTTTTTTAAAATAAAATAAAATCGTTGTCCAAGCAGCGATTTATAGAAAATAATTATTTTTTTACAAAATGGCTGCCCCAGCAGCGATTTCAAAAAAAAAAAATCGCTGCTGGGGCAGCGATTTCATAAAAAGAAAAAATTAAAAAAAATTAAGAAATCGCTGCCCCAGCAACGATTTAATATTTTTTTGAGAATTTTATTTTTTTTGAAATCGCTGCCCTTGCAGCGATTTCCTTAATTTAAAAAAATTGTGAAATTGCTGTTCCCAGCAGCGATTTCTTTATCTTTTTTTAATTTTTTTTTGAAATCGCTGTTGGGGCAGGGATTTCCTTATTTTTTCTATATAAAAAAATCAGATTTTGCAAAATCGCTGTCTCGTAAGTCGTTGTTGGTGCAACTATTTTACCGTTTTTGTTAATATAAAATTTTATATACCGTTTTGGTTAATATAAAATTTTATATACCGTTTTGGAATTTTTGTTAATATTTTATACCCTTTAGGTTCCGGACTCACATTTGAGCACTTAGAAGACAAAAGTATCTTTAGAAATGATGAAATTGAAACAATTCATTTTTAATAATATAAGAGTAATATATATATATATATATATATATATATATATATATATATATATATATATATATATATATATATATATATATATCAATTAGAGTGCGCTACTATATACTATGATTTTCAAAAAATTCAGTAGAAAATTAATTAATTATTTTGAAACATACCTTAATTAAGCCATAGCATGATGTTCTTGACAAGATCATATTAAACAAGATTGTTTCTCCATTACAAAGATTATAATTTTTGTTCATGTTATTTTAATTCTCCTTTTTTTTTACTTACAAGAAACTAAACATTATGGATGAATACCACATGATTCATTATTGGAATAGAGAAATGTGTGGTTATATAAGTGGCTCATATCATTAGTTACTTATATTCATCAAATCAGTGAGTTGTTACAAAGCTCCATCACATAAGCCACAATTAAAATTACTCTACTATTTGCTTCTCTCTTATATATGTACTAGGGAACATGTCCGCGCTTCGCGCGCGGATTGACTAATGTGGTAGGAAATTTTTTCTTGTAGATGTATTATATGATTATATTATTTGAGCATATTATTTTGTTTTCATTTGAAATGATGATACATGATGAAACTTATGAACTTTAGTATCTATTTAATGAGAATAATACATTATTAATGAATAAATTTTAGAATATATACCCTGTTAAAAAAATATTTTTTTTATTGCTAAAATATCTATAGATTTACATCAAATACGGCATATCATTATTTATTAGATTGATGGTTAGAGAATATATTTTCTGATCATAATTTATATTGATTATTTGGGGGTGATCCTTATTTGTCTTATCTATTGTAGTACTTCTGTATAAGTTTCAGGAATTGAAAGAAGGTTAGTATTGAACGGTGATGTTTTTTACCTTAGGAACTAAAATAAATAAATTTAAAAAAACACTTGTTTTTGCGAAGGTGAGTACTCTAACTTCTGAGACAGATAAACTTTTAAGAATCACTGAAATTATCATGCTTAGTTGAACTCATCATGTCGAGCTCCAACATAGAGAACCCAAATTAGTAATAACGCATAAAATATAACACAACTCCTCCCATTTCCATCTTGTTAAACATGAATAGGTCTTTGCAATACTAAATGCAGTTCACTTAATAAGGTTCGTTCTTGCCTTTTCCTATCCGACTGCCTGTTTTTTTTTTTTTAATATTTTGCAATATGTTGTTATCCTCTTCAACAACATAAACCCAAAATTGATTGTAACAACAACTACTTATATGTGTTTAGTCTTAGTCTTAAAGGCAACTTATGGAAGACAATTATAAGAACTAAGTCATCCATGAGTCAACACCTAGTTGAAACTATTCCTCAAATGCAATTGGGAAGGAAATTACAAGTAACTATGTTATTTTGTTCGGAAGTTATCTCGTGGATGGGGTGGAAACCATCATTTGACAGGTGTATAAATACGATACCTAAAGCATCTCCTCTTCAACAACACAAATCCAAAAGAGAATGTGACATCAAATACCTCTATGTGTTAAGTTTTGTAGTTAAAAGACAACTTATGGAAGACAATTTTAAGAAACTAAGTCAGCTATGATTAAATATCCACTTAAATTATAGTTATGTTAATTCCTTACGCGTCTTGTCAAGATACACACGGTTTCTGTTAAATCTTATTTCAGTTCAGGTTAACAATCAAAGTTTCACCGAATGAGAAAAAATTGAATTTTGCGTAATGTTTAATGGATAAATGATCACGTATATATATCGTTTCAGATATCCATATTGCTTTAGTTTTTCAATGTTTCTGAGAGACGAGAGTGAGATCTGTCTAGACAGCTCTTTCCTTGTTTCTCGAACCACATTAATCCATTCGTCTTTCTCTGCTTTGTCCTCTGGCTTCTCTGGTTTCCCATCTTTAGTCGTTGAGCTGGAAGATTGGTAGATTTCATCCTTACAGCTCATGAACTGCAGGAAACATTACATAACCATGATTCAGAAAGGCCGCGTCAAGATACTTACAAGGCTCTGGAGGCTGCATCAGATACAAAAGACGAAAATGAATCAGCCCCAAAAGAAAATCTTTTTAGGAACTGGCCGTTGATGTCATCTATCATATCATAATGCGTTTTCGCTCTTCATGATATGGCGTACTCAGAGGTATGGGTAGTTAATTATTTTATAATTATGCTGGTACTATGCTAATCTTTTGATACTTTGCAACGTATTCAGTGGAATGATCAGATGATCCAAGGCTGGTAGAGTTAACATAATCCTGAGGACAATGAGCAGGCATGCCTGGGAATAGCAAGCCTATCACTCTCATGAATAAAAGAAGCACGCCTTCCTGATACTTTCGTCCGGGTACACATGGTAGAATACAACTTCTGATCAGCTCCCAAGCTGCGTTTAATTTTGCAATAATAAGTGGCTGTAAAATGAATAGGAGGAAAGAGTACAACTCTGTACGTACGGCTAGATAGCAAGCACCAAAGGAATGAATTGAGCAACATGGGAACTGATATAGGGATGTATAATTGAAGAAGAAAAATATCCGATTTTGTTGACAGTGACATCATTGCAAACAACGAAATAGATTAATAATATAAGTTGTCTAAGGTTAGATAAAACCATACAAGTATGAAAATCATCACTACAGACAACATGGAGCTACTAGTAACCTTGCATGCGGAAGAACAACCAGCGGTACTCATATTTGGCTAATTAACTCTATTGTAAATGTGCAAATGGTTTGTAAAAAATCAGTCTAGGGGTGTCTATATTTATAGGTGTAATTTGTCTTTGGTGTTAATTTTTTTTCTATATTTGAAGATTTACTTAGGAGTTCAATAATATACTACTTAAGGTTAGTTATATCAGATACAAAAGACGAAAATGAATCAGCCCCAAAAGAAAATATTTTTAAGAACTAGCCGTTGATGTCATCTATCATATCATACTGCGTTTTCGCTCTTCATGATATGGTGTACTCAGAGGTATGGGTAGTTAATTATTTTATAATTATGCTGGTACTATGCCAATCTTTTGACACTTTGCAACGTCTTCAGAGGAATGATCAGATGATCCAAGGCTGGTAGAGTTAACATAATCCTGAGGACAATGAGCAGGCATGCCTGGGAATAGCAAGCCTATCACTCTCATGATTAAAAGAAGCACGCCTTCCTGATACTTTTGTCCGTGTACAAATGGTAGAATACAACTTTTGATCAGCTCCCAAGCTGCATTTAATTTTGCAATAATAAGTGGCTGTAAAATGAATAGGAGGAAAGAGTACAACTCTGTACGTACGGCTAGATAGCAAGCACCAAAGGAATGAATTGAACAACATGGGAACTGATATAGGGATATATAGATGAAGAAAAATATCCGATTTTGTTGACAGTGACATCATATGCAAACAACGAAATAGATTAATAATATAAGTTGTCTAAGGTTGGATAAAACCATACAAGTATGAAAATCATCACTACGGACAACATGGAGCTACTTATTAAACTAAACTTAAAATGGTAAAAGGACGAAATAACTTAACTAAGCTCAAAGTGGCTAGTTATTATACTAAAGTTTAAATTATAATAGGAAGAAACAACTAAACTTAGCTAAAAAAAAACAGAAAACAATCAGAAGCAACAATTATCGCTCTACTTCTTCAACTAATTTGTGTGATGCACACTTATTCCTCGTCATTTATGACCAACAATAATACATTTACTTCTTGACCTTATTTGTGTCTTGAACGCTTAATTCCTCATCATCTATGATTAGGTTTCAACGTTTTCTACTCTTAGCAGCATTAGTTACATGTACTTCATCCTCATAATCTTCCAAGTCAGTCAACAACACATCAACAGATACCTGATTGTTCTTCAAAAAGTAAATTTATCAACATATTTATTAACCATATTAATCCTTAAAATGATTTGAATTTTTATATTAAAACATTAAATGTAATTACCATCTGTTTGGTCAATCCGTTGGTTCCCTGATCTTTTGGATCAGTTTCATTTTTGGATAAGTTCTTCCCCTGGAAGAAGAACAATATGAAAAATAAATTACAAAGTAAACGTAATTGTAAATTACAAACTCATAGTTTATATTGCAATACCTTTTCTTCTTTCCTTAGTTTGTATTGTACTTCCAAATTATCATCTGGAATCCAAAGCTTTGATATTGTAAAATTCTCAAAACCTTCTTTCAAATTATAGTGATTTAATCTCAGTTTAAAAACAAATTATTTCCCGCAAAGGCTTTGGACTTGGACAGGCACATCATTGTTAGTTGTAGTAAGCTTGTTGAACAACTTGTGAGCTAATGTATCAAGGAGTTTCTCAGCCACCGCATTAAATAAGATAAAAGCAGTGTCTCCGGTACTATCTGTCACTTTTAGGTGTATCTTGTACCTATGTTTACATAATAAGTTAGATTCATTCACAACATATACAAACCTAATTCACAGTCCTTCGTAAATGGTTACCTGACCAAAAGAAATTTGCAATCTTTGTTGCAATTGTGGCATCGATAAATACTATTTGTTGGTTCAATCTTCTTTGAGCACACATTGCATGAAATGTAGTACCAACCAAAATAGTTGTGTATTTCTATTATCTTGCTCTTCACTGTAACAATGTATTCCTGCAATTTTAATTAAATATCATGAAATAGTGTAATGATCATGTTTAAATGGTAAACCAATTATATGAGAAGCGTAATAAAAAAAGAACGTGTAGTTCAGAGCTCCACTCAGCCTCCAACAACTCCTTAATGTCCATACGGTTCAAAAACATCTCTTCCTCACGAGGAAGACTGTTAACATTAGAGCTTTTTATAATTTGAACTTCATTGGACATGGTGGAAAATTTTGGAGCCAAAGATCTTATGTAATCTATATCAAGATTCACATATATTTTGCTTGCATAGGTGGTGGAGAAGCTAACCTCACCTATTGGGTTAAAAATGAAAGCATGTCATTTATTTAAAACGCTTGGAGTTAAATTGCTAGTAAGTACAACTAAATCTGTAACAATTACCACGAAATTCCTTCACTGTTGTAGAAGTCACTATCACTATATTTGGGCCAGCATCATTGTTATACAAATAAGGACAAAACTTCTCCCCAAATTCTTCCCATAAGGTAATTTTTGCTTTCACCAAACTATGCATAGAAACCATAAATCAATGATCAAATAATTTTATGGTAAGGGGATAACAAAGTAAAACAACTTAAAATGAGATGAGTGACTTACTAACCAGTAAGAATGTGGATATCCCTCTTCTTCCATTTTAAACCAACACTCTCGATATCACCAATTCCATATAAACAACCAACAACATCTACGAAAATTGAAGAGGAAGATTCATATGCAAGTGTTCTATTGGAATAGTTTAGGCAATTATTTAGCATTTACACGTAAATAAACAACCAACCAACCACATCTATGATTATTGAAGATGAAGAATCGTATATAAGACTCACCTTCAAACAGTTTAGGGTATTATTTAACATTTATACACAGCGGAGGTTAGATCATCAGTCTGTAATGTGATAGGCACCAGTTAAATTTCAATGCCTAGTTTATCCATAGTCTTTCTTTTCTTTCCTTTTTATACTAATTTTTTCTCTTGAATATAGCTTTTGAAATGATGAAGTTCTTCCTTTTTCAATGTTATTGATTTTACTAAGTATGTGATAGAAATTTTAAAATATATATGAAGGTCATGAATGTTATCAAACACAATATCATGAGTTTTTTATTAATCAATTGTGCAGTTAAATATAACTTTAAATGTAATCGGTAAGACTTTAAATATAAATATAGACCTGATAAGACAATGTTGTTGTTCACCCTTGAGTCAATCACATCTGGATTAATAAATTCAAAACCGTTTACTGGAATTTCAACAATATCTTCAGACAAATTCTTGATTGCAGTTGAGGCAAAGAAAATTATTTTTAATGAGTTTGAACAGGTCTATATCCCCCAATGCTTTCAACAACTTTGAAATTCTTGATGATAAATACAGAACCTTCATTCAACTTGTCTTTGAACCTGTCCTGATTTTTTCTAATTGTACCATGCATCAAATTACCCTGATAGAAGAAGTAATTAGTAAGTTATTTGATAAATTGAAACTACCCAAAAAATATGATATTTGGTAAATGAATCATTCAGAAATGTACCTTTTCATCGATAAATATCATATCCATACTGATAAGCTCACCATTTTTCTTGAGATTAATGGCGTTCCACATTCTACAAATTCTTACTCTTATTGTAAAATCATCTGTACCAGTAACCAATTCTGAAAGAAAAGAAATCGTCATTGTTAAAACTCAATTAAAAGAAACAGAGACGATGTAAATTTGAATATGGGAATGATTCACTACCCATGTATATATACTACAAGAATTAGGGTTATGAAAGGGGAGAGTAAATCAGTAGAGTAATTAGCAGAGCAATTATCACAGATTAATACACAATTAATTAGCAGAGCAATTATCACAATTTAATACACAATTTAATACATTAGAGTTACAAATAAGGAAGATGAAACAATGAGTTTTATGGAAACCTGTCTCTTAGATTCTTGGGAGGTAGAAGGTTGAGAGTAGATATGAGAAAAACGTTCTTGAGAGGGAGAAGTTCAGCAAGAAGTGGATACGTTTGGATGTTTTTAAAACGGCTGAATTGGGTCATTACAGTCATGTATATTTTGTCGCGCCCCATTTTCGCAGAAAACGGGTTTTGTGCACGACCTAACAACTCTTTTGGAATTTCGAGTTTGGAGTCGCCACCTAATGAATTAAGGCGCGTTAGAGCACCTATCTAACCTAACTAAGTCTAACTAAGGTCAACGAGCCAGAGATTAGGGTAAGGGTTCAAATTACCTCGAGGGGAAGGTGTTAGGCATCTCTCGAGGTCCACAAGTGTGGGTCCCGGCCGTATCTCATTCAATCTATGTGGGGTTACAATTAGCAATCAAAGTCACTTCATTTATTAATTTATTTAATCTTGCTAAGTGATAACAAATATATATAAAAAAAATTAATGCTATTTTATTATTTAATTTGAGCATGCAAGGCTAAGTGATAGCAATAAATAAATAATCAAGTTTTAAGCATATGAGACTATGTTATGAACAAAATTGGCAAATATGAAGCAATTAATATGTGCAAAAGTAAAGTTTCAAAATTGATAAGTTTTGAGTAGGAATTTTTATTTTTTAAAAAATGTTTGTTTCTTTATAGGGATGATACCACGATATTGTTGATTGCGCTCCTCCACCATAGAAACAATTATGATTTGAGGTCGGTCTAAAAAATAGTTTTTTGAAAAATGATTTAAAAGATTTAGTTTACATGTAGGTTCATAAATATTTACACATAAATACACATAATTCCTTTTGAAATTCATGGGTAGGTAGTTCTTCCGGGGACGCGTCGGGTTAAAAATTGGAACTAGACCTCGTAGTTCTTTTGACTTTCCACTAACGATAGGTTAGGAGATAGTGCTTATAATTTATTTTCAAAATAAACAATGTCATAATCAATCCAAAGTTTTAAAGGAAGATTGAATAATGACTTTTAAGAAAATTATGTTGCAAAACTTTGTAAGTAAGAAAAAAAAACTAGTAGAACATTATGGTGGTAAATTTATTAAATGCAAAAGTTTTGATATGAAATATTCAAAAGCCAAGTGGTTTGTTAAATTCATGAAATGATTTTAATTTATTATCACTATTATTTTAAGAAAACAACACATTGCATCATAAATGCGAAAATTTTCAAGGGGACAAATAAGATTACTAATTAAATAATATCAACTAATTTTAGGGGGAGGGCACAAATATGCACAACAAATTTTATATTTTTTATTATGGATATGCTAAAAGTTTAAGCCTATAGACATGATTTCTAGGTGTTCAAAAAAGAAAACAGAGCAACACATATATGCATGATTTTGTAAATCTAAATGATATGAACAGTTTAATTCTTAGGCATGGTTTCTACGTGACAAGACAATGCTAAAAAGTTATAACATTTTTAAAACACCTAATCAGCCTACTAAATTATTACGATTTGATTTTAACATTCAAAAATTAATGGAAACTAGTTATTCATTTTTATTTTTATTTTTTATTTTTTATTTTTATTTTTTAGGCTTATCAACAAAAGAGTCAAGCAAATTGAAAATTGGTTAGATTATAACACCTACAAACAATAATTCTAGGTTATTAAAGATAAACCTATAGGCATGATTTCTATCTTGTTTAAAAAAAAAATTACAATGAACAAGTAGGCATGTAAATCCCCCTCCCCTAGACGATCCCCCAAATAAATTTATATATATGATCTTTTGAGTTACAAATGTTACAACATTCGAATAAATAAAATAAGAAAGAAAAAAAATAGATTCAAATAAGCAAAGAAATCTTTCTTCATGGTTAATCTTCAACTTGAACTTCAAGTTTGAAACCTGTCAAAGCAATCAAATAACTACACAAGTAATCACACTTATTAGTCAAGGTGAGACAATATGCAATTGTTTAATGACGAATTCTACATATAGAAAAAAAACAGACAATAGCTTACACAAATGTGTGAATGTAAAGATAGTGTAAATGTTAAGAATACTAACCAGTTAAGCAAAACAAATTGATTCAACTTTTACTCGAACAAAGTAGGAAAATAGCGAAGAAGAACACTTGAATATTTACCGGAATCTTAATTTATTTAGAGTAGCAAGAAAGCAATGAGAGAATGAAGAGTGATGAGAGAGTTTGTGATTGAGAGTGAATGATTGTATGAGTTTTATTCAAATAATGAGGGACGGGGTCTAATTTATATAGCAAAGAGGGGGAAACAAATAAGGAAAAGAAATATTTAAAGGAATCAATTAAATAGATCGTTTTCCTTATTATAAAATAGGACCAAATCAGAAAATTTTAAAATATTTCATTACCAAATATAAACAACTAATAATAAATCAATAGAGGATAGTATATTTTTTCTTTAAATAAAGAAGAGCTAAAAATCAGAAAATTTTAAGAATATTGCAATACCAAAAATAAACTAGTAAGAAATTAAAAAATTAGGAATAAGATACATATATGTTCCTAAAAATAAAGAAAAGTAAAACAGATTTTATTTAAATTCATTTTACCCAATATAAGGTATTTTTACCATATAAGAGCAAGTAAGAGATCAAATCAATTTTAATTAAGGTAAATGAATAAATTAAGAAGTCACTATTTTTACCAAGATACAATTTAGGGACAATCAAGATTCACATGAAAGGAAAGAAAAAAATAACATATTACACTATCCAACTAATAAAGATTTTCCAAAGATTAGCTTAATTATAATTATGCTAAATGATTTATTTGGGACATTCACCATATACGAATTTATTGAAATCACTAAGCATCTAAAGAAGGGTCAACTTTGCAACTTTCAAAATCAAGAAAATCAATTTGTAAGTAAGCTGTAAAATTTCAACTATTAATGCTATATAACAAACTACTAAAAGAAATATAATGTAATACATACTGGGTCCAAAAGCATATCCATTAGTAACCCATTTATGCAAGTTTTTTCTAAATGAAAGAGAATCAATATTTAAAGTGTGGACTAAAACCTACTGATGATGTATAAAGATTAACAAGTAATAATGGGCAAATCAAAGACAAGTATGAGATCTTTATATTAATTTCAAGAAGAGCATTGGAATATTTAAACCTTGCAGAAAATGACATAAGAACAAATGGATAATAATTAATTTAAGACAAAATTTATGTGAGCAAGCAGAAATTTGCCAAGTTGAATCACGCATTGAAAATATTAACCATAGACATGCCATGAGATAGTTTTTGAAAGGTATACCTGATCGGATCCTTATCTAATCCTTGAAGATTTTATCAAAATTTACCGCTACTACTACCCAGTACTGGCCGGAGAAGAGAGGAAGAGACAGACGGAGAAGAGGAGAGAGGAGATGGTGCCGCCGGTCTGCCGGTCATGGCCTGCGGCTGTTGGTTGCTGCCTTCACCGTGGCTTCTGTTTTCTCGAGTTGCTGCTGGCGTGCGCCTCTCCAGGCGCTGCTGCTGCGCGGGCTGGTTTCTCGCTGTTCGCCGGTGGTGTTTGTCCGGTGATACCTGCAAAAGAAGGAAAGGAGGGGAAGAGGGAAGGGAAGGGAAGAGACGGAAGAGGATAAGAGAGGGGCGATTAGGAAGAGAGGGGGAGAGAAAGACGGAGGAGGAGCGAGATGGAAAGGTCACCGGCGATGATGACTTTCGCCCGAAAAAATGGAGGAGACGGAGAGAGAAGGGAGAAGGGAGGCGGCTGGAGAGGAAGAGGAGGGAGAAGAATGGTTAGAATTTTAGGTTTTGGGGTCTTTTGGTGTTGAGAAAATAAAATATTTAATCACAACCGTTGATCTAATTTGAAATAAGGGGCTAGGATTCGATTAATAAAATAGATGGATGAAATTAAAAGATGAGATGTATTGAAATCAGATTGGGTTGAATATGGAATGGCTACAATTGCAATTAAAATGGCTAGAATTGAAATGAAAGAGAGGCTATAATTGTAATAAAAATTTAATTGGAGTAGCTAGAATTGAAAGAAATTATGATAGAATAGGCTAGAATTTAAAATTTAAGGAAAGTGTAGGAATTACTATTTAATTAAAATACTACATATATTAAAATATTTTTATATAGTTGAAAATCATTTAAATTTTAACATTTGAAATTCATTAATAATATTAAAATATTTTAATCGAATAGTATTCCTAAAATGGTCAAAGGTATTTAATCGAATAGTATTCCTAAAATGGTCAAAGGTCGGTCATAATTGGGTGTCAATAGCTGCCCCTTGGTTGATTGAGAATGAAGAATGAATTTTCAGGCAACCAACGTTGACTTAGTAGCCGATTTTGTCCGACCGATGACAGATGTCAGTGGGGTCAATTGAAACGATATAGAGTTGAAAAAGGGTACGACCGAGACTTTGGTTTTAAGACGCCTACATATCTCTGGTTATACGAGAATCAGGTCGTGTGTAGTTCTAGATTCAAGAGCAAATGAAACTCTTAAAAGTTGAAAGAGCGCTCAGGTATTTGAAAGGCACGATATCGGCTTGAATTGATAAGATTAGAGTAGCGAGAAAAGAGAGATAGTGTGGATAAAAGAGCATGACAGAGAAGCGAGAAGAGCATGATAGAATAAGGTAATCAGCCTTTGAGCACGGTTCAGAGTATGAGTAGCAAAGAATTGATAGAGTCATTGTTGTGATAGAGGATATCATGATAATTTTAATCAAGGGAGATCGATCATATCTGCAAATTCTAGATAAAATGTTAGCTTATAAATAGATAAAGTATGACCAATAATAATAAAATATGAGTTCTAAATAGACAAGAGGTGATAAAAAGCGTATCTGTTTGAGACGTAGTGCAAACCTTGATAGTCTTTAACTTCTTGAAGGATTGAAACCCATCTCTGAAGAATAACGTCAAACTCTAATAGATTTGATACTATAAAGATATAATAATATAGACGAAAATATTTGGTTGTAAGGAGAGTCTAAACGTCATTTTAAGGCGGACGAGCCTAAATGTCATTTTAAGGCGGACGGCCTAAATATCTTATAAAGCGGATGAATAAATGTCCTATGAGGCGGACAAGCCTAAATGTCCCTTTAAGGTGGACGGCCTAAATGTCCTATAAGATGGACAAACCTAAATATCGTTTTAAGGCGGACGAGCCTAAATGTCCTATTGTAAGGCGGACGAGCTTAGATATCGCGTTGTAAGGCGGACGAGCCTAGATGTCGCATTGTAAGGCGGACGAGCCTAAATGTCGCATTGTAAGGCGGACGAGCCTAGATGAAGAGACAGTAGGTCACAGTGGCGAGTTGAATCCGAAGATATCTTCATGGTCGCCTGAATGATAGATGAGTAGCGAAACGATAGTGCGAGTAGCCAATAATTTGTCGGAGCCTTTGTTTGTAAACAAGTGAACAGCCGTTCAAAAGGCGACTTTGTCTGTAATCTGCATAACTGTAACTTGTAATAAAGTGATTAGAGCAGAATAAGAGGTAAATGTAAACATGATGCAATTTCCCATATTGACCATGAATGTTTGCCTTAAGACCATGCAAAATGATGTCTTAGGCTATGATGTCTAGGGCCATGATACGCAAAATGTATCCTCAGGTCATGAAAATGTTGTCTGCAGGCCATGAAGATGACGTCTTTAGACTATGACATCTTCGGATCATGATAGACAGAAATTAAAACCCTTAGGCCATGATATGATGTCCGCAGTCCATGAGGATAATGCCTTTAGACTATGACGCCTTAGGAACATGATATACATAAAATAAGTCCTCAGGCCATGACATGAAGTCCGCAGGCCATGAATGATGACACCTTTTGAGGATGACGCCTTTGGGATATAAATAATGAGTAAAGAGAGCGTATCTGTTTTTGACATCCGTTGATACTTATGACTTGATTTGATTCGGGCACATGTAAACTTCGAGCACGATGCAATCTTGGGCTTATGCAAACTTCGGGCACAATGCAGTCTCGGGCACAATGCGATGATGCATTTCTTCGGGCACATGCAATATCAAGCACATGCAATGATGCATTTCTTCGGGCATATGCAATATCGAGCACATGCAATGATGCATTTCTTCGGGCACATGCAATATCGAGCACAGTGCGATGATGCACTTCTTCGGGCACAATGTAATATCGGGCACATGCAGTATCGAGCATATGTAATGATGCATTTCTTCGGGTCTATCCAATACCGTGCACATGCAATGATGCATCTCTTCGGGCACATAAAATATTGAGCGCATGCAATAATGCAATTCTTCGAGTATAAGTCAATATTGGGCATATGCGATGATGTATTTTTTCGGGCACATGAAATATCGAGCACATGTAATAATGCCTTTCTTCGGGCATATGCAATATCAAGCACATGAAATGATGCGTTTCGGCATTCTCGGGCATAATATAATGATGTAGTTCTTTGAGCATAGTGCGATATCAGGCGTAGGTGCAAATGATACAATATCGGGCATAATATAATTTGTCAGCACAGCAGTTGCTTGAGGGCATACAGTAGCTTGGGCGTACGCCTTATTGGAAGGATCGAGTGTTATTTGTCGGGCTCAAATGTGGTAATGTTGATTGTTGAAGTTGCCTTTGTATATGTACCTGTATTTTCCACATTCAAAGAAAAATAGTTAGTTTAAAGGGGGGGTTGATCTGTATCCATGATTTGGTGCAGCTTGCTCCGTTGGCTCGCCATTCACACCTCTTCGAGCGTCTGTTTTTTCATTTAAAAAAAAGGGGGGGAAACTTTGAAAGATTTTGAAATTATCATTTAGTAAAAGCTAATGTCGAATCTTTGACCATGGCATAGGTTGAGACTTCACAACGTCTGACTCAAAAGTAGGTTTATCCTTTGATCTTCGTTGTAAGCTGACTGCTTGTTGAAAAGAAACTTTTGGCAAAATTTTTGAGTTTACTCAAAAATTCTGCCCCAGTGTGAAGATGTGCCAGGAGAAATCTTGATGGAATTTTTGAGATCCTCTCAAAAATTCTGCCCCAGTTATCAATAGACAAGGGGGAAATGAAAGTTTTATTTATAATTAGACCGAACCCCATAGGAGCGCCTACGTATCTCCTCTTAAACGGGCATCAGGTCTGACGTAGTTCAAAATTACAAAAGTGCGTGAATGAATCTCTAGATGTAGTACTTTTTCACAGAATCTGAATTGATAGGTTTTGGACAAACTTTTCCATCCATTTCTGCAAGTATGAGGGCCCCGCCTGTCAGTACACGAGAGACTATGTACGAACCTTGCTAGTTTGGTGAAAATTTACCCTTTGCCTCCTCTTGATTTGGGAAAATCCGCTTCAAAACCAGTTGCCCAGGTGAGAAATGTCTGGGTTTAACCTTCTTGTTGAAAGCTCTGGCCATTCTATTCTGATAGAGTTGACCATGACAAATGGCGTTAATTCTTCTTCCATCTATTAATGCCAAATTCTCTGCTCGACCTTGTATCCAGTCAGCATCACTCAACTTTGCTTCTTGGATGATCCTTAGGGAAGGTATCTCTACTTCGGCGGGTATCACAACTTCAGTGCCGTATACTAAGAAGTAAGGTGTGGCCCCTGTGGAAGTTCTGATTGTGGTATGATACCCCAGCAATGCAAAAGGTAGCTTTTCTTGTCAGTGTTTGTGATTATCGATCATCTTGCGCAATATCCTTTTGATGTTTTTGTTTGCTGCCTCAACAGCCCCGTTCATCTGTGGCCTGTATGCTGTAGAGTTTCGATGACTGATCTTGAACTTCTCACACATTGATCTCATTAGGTCACTGTTTAGGTTGGTGCCGTTATCGGTGATAATTGACTCAGGAATTCCAAACCTACAAATAATGTTATTTTTGACAAAGTCATCCACAACTTTCTTTGTCACTGATTTATGGGAGGTGGCCTCAACCCACTTGGTGAAATAGTTAATTGCGACAAGAATGAATCTGTGCTCGTTGGATGCTGTTGGCTCGATTGGACCAATGACATACATGACCCATGCTGCGAACGGCCAAGGCGAACTAGTGACATGGAGTTCGTTTGGGGGTACTCGAATCATATCTGCGTGAGTCTGACATTGACGACATTTCTGGACGTAGCGAATGCAGTCTGTCTCCATAGTTAGCCAATAATATCCTAATCTCAGAATCTTCTTTGCTAATGTAAAACCGTTCATGTGAGGGCCACAGGTGCCTGCATGTATCTCTTCGACCAGCCTGCGAGCCTCTCTTGCTTCGACTCATCTTAGCAGCCCCAAATCGGGAGTTCTCCTATAGAGGATTTCCCCACTTAAAAAGAATTGGGTTGCTAACCTTCGAATTGTACGTTTTTGTACACTTGTTGCATCTTCTGTGTATTCACCACTCTTCAAATATCCTCTAATGTCATCGTACCAGGGCTTCCCATCAGGCTCTTCCTCAACATGGAAACAATAAGCTGGTTGTTCATGTATGTGAATGTGAATAGGATCGATGTAATTGTGATCAGGGTGTAGAATCATAAAAGACAGAGTGGCTAAGGCGTCTGCGAATTCATTTTGGACCCTTGGTACATGTCTAAATTCTGTTTTGACAAACATTTTACATAGCCTATGCACGCACTCCAAATATGGTAACAACTTTCGATTTTTTGTTGCCCAATCACCTCAAACCTGATGGATCAATAGGTCTGAATCCCCTATTATTAGCATTTCCTGGACATCTAAGTCAATCTCCCGTCAGAGACCTAGTATGCAGACTTTGTATTCGGCCATATTATTTGAGCAAAGGAATCTGAGTTTTGCTGATACTGGATAATGTTGCCCGGTGGGTGAGATCAAAACAGCCCCGATGCCGGATCCATTCAGATTTTTAGCTCCATCAAAGAACATTCTCCATCCATCATATTCTTCAGAAATGTCCTCTCCCACAAAGGCCACCTCTTCATCTGGGAAGTAGGTCTTCAACGGCCTGTAATCATCGTCCATGGGATTCTCTGCCATGTGGTCTGCTAATGCCTGCGTTTTCACTGCTTTTTGTGTGACATACACTATGTCAAACTCGCTCAACAATATCTGCCATTTTGCCAATTTACCTATGAGCATGGCTTTTGAAAGATATACTTCAAAGGATCCATCCTTGAAATCAGATAAGTAGTATGCGATGAGAGGTAATGTCGTAACTTTTGGGCAACCCACGTTAGAGCACAACAGGTACGCTCTAATAGAGAGTATCGGGCTTCGCACGATGTGAACTTCTTGCTCATATAATATATTGCCTGCTCCTTCCTCCCTGTTTCATCGTATTGTCCCAAGATGCAATTGAAAGCATTATCCAATACTGAAATATACAAAAGTAATGGTCTACCTGACTCTGGTGGAACCAACACAGGAGGATTGGATAGGTAGTCTTTGATCTTGTCAAATGCCTGTTGACATTCACTTGTCCATTTCACCGCAGCATCCTTTTTTAACAGCTTGAAAATAGGTTCACAGATGACAGTAGACTGAGCTATGAAACGACTAATGTAGTTAAGTCGCCCTAAGAAACTCATTACCTCCTTCTTGCTCTTTGGCGGGGGAAGATCACGAATGGCTTTGATCTTCGATGGGTCCAATTCTATACCTCGACGACTGACAATGAAACCTAAAAGCTTTCCAGCAGGCACACCAAAGACACATTTTGCCGGATTCAGTTTCAGATTGTACTTGTGTAGCCTGGAAAATAATTTCCGTAATCCTCCGAATGATTTGAACTTTCCTATGATTTGATGATGACATCACCCACATAAACTTCAATTTCCTTATGGATCATGTCATGAAACAAAGTAGTCATTGCTCTCATGTACATAGCCCCAATGTTCTTTAATCCAAAAGGCATCACCTTGTAGTTATAGACGCCCTACGGCGTGATGAAGGCAGTTTTCTCAGTGTCGTCATTGTGCATCTCAATTTGATGATAGCCGGCAAAGCAATCCACAAATGACTGAGTTTCGTGCTTAGCACAATTATCAATCAGTATGTGTATGTTTGGTAAGGGAAAGTTATCTTTAGGGCTAGCTTTATTGAGATCTCGGTAATCCACGCAAACTCTGACTTTGCCGTCTTTTTTGGGAACTGGAACAACATTTGCAAGCCAAGTTGGGTATTCTGTCACTTGGAGTATCCCAGCATCTAATTGCTTTGATACTTCTTCTTTGATTTTCAGACTCATCTCGGGCTTGTATTTTCTCAGCTTCTGTTTTACCAGAGGACATGCTGGATCAGTGGACAGTCGATGGGCTACGATTGAAGTACTTAGCCCTGTCATGTCTGCGTAGGACCACGCGAAAATATCCTTATTCTCTATGAGAAACTCGGTATACTCTTTCTTGTCTTCTTTTGTCATATGGATGCTTACTCGGGTTTCTTGTATCACCTCTGCATTTCCCAAATTCACACTTCTGTCTCTACCAAGTTTGGATTGGGTTTTTCCTCGAATTCCTCAACCCTTTTGATTAACTCCTCAGGAACCTCACTGTCTTCGACTACTTCTAAGTCAATAATGTTAAGTTGAGCAGTCTCATTGTATGCCATAGTCTCATATTCGACATTTTTATAGTGAATTTGGATGGTGAGAAAAAAAATAGCGAACAATTAAATATAAGGCAAAATGGGAAAAAGAACTTTATTGATAAAAATTTGAAAATTTCATAAGTTCTCATTTGAAAGCAATACAGGGGATGGGAATTAAAACGTTTATCAAAAACTCTTTTTATTTTAATTAAAACTTGATAAAAAACATCTTCCAAGGCTACCTAGATGCTCGACGAGGTCTGGATGGAGTTGAGTTCCAGTTGCTGACGCTGATCTTTTCTTCCTTGCTTCCACTGGGGCCCCCTTTCTCCTCCTCGTTGATCACGACGTTGCAAACTTTCCCCTCTTCTTTGGTTAGCGATAACCCCTTCAAGTCGTATGAGATCTCATCAATACTGCCTCCCATGAAACCTGCTGATCGAAATGATTGATGCAACAGCGGTATGGGTTTCTTCAGTAGATAGTAGTACCTATCTCTAGGTGGTTGCCAATTGAGCCATTCTTCGGTAGTGTACTTATATCCCAAGTCAAAAGTGGTGGAATGTCAAACAGACTGTATAGGTTCGACTATCCCTTGCAATTCAGCCCCCAAACCTTTCCAAAGCTCGAAACCGAACCAGGCCATCATATATATGATTTTTTGGCTGAACCAAGGTTGCAACTCAATATTACCAACAAGCTCCACTGTATGGTACATTTCACCATCTATATTCTCTCTTCCTTCAATCGTGTATACAGGATGCCCTTTTTCTTCATGGACTACAACCTCTTCGTAATCCCATTCAAACTTCAAGCATTGGTGAAGAGTAGATGGGACCGCTCCATCCATATGAATCCATGGACGTCCCAACAATAAGTTGTATGATGAAGGGATGTCCATGATTTGGAAAGTTATGGGGAAAGTGACAGGACCAATGAGCATGTCCAAGGTTATTTCCTCAATAGTGCCTCTCTGAGAGCCATCAAATGCCCTCACATTCATCTTCCATGTCTGAATTTTTGCACTATCCACGCCCAGCCTCGTCAGTGTACTCAGAGGGCAAATGTTTAAACCTGAACCTGCATCAACTAATGCTTTGTTTATCACCTTATCCTGATACTGAACCAAAATGTACAGAGCTTTATTGTGAGTTGTTCCTTCGAGTGGCAGCTCATCTTTGTGAAAATCTATTTTGTAAGCCTCAAAGACCTGCCCTACCATTTGGGATAACTCTCCATGAGTGATGTTAGATGGCACATAAGCTTCACCAAAGATCTTCAGAAGGGCATTTCGATGAGTTTCGGAAGATTGCAGTAACTCCAGAATTGATATTTGGGATGATGTTTTACTCAGCTGCTCAATGACACAGTATTCTTTAGCTTGAACCTTTTTCCAAATACCTTGATCTTCAAGCTCTACGACTGGTGCTTTGGATTTTCTAGAGCTTCCCTGAACCAAATTTTCAGAAGTGTAAATTCTTCCAAATCTGGTGACCCCTGTTGCAACATCTATCTTTTCTTCATTTATTTCTCTTTTGTTGTAATCCCAAGGTACAGCATTGGGGAGCATGCCCTATAGACAGTGAACGGTGGTCTGGGTGCAGCAACTTCTACTTTAAATGGGGCGAGTCCTTGCACTATTAGTGGTGCTTGGGCAGTGGTAGACATGGCTTCTTCTGTTTCGACGGCCCAAATAGATTCTTCCCAATCCCAGACATCACCAGCTTCCACCATGTTGACTTGATGGTTAGGAAGAGGATTATTCGCAACATTCGGTGTAGGATCCTTGAGTTGGATGGTTTTTGTATCAATCAACATTTGAACCTTATCCTTAAGGGCTCTGCAAACTTCGGTGGTATGACCCTTCATCCCAGAATGGTAGGCGCAAACCTTGTTAGGGTCGTACCATTTTGCGCGAACATCCACAGGTAATGCAGGAATTTGGGAGACGTACCCAGCCTGTTTCAGTCTCTCATAAAGTTGTGTTATGGGTTCAGCCAAAGGGGTATAGATTTTTGTAGGTTTCTTTCATAGGAAGGTTTGTTTCGGTAATTTGGTGTTTGAGTGGGTGGTGGAGTTTGGAAGTGTGTTGGTTGAACATTATAGACAGGATATGAGGCATGCAAATATTGAGGAGGAGCGTTTTGGTAATATATTAGCATGGGTTGGGGAGATATAGGGGGTGGAGCTGAGGGATGTTGAGGGTTTGGGGTGTGAAGGTATGGGGGGGTGGTGGGTTTATTGTCTTGTGCATCAAAGGGGTCTTAGTTCCATGAACCATCATTACAGAACCTGTTTTCTTTCGGCTTTCTGTCATTCCACTAGATTGCAGAGCCTTGTTGGTTGCTTGTAAAGCCTCCAAGTTGATGATAGTCCCATTCTTTATGCCTTCTTCAATTCTTTCGCCTAGTTTGATGATGTCAGTGAAACTCTTTTTAGCCACCAGCATCATTCGGTCATAGTATTGTGGTTCTTGGGCACGGATGAAATAGTCTTTCATTTGAGATTCCTCCATAGGGGATCTGGACCTAGCCGCTTCAGACCTCCATCTTATGGTATATTATCTGAAGGATTCACTCGGTTTCTTCTTCAAATTTTGAATGTAGAACTAATCAGGTGCATTTTCAATATTAAAACCAAACCTATTCATGAAGTCACTTGCCATATCAACCCATTTTATCCATTTCTGCGAGTCTTGCTCAATGTACCATGGTAGGGCCTCCCCAGTAAGACTCCTCATAAACAACTTCATGAGTATCCTCTCATCTCTCCCCACCCCTACAAGTTTGTCACAATACATTCGTAGGTGGGCTTTGGGATCCCCAATGCCATTGAACGTCTCAAATTTTGGAAGCTTGTATCCTTCGGGCAGTTCTACATCAGGGTGCATGCACAGATCTTCATAGCTCAATCCTCCCAACTTCTTGTTTCCTTCAACATGTTGTACCCTGTTGGTCAAGTTGTCTAATCTCTCAGTCAGGTTTTTTATTAGGATGTCTTTTTTATGGGACTCTGATTCATGGAGGTCATGGGTCAGAGCGGCAGTTTCAACGTATATTGGATTGAGGTTGTTGTTTCCAAGAGTATATGGGTTATTTGCGTTTGGGGTTGTTTCTGGGAAGGTTGGTTGGTTTGTTGGTAATAGTGGTGAAATGGAACTTGGGTATTTTGGGCGTGGGGTGGTGGAAAGGTATTTGGACGAGTGGGTTCAGGTGGGGATATATGGATCGGAGGATTGTTTGGCATGGCTGTTTGGTTAGGAGGATTGTCTATGTTTTCTCCAAATTGGGTTCCAAGAGAGAAAGACAACTTGGCCAAATCACGCATGTGGGCTACCTCTTCTTCCAATTGTGAAATCTTGCGCTCAAGTCTTAGGACAAGATTATTTTGAAGTTGTCCTCCCTCAGAAGCTTCTACCCTTTCATTGGTGCTGTTGTCGTCAACCATTTTACCTTTGTCTTTGGAGCTTGATCTTTGAGAAGAAGGAGAAGTGGGGGTCCCTTTTGATCGTGTATGTGCCAGGATGAAGGACAGATCAACCTTGGGAAATGGGAAAACAATAGAATCAACAGAAAAGAGGTAGTGGTTAGGATAATATCATAATATCAACACGTTGCTTTGAGATAAACGCCCTAAATGCACGGAACCTCGTTGAGCCAGAGGTAGGCCTAAGCGACACATAAGTGATGCATAATAATTAATTCAAGCCTTATTTGCCAATTTGGAGTTTAGAGTTAGACAATAAAATGACTTTCAATTATTGAAATAATTTCTATTTATTACATCAATCTAGAGATAACTAAAGGTCTAGGGATAACACATAAGGAAAAAAGAGAAATAAATAAAAAAAAACTTTAATTATGTTTCTCTCAATGTTAGGCACGATCTGCTTCCTCATTTCTGGGGTAATGTCATAGTCGGTGTTGAGAAGGTTGCGAGCCCATCTTCTCTCTTTTTCATCGCCAAAACCAGGAAGACCTCCTTCGCTCAAATCTCTATGCTCTGCATCTTCTAAAAGCCATACATAATATTCAGGTGTGCAGAAGGGTCGGTGCTCTTGAACATCGATAGTTATCACATTCTTCCATCTTCGCAGTATAGTGTTCACTTGCGGTAATTCTAACCCAAAGTCATATCCATAGTGGCTCATGTGGGATCGCAGAGGTATCATTTAGATCTGTCCGAATTGTCGAAGGACTCGAAGTGGTGCGTATGGTTGCACACCATTCAAACCGATAAGCTCAATGAAGTAAAGTTCATTTCCTCTTATGATGGCACGTCGTGGCTTCAACCAATAATACTTCCATTGGATTTCAACGGCTGAGCGCTCCTTAAGGTATGTGAACCAGTCCTCCGTTCCCACGGGGGAGATAAAATATTTCATCCTTAGGTGATTGTTGATAATTTTGTTCCCCATAGTCCCTCTAACAATGTCTACTTTATTAGCTCTTTGGTAGAAATGTTCGACGGACCAAAGTTGCAGCAGAAAGTTGCACCCCTCAAAGTATCTTTTGCCTTTGGTGCATGCAGTCAAAGCTCTTAGAATTTCTGCAAGTATCATGGGGACCAAGGTCTTCCTGCCTCGAGCCAACATACAAACCACGTAACATAAGCCGGTGTGGATCTTTCCTCTTTCTCTAGGAAAAAAAAATGAGCCTAATAGGGCGACGGCGAATGCATTAAGACGATACCATTCCCATTTTGCAGAAGAGCAAGCAAATTCTCTATGAAATTTTTGATGACCTTCCTCATCTCCAAAGCGTGAATATAAGAACTCTAAAGAAATCCAACATTCTTTCAGACAAAGTAGACTTGGATTATGACACATGCCCATTTGCTTCAGAAAAGATCTTGGACTTGGCTTGTGTGGAACAATCATTTCTAAATCTTTGTATGCGAGACCCATAAATCCTCCAACTTCTTCTATTGTTGGGGTTAGCTCAAAATCCTTGAATTTGAAGACTAACCTCTCAGTGTCCCAGAATTTCAACAATGCCTTGATTAAGTGACGATCTGACTCTACGGAGATCAAAGCAGTGAGGCCGCCTAACAGTTCATTTGCTCTAACTCTCGATTTTTTTGAATATCTTTCCACCAAGTCTTCAAAATGGGATTAACTTTGACTACCATTTGCGTGTTGGGAAAGTGAGGGTGAGCCATGACTCTGCAAACAAAGTAACAAACGACTTCTAAACTCCATTTTGACAATGTTGGTTTGATTTAGTTATTATGATCACGTTGACACATAAATATGCAATTTGTCTAAGGGTGTTGGGGCCCTTTAGACGAAAGGGTGGCTACTAATTATGTGGATTGACACCAAGGGTCAAACCACCTAGGGCTTATGCTGCATGTATGACTTAACCAGGACTTCTAAGAGTTGACTTGACACAGACATGAAAGGTATTCTATGCGAGAGGCTCGTGGCTTCGCGGTAGTAAAACTATCCGTTACGTCCACGCATATGCTGACTCTCTATAATGAGTATTTGAATAGGATTGGAGTAGTTGTGAGAGGTGAAAAGGCACAACATCACGAGAACAAAATAAAAAAAAAGGAAGAGGGTCCCAATTGGGGGAAGTATGAGCGGGATGTCAATTATCAAAGCAATAAACATTTAGCATTTAAATTGGAAAGCGGTAACATATAGGCAGTTTATAAACAATAAATAGATAAATAAGCATGAATAAAGGAATTTAAACATATAAAGATATAAAAACTACGCAAATAAAGAAAGAGGGTATGGGATTAAACATGTAATAAAGCAAATAAGGAAAAAGGAAAGATATGAAACATGGTAATAAACAATTAAGAAAAAGGGAAAGGGATGGAACATGGAGAGAAAACAGTAAATAAGGCAAAATAAGCTAAACATGGTAAGAACCTAACAAATAGTAAACCCCACATAAATAAGCAATTAACACGTAATGGTAAGAACCTAATATCCCCAGTGGAGTCGCCATTCTGTCGCGCCCCATTTTCGCAGAAAACGGGTTTTGTGCACGACCTAACAACTCTTTTGGAATTTCGAGTTTAGAGTCGCCACCTAACGAATTAAGGCACGTTAGGGAACCTATCTAACCTAACTAAGTCTAAATAAGGTCAACGAGCCAGAGATTAGGGTAAGGGTTCAAATTACCTCGAAGGGAAGGTGTTAGGCATCTCTCGAGGTCCACAAGTGTGGGTTCCGGCCGTATCTCATTCAATCTATGTAGGAGTTACAATTAGCAATCAAAGTCACTTCATTTATTAATTTATTTAATCTTGCTAAGTGATAACAAATATATATAAAAAAAATTAATGTTATTTTATTATTTAATTTGAGCATGCAAGGCTAAGTGATAGCAATAAATAAATAATCAAGTTTTAAGCATATGAGACTATGTTATAAATAAAATTGGCAAATATGAAGCAATTAATATGTGCGAAAGTAAAGTTTGAAAATTGATAAGTTTTGAGTAGGAATTTTTATTTTTTAAAAAATGTTTGTTTCTTTATAGGGATGATGCCACGATATTGTTAATCGCGCTCCTCCACCATAGAAACAATTATAATTTGAGGTCGGTCTAAAAAATAGTTTTTTGAAAAATGATTTAAAAGATTTAGTTTACATGTAGGTACATAAATATTTACACATAAATACACATAATTCCTTTTGAAATTCATGGGTAGGTAGTTCTTCCGGGGACGCGTCGGGTTAAAAATTGGAACTAGAACTCGTAGTTCCTTTGACTTTCCCACTAACGATAGATTAGGAGATAGTGCTTATAATTTATTTTCAAAATAAACAATGTCATAATCAATCCAAAGTTTTAAAGGAAGATTGAATAATGACTTTTAAGAAAATTATGTTGCAAAACTTTGTAAGTAAGAAAAAAAAAACTAGTAGAACATTAAGGTGGTAAATTTATTAAATGCAAAAGTTTTGATATGAAATATTCAAAAGCCAAGTGGTTTGTTAAATGCATGAAATGATTTTAATTTATTATCACTATTATTTTAAGAAAACAACACATTGCATCATAAATGTGAAAATTTTCAAGGGGACAAATAAGATTACTAATTAAATTATATCAACTAATTTTAGGGGGAGGGCACAAATATGCACAACAAATTTTATATTTTTTATTATGGATATGCTAAAAGTTTAAGCCTATAGACATGATTTCTAGGTGTTCAAAAAAGAAAACAGAGCAACACATATATGCATGATTTTGTAAATCTAAATGATATGAACAGTTTAAACCTTAGGCATGGTTTCTACGTGACAAGACAATGCTAAAAAGTTATAACATTTTTAAAACACCTAATCAGCCTACTAAATTATTACGATTTGATTTTAACATTCAAAAATTAATGGAAACTAGTTATTCATTTTTATTTTTATTTTTTAATTTTTATTTTTATTTTTTAGGCTTATCAACAAAAGCGTCAAGCAAATTGAAAATTGGTTAGATTATAACACCTACAAACAATAATTCTAGGTGGTTAAAGATAAACATATAGGCATGATTTCTATCTTTTTTTTAAAAAAAAATACAATGAACAAGTAGGCATGTAAATCTCCCTCCCCTAGACGATCCCCCAAATAAATTTATATATATGATCTTTTGAGTTACAAATGTTACAACATTCGAATAAATAAAATAAGAAAGAAAAAAAATAGATTCAAATAAGCAAATAAATCTTTCTTCATGGTTAATCTTCAACTTGAACTTCAAGTTTGAAACCTGTCAAAGCAACCAAATAACTACACAAGTAATCACACTTATTAGTCAAGGTGAGACAATATGCAATTGTTTAATGACGAATTCTACATATAGAAAAAAAAAACAGACAATAGCTTACACAAATGTGTGAATGTAAAGATATTGTAAATGTTAAGAATACTAACCAGTTAAGCAAAACAAATTGATTCAACTTTTGCTTGAACAAAGTAGGAAAATAGCGAAGAAGAACACTTGAATATTTACCGGAATCTTAATTTATTTAGAGTAGCAAGAAAGCAATGAGAGAATGAAGAGTGATGAGAGAGTTTGTGATTGAGAGTGAATGATTGTATGAGTTTTATTCAAATAATGAAGGGACGGGGTCTAATTTATATAGCAAAGAGGGGGAAACAAATAAGGAAAAGAAATATTTAAAGGAATCAATTAAATAGATCGTTTTCCTTATTATAAAATAGGACCAAATCAGAAAATTTTAAAATATTTCATTACCAAATATAAACAACTAATAATAAATCAATAGAGGATAGTATATTTTTTCTTTAAATAAAGAAGAGCTAAAAATCAGAAAATTTTAAGAATATTGCAATACCAAAAATAAACTAGTAAGAAATTAAAAAATTAGGAATAAGATACATATATGTTCCTAAAAATAAAGAAAAGTAAAACAGATTTTATTTAAATTCATTTTACCCAATATAAGGTATTTTTACCATATAAGAGCAAGTAAGAGATCAAATCAATTTTAATTAAGGTAAATGAATAAATTAAGAAGTCACTATTTTTACCAAGATACAATTTAGGGACAATCAAGATTCACATGAAAGGAAAGAAAAAAATAACATATTACACTATCCAACTAATAAAGATTTTCCAAAGATTAGCTTAATTATAATTATGCTAAATGATTTAATTTGGGACATTCACCATATACGAATTTATTGAAATCACTAAGCATCTAAAGAAGGGTCAACTTTGCAACTTTCAAAATCAAGAAAATCAATTTGTAAGTAAGCTGTAAAATTTCAACTATTAATGCTATATAACAAACTACTAAAAGAAATATAATGTAATACATACTGGGTCCAAAAGCATATCCATTAGTAACCCATTTATGCAAGTTTTTTAAATGAAAGAGAATCAATATTTAAAGTGTGGACTAAAACCTACTGATGATGTATAAAGATTAACAAGTAATAATGGGCAAATCAAAGACAAGTATGAGATCTTTATATTAATTTCAAGAAGAGCATTGGAATATTTAAACCTTGCAGAAAATGACATAAGAACAAATGGATAATAATTAATTTAAGACAAAACTTTATGTGAGCAAGCAGAAATTTGCCAAGTTGAATCACGCATTGAAAATATTAACCAATAGACATGCCATGAGATAGTTTTTGAAAGGTATACCTGATCGGATCCTTATCTAATCCTTGAAGATTTTATCAAAATTTACCGCTACTGCTGGCCGGAGAAGAGAGGAAGAGACAGACGGAGAAGAGGAGAGAGGAGATGGTGCCGCCGGTCTGCCGGTCATGGCCTGCGGCTGTTGGTTGCTGCCTTCACCGGTGGCTTCTGTTTTCTCGAGTTGCTGCTGGCGTGCGCCTCTCCAGGCGCTGCTGCTGCGCGGGCTGGTTTCTCGCTGTTCGCCGGTGGTGTTGTCCGGTGATACCTGCAAAAGAAGGAAAGGAAGGGGAAGAGGAAAGGGAAGGGAAGAGACGGAAGAGGATAAGAGAGGGGCGATTAGGAAGAAGGGGGAGAGAAAGACGGAGGAGGAGCGAGATGGAAAGGTCACCGGCGATGATGACTTTCGCCCGAAAAAATGGAGGAGACGGAGAGAGAAGGGAGAAGGGAGGCGGCTGGAGAGGAAGAGGAGGGAGAAGAATGGGTTAGAATTTTAGGTTTTGGGGTCTTTTGGTGTTGAGAAAATAAAATATTTAATCACAACCGTTGATCTAATTTGAAATAAGGGGCTAGGATTCGATTAATAAAATAGATGGATGAAATTAAAAGATGAGATGTATTGAAATCAGATTGGGTTGAATATGGAATGGCTACAATTGCAATTAAAATGGCTAGAATTGAAATGAAAGAGAGGCTATAATTGTAATAAAAATTTAATTGGAGTAGCTAGAATTGAAAGAAATTATGATAGAATAGGCTAGAATTTAAAATTTAAGGAAAGTGTAGGAATTACTATTTAATTAAAATACTACATATATTAAAATATTTTTATATAGTTGAAAATCATTTAAATTTTAACATTTGAAATTCATTAATAATATTAAAATATTTTAATCGAATAGTATTCCTAAAATGGTCAAAGGTATTTAATCGAATAGTATTCCTAAAATGGTCAAAGGTATTTAAATTATTTAAATTTTAACATTTGAAATTTATTAATAATTTTAAAATATTTTAATAATATTTACGATAACTTTATAAAGTAAAACATACTAAAACATATAATTTTCAAGCAAAGTCGGCTAAAAATTCTAAAATTTAAAATACGTATTTAATCGAATAGTATTCCTAAAATGGTTAAAGCTCGGTCAAAATTGGGTGTCAACAATATTCAATTGGGTCATTTAATTTGGATAGATAGGACTGGGTTTTAATGTAATTAAATATTATTTGTATTTAATAGGTGAAATATGGGCTGGAGGTAATCAATTATATTGTGGGGTAATTTTTATGTGATTTATTTATCTAGTATATGGTGAAATATTACGAATCAATAATGGATACGTAGTTGAGAACTTCCATAGTAACACAAGTCAGAGAGATTACAAAGTAGTACACATTAATGAGTTTAATCATTTCGAAATTGCATTTGTCTAGATTTACCTACCAAAAGTCCTATATGACACATATTGTCGCCAAGAGATTTCAGGTCGAGTATGAGACTCTGTCATATATTATAACCTAACTAAGCATGGCTTGTATGATAAGAAAATGGCCTAAATTATATCTATCTTTATCAGATTTTCATGAGCTACATATGGACTATATTGGAGTCTTATCGTATTGCAATTTTTCTTGTTCACAAAGTTAAAGACTTTTTTTCCCTCGACCTTAAACATGAACTGGAAAACATGGAGAAAGAACTTATTTTCAGAAGACGATAACAAAACATTCCAAAAGTGCAAATGAAAGAAACTGTTTGTTGTATATGCAAATAGAACTACTTAGGATTATGGCAAAAGGATCAAATCTTACCAAACCACCACATGCTCACAAGTGTACACAACCCTATATAACCGAACATTTTTTTGCATATGTACTCCTTTTTCTTCCTCACTTGTTTCCAGCAATATCGCAAAAAGATAGACGCAAGTTGAACAAAGTTCAACCATGTTCTTAATATTGATACTATCATTATATAACTTCTTTTACCTTCTGCAATCTTTTCAATGTACTTTCTGTCTCCAGTATTTCTGATATACCATTGGACAGTCATTCTCTGTGTAAAAATCTTGATGGCTTCTCTTGTTCATTTTTTAAGGCTTTCTTTGGGTTTTTCCTGTTTCTGATTATGTTTTGGTGATTTTGCAATTTCATTTACATTACTGATGGCAAACAGATATCTACTGCTTCTTCTAGCATCACAGTTTGCAATGTTATTACTGACATGGTAGATGTGCGCTAGCTGGTTGCCTAAAAGTACTTACCTTGTGTTCTTTTATAGAAAATTTATGTGTTTCCACTTTCCATTTGATGACCATTCAGAAAGTATAACGTAATAGAGTAAATATGATTTGTAATTGGAATATGGAAGCAGTTGTTTAATTCTACTGCAAAAAATGAAAATGTGTTGTGCGTGGACAGTATTGCAGCTGCAAATATAAGGTAATCATGTAGTACGAAATACATTTAAAACTGGCGCCTAGAACTGCAATTAACATATATTGTACAGATACTTAGTATCAACATGTCGAGGTTACGTTTGGATCAAGTTAATTGACCCTACAATTCTCCAGCCTACATTTTAGATGTGTACATATTCTGAATTTAATTGTATTGGCAACTCTATACTCAAGAAAATTTCATCCTTAAAGTCTATCTACTAAGGAAGTATTATGTGGCTCCTAACATTATCCAACACCCATTGTTAGTGACACAATGATAGTTTAGAGATTAAGGACGTAATGATTCCTTGGTATCCAAAAAGAGAATCTAAAGAGAGATATAAAGAATAAATACCCGAAGGCATAAAATGTATGACTAACCTCATCATCACTGTCAAACAGACAACGTTTCAACAGCACAAATATGCGAGGCAGCAGCATATTAAAGAAACAGTTTTAAAGTCAAAATGCAACATTCAGTCATGACACAAACTGAAACCAGAACAATTATACCTTTAATGAATCAACCTAGGCACCAAACTTTGCTAAGGTGCTCACTAAACTGGCCCAAACCGTTGTGTTTTCAAGTATCACCCGATTATATATGTATCGAATGTACTTACTGGGATGAGAGGTCTTAGGTCCTTCATTTCCAAGAAAGTGTAGTATCTATCGATAGATTGAGGTGAGAAATAAATAAATACAACATCACATAAACCAAATGAAAACAAAAATTACAAAGAAATAATGTGGATAGACAAGAAAACTAGGATTAGCAAGAATAGAGGAAATTAACCCGAGTAGAAAGATATGTAATTCACAGTCCTCGATGAATTCACATAGGTGAAGCAATCCACCTTCTTAAGCATCTGGCATATCTCTAATCAGGATCACAATCAAATCAACAATATCCTTGTTGTACTCAAATCCACCTTCTTCCCTCAAAATATTGCTCAAGAAATTCATCCTATTGTTGTTAAAAACAGACACACAAAAAAAATCCATGTCAAGTGACTGTTAAAAAGTAACAAAAAAAGATGTCTCCCCCTCTCCCCCCCTTTTTTGCACGTTAAGCCTTGCATACATATATTATATTCTGATATCCAGGTTTCTAATAGAAGTCCATGATTACTCACAATGATCTGTACTTAAGGGGGAACTTCAAACACAACAATCTAATGGCTTCCACCACCACTATCTTAAATTCATCAGCAATGTCGGACATGAAGTTAGTGATCTACTTCATTAGACGATCAATGCTAGATTCATTCCAGTCTTGAGTAGAGTTATGATAGCCAGAGTTGCAATGCTCCTATTTTGATCAGAAATCAGACTCTCCATATCAATGTTACAATTGGTCACAGCCATAGGATGTGTCATTGCCACCTATACATGGTTTAGAAATTACAAATTAAGCTTCTTTAGTTACAAAGTTAAAGAAGGTAGTATTGTAACCAGCCAGTACTACTTTAAGTGGCATAAAAATCAATATCATGGAGAATTAAATCCGAATATGTGTTCACAAAACAGAGATAGGGTTATACTGATGTGGAAGCATTGGTTAGTGAGCATCATTCTACTAAATAATTATTCATGAACCACAGTTGGGATCAACAAAGTTCTCTTTAAAGTTGCGCAGAGTGTTGGTGAACACATGCCTACTGTTGATATTGCTATTCTGCAGTTCTCCACTAGATGTGATTAGTGTTATTCAAAGTGCAGGGAGAATAATCAATGCTGAATATATGGATCATGCTCAGATGTAGCTGAACTGGATGCAGGGCTTGAGCTGGCTAGCAACAATAATATTTCAATATGTCAGGCTTGAAGTTCGTGGCTGAAAGAATCGGTGATGGAGCTGGACAGCCATTCCTCGACACCGACAACGGCGAGGAGCTCATGCATGTTCAACCTGGAACTGCCATAGTCCTCGGCAGCTGTCCTCCTGAGTCCCCTGGCACTCTCTATATCACCTCCAAGTAACATCTCGACCTTCAGTTTACTTTTGTTTGTGTTCATAAATCTAGTTTGTTTCGGAATTAGCCGTTGAGTTTTAGTTTTGTGATTCGTTAAAATAATGACTTCCATGTTTCAGGCAAATAACCTTTTTATAATTTAGAGAGCTGGACATAAAGCTTTCATTCATCTAACTTCAAGCTTTAACTTTATAATTAGTTACAAAGTACCAACACGTTATTTTTCAATTTTCCTCAAATTATATAAGATAAAGTAGCAAAGGCGCCGAAAGAGAAAAGCATTGTTAGTGCAACAGAACAGAAAGCCACTAACAACAATCCAAGGGAAAATTTCACTCACGTGCCTCTGCCATTACCTTTGGGTAATCAACAACCAGTGGAGAATCAGAAATTGATCAATTCAGCTCCTATTATTGAAGTGCCAGCAAGACGAGAGACCTGAGCAAGAGCAAATAAAAGCACCAAAAATTGACATAGAAGACGCTTACTTTTTGAAGATCCTAATGAAATTCCTTGTCTTAACTGCAGAGTTCACAAATTGTCATTTCTTCACAGGGTTAGTTAAAATTTTTCTGTTTGTGGTACCATAAGCCAACTTCGAAAGGCACTAATAAGCGATTGTTAGCACAATTAGAAGTTATACACAAAAGGGATATTGGGGTAAAGTATGGAGGAACTTACGAAACAGTTCATGTCAACACGTCAATGTCGTCATTCTAGTACTGATTATCAATATGCAGCTCTATATATTCTCCTATTACCATTATAATTTAAAGATAATCTACTAGTCGGGAAGAATAAACTCGTGTACGTCCTCAAATACTCATATTATTCCCTTCTTTTCCTATTGACCATTCAATTATTGAACTATTCATTTTCAACACATCTATTGATCTACAAATCTTAGTAAGATGCAGACACATATTTTTAATTTCTGCTACCAGTCATTACCAGTTTAATTTATTGTCTCAGTTCCCCCAAGAGTTTCTGTGTCATCCTAGCTATGGGCGACATCCAGACATCAGAAGTCATTAGTGAGTTGATTCATTTTGTGAAAGTCATTGATCATTAAGGTCCTGAGGAATGTTAAAATGGTTAATGTTGAACGATGATATTTTTTTTACCTTAGCAACTAAAATAAATAAATCAAATAAAACACTTGTTTTTGCGAAGGTGAGTACTCTAACTTCTGAGACGGACCAAATTTTTAAGAATCGCTGATAAAATCATGCTTAGTTAGATCATTAATCTTCAAGTATACCTATTTCTTCCAAAACAGAACATTATTAGTTGAACAGTTATGAATTTGCATAGTAAAATAAAAACATGGGATGAAATAAGGAAATACCTCATTTCTATTTCAGCTTTAAGGGCATATATTTTAAAATACTTCTGTGTAAACGATATTTTTAATGAACATAGGATCTTCCATGTTGTCGTCAACATTTAGAATAGTTAATCCTTGTCTTTTTGTTACTCGGGATAGTGCTACATATAATTGGCCATGAGTGAATACTTGTTTAGGAAGATATAATCCAACATGGTTGAGAGAATGTCCTTGACTTTTATTGATTGTCATAGCGAAACATGGTGCTACAGGAAGTTGACGTCTGTTTAACTTGAATGGCCACTTTGAATCATTAGGAGACATAATAATTCTTGGTATTGTTACTTTCGAGCCAATATTTTTTTCGGAGATGATATTTGCACAAATAGACCAGTTACCAAGATGTGTGACAATCAATCTTGTCCGTTGCATAGTCCTTCACTTTGATTTAGATTCCTCAGAAGCATAACTGGAGTGCCTACTTTTAACTGTACTTCATGATTAGGAATTCCAGGAAATCTTAAGCTATTTTAAAATTCCGTTGGGTACAATAGATCTTCATCATTAGTGTTCACACTTGCTTTACATACATTGTCAGAGCTAAAATATGTTCTTCCTTCACCTTGAATCATTTTCATAATTGTATCATTCAATTCATGGACCATTTCATTCTTAGGAGTAAGTATTGCTCTTTCTTGCAAATATGTTGGTTCATTGTACTTCTGCAAGAGGGACGGGTAAACTGCGTCGACGATTGATCCGATTGGATCATTGGATGTCATTATACATATATCAGTAGGCACTTTAATAAGGTCATTTTCAACATCACTATAAAAGGATCCATCCCCAATTTGTAACAACCATTTGTCGAAATTAGTAACTTCAGCGGCTTCAGAATCAGATACTCTTCCACAACAAAGTCGCATATTTTGTTTCAGCTCATAAATTGTAAAAAATGGCCACAAATATGAGGAGTTGAGTGATGCATCTAAAATATCAGCTCGTGTTCCTATTGGAATCACCGGTAGTATTTGAAAAAAATACCACCAAATACCATTGTAAGACCTCCAAATGGTTTGTCTGTGCTGTTTTCATATTTTAATCGGAGGATATATCGCAAGGTCCTATCTAAGGCTTCAAAACAAAAATTATTTGCCATTGGCGCTTCATCCCAAATGATTAAAGATGTTTTCAAAAGTAGTTCGGCTAACTGGCTTCCTTGTCTTATTTCACAAGTTGATTCTGCACTAATGTCCAAAGGAATATGGAATCGTGAATGTGTTGTCTTGCCATTTGGTAATAACAAAGCGGCTATTCCAGAAGTAGCAACTAGAAGAACTATTTTTGATTCTGATCTCAGCCTGGATATTATTGTATTCCATAAAAATGTCTTCCCGCTACCACCATGCCCATTTATAAAAGATAAGTGTTCTTCTTCATTAGCAACTGATTTTATTACTGCTTCATAAGCTATTTTTTGACAATCATTTAAAAGAGCGAATGATTTATCATGTAGTTCCTTTAAGAAACCTTTGTCACATTCTAGTTCCTCATTGATTAGGCGATTCCATGTGTCATTCATCAAAGTAGAATCTGGAAGTGGCATTCCATATATGTCTTTCAAACTTTTTCCTATCTTCAGAAGTATGGTTTCTATCTCAAATAACGTATATGATTCAAGTTGTTTTTCATTTAACTTTAAATCTTCCAATTGAAATCTTTTTCACTGTAATGATGTTATATCTTCTGATAAAATTTCATAGTTGCTCCTCCGAAGTTTGGACGAATCAGACACTTGACAGTGAATTAGTATCGTCACAAACAGATTTCTCAACTTATTTCCTGATGCCCAACATGCAGCTTCAGCCAAGCAGTCATTCCATTCTTTATCATCCTCCAATAATCCCAATGCGTAGCATGCCTCCTTATAAGTATCATACCTGATTCCATTAATTGTTCTGATGCTTTCAAAAGAAGTGCTTCCTTTGACAATTAAGTAGCATTCTCATGAAAAATCGTTCTCCACTTGCAGGATGTGCGAAGTAAATTCTACCAACTGACTTCCCCTTTTTTCTTCTAGTCCATCTTTTGCATGTTGCGTCCCAGACCCAACGTGTAGGAAAATCTGAATATGTTAGCTCTCACGCATCCTCATATTCTTTGTTTGCCTCAATCCATTCCGTGAATTTTGTTTTTACTATGTCGGGTCTGTTTAGTATGCTTTCAGGAAACCTTTCTTCTTGGAATACTATTGTGTTTTCTCCTTGTAAATGGAATGGCAAACGCTCAACTACTGGCTGTCTATGATGTATGTCAAACGAAATGATCCTCCAGCAAGCTTCTGTAGCTGATATGTATCTACAATCTAGATATATTTTGATCTCATCACGTTCTGTGGGAGTATCTAAGCATTCTATACCAATTGTTGCTCTATCAGATCCCTTATTGACATATTTAAATAGGTACTTCACTGATCTTGAGTAATTGCACAACTCGACATTTATATGTGCATCAAATTTGACAATCAAATTCCTGATATAAGGGTCGACATATCTGTTATCTAAAAAAGACATTATTTTTATTGACTTTTGTACCTGTGTTTCTTCTCCTATAAATTGGGAATCCATCTGCATCAAAAGTTGTTATTGATTGGCATTAACCCTAGACCCTTGCCCCGAGAAAGAAATTAATACTTTCTACTCGAGCTCCATCATGGACTATTTACATTCCAAGACAACAAAAAACGAGGGGTTCTAGTGAAACAGAACCAATGATGTCGAGTTAAGAGCACCTTCATTCCTACAAAAATGTTTGATTATTGAACTTCTTTGGAAAATGCCCAAGCATTTTCCTTGCTTCATAAATGGGCATCCTGGATTGAGGTCTCCACAAGGTTCATGCATCATGTAGTTCTTTACAGCTTTATAACCATCAGGGTCGACTTTCATATCGGGTATTTCAGCTGTTATCATTGTGTTGATATGATCTACAGATGGACTTTTTAATGTAGGATGCAGGAAAAGTAGTATATGTGCATCAGGTAGTCCTCTTTTCTGAAACTTAATTATATATAAACATGCAGAGTTAAAGGTATAATGTGTTTGTTAGGATGCCCGTAAAGTAATCATTTGTTTTTTTAGCAAAATGTAAACGCTTGAATTAATAACTGGTGTGTTCTATTAGTATGTTGAAGTTTAAACTTACATGCAATTATTTTTCCAAAAGGTTGTTGTTTTTTCAGATCTTGCATTAATTGGAATAACTTGATTTGGAACACTCTGCATATAATATCCACTCTGTTATCATCACCAGATTGTTCTATTAAGCGAAGCATTACGTTTATTTCGGGCCACTTTGGATTGCATGTGAAAGTGAGGAACAAATTTGGATATCCAGCCCACCTGCAAATTGCCATTGCATCTTGATAATTTTGTGCCCGATAGCGAGGTCCTCCGGTGTGAGATGAAGGTAAGATAACTGTTTTTCCTACCAAAGAACAATCTGAATCACCACGAAGAATGGCATCCATTAAGCCAGAGTAAAGATCAGCTCTGAGTTTTTGTTGATTATTCCGTATATAACGAAATCTTTCTTCCTCGATTGCCATGTAACCCTCAACAATGTATTGTTGTAATAGTCTACCGGCTAGCAAGAGAGTCTTACCCTCGTTAAGTCTTTGTTGTATTCTAAAGCAATAGAAGTCTCTCATTGTTAATTTTTGTCGCTTGTAAGTCTTGTCGATGACATCTCCCAAATTTATTCCAACTCTATATCCATCTTCACCATATGGGTGTATTGGTGGATATGTCATAGACATAAAACTTGGGTGTAGATCAGAAATTCTTTGAAGTCCATTTTTCCTATGCTCTACAATAATATCTCGCTGGAAGTTTTCTTCCGTAAGATCACCCACTATTAATCTAGCTACTTCAGAAGTTGTGGGTAAATTATATTGTCGGCCATCCATTGTCCTATTAGATAGGAGACGTAGGCGAAATTCACGTTCAGGATGCTCTTTATATCTATCTCTAGCCATTCGAAATGTTTTAACCAATATATTATGCTCGTCCAACATTACTGATAAGCCCTGAACAATTTCACGATCAATGTCTCCTTCCAAAAGACAATTCATTCTGTTGTTTATCTCATTTTCAGTATCATATATATATATATATATATATATATATATATATATATATATATATATATATATATATATATAGCTGAGCAAACTGGGGTCTTTTACCAATTTCAGGCAATAAAGATCCTACTATGATGATAATTCTGACCACACATTCTGAAAATGTATGGCCCTTTTGAGTGATTGATAGATCCATCAACTCGGCCACCCATGGATGTAAATGCAAACATTGAGTTATAAGCTCTAATATTTTTTCGAAAATTAATACCTAGTTGTCCTGATTCTTTACCCTAAAGATACTTCAGATAAAGTGGTGGTTCCCTCAATAAAGGAAGTTGTACACGACCTCCTCCCATACAACAAAATGAGAATATCGGTTTTGTTGTTTGTTTTGTTTTTGTTGTTCATTCTTCATACCATAAAAGAGCTCCACAATATTGGCATGTGTACTTTGGGGGGCCAAAATTCTAAGTTGTTGTGTAATGGCCTGTCAATTTGAACAATTAAATATAAACATAATCATATAGTTAGTTAATTATTTAGTCTTTTAGTTTCTCATATGAACAATCAGTCAAATTTTGACATTTAGATAAGAGATACATGGGGATGCATATTACCATACCATTTTGATGAATGGGAACATGTCTGCTTGAAAAGTTTGTCAACTTCGCCAACTTTATGAATCTGTTAACAAAGCGTATTAGCTGTATTATTAGTTTTTTTGGATGGTTCTTGTATTATTTTTCAATTAAAGCAACTTTGCTTCAATCTGGAATACTTCCATCTGCTGTTTTTGAGAGAGCCCACTTCCTTATTCACTCGACTACACTCGCCTGTTGATGCATTTGTATTTTCTTTTTGTTTTAGCATTTTTTCGAAGGAAACTAATTCTGGTAGTAGCTATTGTAGGAGGTTAACTTCCATCGAAATATTCAATGATCCATTGTATTCTTTAATGATAGTAGATAGCAATTCCATTGAACCTGTTATATTTGTTTTGGTAGAATATAATATGTTAGCGGTAGATATTTTTGGCTATATCGAAATACAGTATACTTGAGTGCTATGTATGTGAGAGTACTTGCGGGAATCGTAGCTTATCTGAAACGCAATATGTGTTCTAAATAATGTTATTCAAGTAGAGTAGGAATGAGTATACAAACCACTGTAAATCAAAACACTCACCGAGATGATCTTTAAGAAATTGAATGGGATTGCAATGTGTGAATATGCTACTGCGTAAAGTTTTCTCAATTATTAAAAAATTAAATAAATATTGCCCCTTCCTTGAATGTGCACCCTCTTCAATTTGAAGATAAAAATAAATGGATGATCGAATGGTTGTAGAATTTTAATATGATGAATAAATGTTTGAATGGTTGCAGATTTTGAGTGTGATGAATTTGAATATGAATAGAGGGAAGATATGAGGATTGCCTACGCATTTAATAGAAGTGATTTGTATTGATTTGTGGAGAAAATGTAAATGGATAAGATTGGGAGGATGATTTGGGACATGGCTAGTCATTTAATATCCTAGATCTACTAAATCATTTGGATAGTAACTGATATTAGCTGTAATGTTTCAGCTAATGCACACCTACGAATTTGATATGGAATGTCTATGAAATGTATCAGATTTTAGCTCTAATTTGTCCTTTTCATAGGTAGTTAATGTGAGTTATATATTCAGCCACACTCGACGAAAACTTGATGCCACCTATAGTGCATCCATTCTTCATGTGTCGTAATTAATCCATGTGCTGGATTAAACAGATTGATTGTTTATATAATTTGCAATATGATTTGGAGCTGTAATAATCTATAAATGAATAAAGCTTCTCATATAATACAACACCAAAACTCCACACATCACTCTTAGTTGTGAGATTTTCTGTTTACATGTAATCAGGTGCTGCATACCCCCATGTCCCGTTCTAACTTAATTTGCAGCTTCTTGAGCGTGAGAACTCATGGTTCTCAACTCACTTCATAGACTATTGTTATTATGCATTGTGTGTGTCTGATATATTATCATCATCTCCCTCTATTATTATTATTATTATGTCTCGTCACTCTTTTCTTTATTAACCAGAAAAATACAAACATGCTCAGAATAGGCCAAACTTCTTAAGGCCAGAAACTCTCAGACAGAGATGTGGACAGCTTTAAAAGATAAGAATACAAAGTACTGCGTAGTAAAATTCTGGTGAATGATGTTTTGCTATACAAAAACTTCTTTCTATCTGCATCTTTTAGCCGTTTTAGCTGTCGATGCAGCCTCCAGAGCCTTGTAAGTATCTTGACGCGGCCTTTCTGAATCATGGTTATGTAATGTTTCCTGCAGTTCATGATCTGTAAGGATGAAATCTATCAATCTTCCAGCTCAACGACTAAAGATGGGAAACCAGAGAAGCCAGAGGACAAAGCAGAGAAAGACGAATGGATTAATGTGGTTCGAGAAACAAGGAAAGATCTGTCTAGACAGATCTCACTCTCGTCTCTCAGAAACATTGCAACACTAAAGCAATATGGATATCTGAAACGATATATATATATGATCATTTATCCATTAAACATTACGCAAAATTCAATTTTTCTCATTCGGTGAAACTTTGATTGTTAACCTGAAAGGAAATAAGATTTAACAGAACCGTATGTATCTTGACAAGACGCGTAAGGAATTAACATAATCATATAGCTAGATTTACCGGAATCCAAAATGAACCAACAGCCACAACCAAGGCGAACACTGATATGCAAAGGCAAGGCAAGAAATAAGGAAATCTGCAAAAAAACATCAAAAGTTAGAGCCAAGAAACACTTCAGTCTTCAACAAACCGAGAAGACGTTATAATCCTGAAAAGCAAGACAGCAAAGTACCTCCCAAATAATGAACCCTTCGAGAACAAGTCTAGATATTTCTCTGCAGGCTAACAAAAATACGAACATTTTGAGAACAAACATGCATGTTGTATTACAACTTATCATAAAATGACTAACTCTTTATCACTAGCAAACTTACCTGAGCAAGAAAACCTCCTAAAGCAACTTTATAATGCAAAGAGTGACACAAGCTCAAAGAACCATTGCAAAAGAGAAGGTGATCAATGTGAGAATGATTTCAGCAGCTGAAGTTCATATTTAGAGTTAGCAGATTACTTTATAACTAAAAGAAAGTAAAGCAAGTAACCAATTATAAATTGGGTTAAGTGGAAGCGCCTTTTGACTCTGAAGAGCAGGATTGAGTTTGTGACTACGCAATAGGTATCTATATGTGGCATATGATCTTTTGCTATCAGTACATGGGTTACTTTAATGATTATTCATCCCTAATGCTTTGCTCGAGACACTATAGACACCTTAAAGCTCCTATAACCATAATAGAACATCAAAATGCAGCAATAACTTGCATGTACCGGTACAAACTTATGTCTTGTTAATTTATATCTAGTACCTAACAGGATGCTCGAAAGATAGAAGTGAAGTTCAAACATATTAGATAAATCTTGTTACTTTTGGAGTACTTAAAACATCATGATAAATAGTGATGCATGTGTTTTTGCTGAGAACCATATCTTTTGTAAGGTTTTCAATATGGTATACAATGATGGAGCGTTATCCCCAACTTTTCAATTGAATCATTACCTTTTAAAAAAAAATGAAGATCAAAAGTCATGATTCTTGACAACTACAAGTTCAAAATTCTACACATCCATTTTTTTTTTATAAAGATGCATCACATGCATCGTCCCATCAAAAAACCAGAGATGAAAGGAAAAGGAAAGAGAAGTTAAGACAGAACATTCCAAGCAACCAAAGGTATTGGTCTGTTGCAGTACAATTTCTGGCAAACATGGGCAGTTACTTCTTCGTATACTAAATTCCAGCACTTCACACCTTAATCTATAGCCTGTAGCAGACCTAAGAAATGCCCAGTTTCCCAGTACCATTAATCACCCAGTTAACAGTTGAATATAAGTGGGTCAAAAAACGAATAGTTGACTGCATTCAGGGTAAAACTCAAGCGATGTGTGACATTCCTAGTGCTTGATATTCTTCACGAAAAATCTCAGCAGCATATGCCTAAACATGGAAGGTAAGTATGTTAACATAATAAGTGAGGATACGCGGTATTTGATCGTATATATCTTTATTGGTCCAAGCAAACCATTTAAACTACCAAGAAGAAATCTTGTTACAACAGCCATCCAAAAGTTGGTACTAAGACCAAAAAGATTATTGAAAACAACCCTGAATTCAAATCAAACCAGAAAATATATATAAACGCATTGATATTGAAATGAATGAAATCGAAACGTAAACAGTTCTATTAAGATTAGACATACGTACACTATAGAAGTGCAGAAAATTATAACTGGTTTTCGTCCATAACGGTCAGCTACAACACCCCAAAAGGCAGATGTTAAAGTTCTTCCAAACATAAATGTAGAACCTTCGTTATTTAAGGAGATTTGTAAGTATTTTTTAACAGAACGCCTATGTAAATATATATATACATCAAGATAGTACAAATAACATAAGCTTACCTATATAACCTGCATAGGAACCAATATCTTCCTCTCTCTTTGCAATCTGAAAGTCCCTTACCTGTAGCATTATCAAAAGTTAGTAAGTCAACAGCTTGCCACAATATATCATGAACTTTTATCTTCTGAGGAATGTTTTTAATTTTCTCATGTTTGATTTGGTCAAATAATTTGATATGCATTTTCGTTACAAATAACTAAAATGACTTCGATCGCAGTGAAAGTAAGGAAAACAAATTTTGCTAGTGACATTTTACATTGATTGTGTCCTTACCGTTCCCCATAGCCCTCATCACCACCATCACCACACCCCTGCTTCCCCACCTCGACCTCAAATAATATTATTAAAATTATATACAAATTTTTGTGTAGCCATGAGATTTAGTAGTGCCTGTCAGCCTATGTAATCCATAACCATCTCACACTTAGTGCCAAAGAAACAGTTATCCAGCTGAAAATGAACAGATGCAATCACATAACCAGTGTGTTCTGCTTTTGCCTTTTAGGAATACTATATATCAAAATAAGAACTGAATTACATTATCAAACTGACCTTGTCTATAATGATGCAAACTCTACCAAACATATTTTCTGGGATGGAATAGAACCTCAATACTTCTTGCAAGACCTATTAAATAACACATGATACTTTCAATACAGAGAAACAAATCCAAATTACATAAAGTTGTTTAAGCTGAAACAGCACCATAAATGACATTCTTAAGAAGAAGAAATTGTATGACAGGCATTAACTCGAACTTATTTCCAAGGAGATTTGCCTAACTTCCGTCATACAAGAGAATTCGCTACTCACTGATCAGAATGTAAAAGTGAAAAAGTCATCTGATTTATCAAAATTTAATAAAAAGAAGTGAAGTTATCATTAATTAATACACATGTGCCAGTAATATAGATGGTTAAAATATGTTAGCAAAATAATTTCAAATGAATTCTCATTTAGTAGCACCTAAGATTAGCTATCATAAAAGTATCTAACTATTATTTTGTAAGAAGATGATATAATCAAACTAATTAAAATAAGATGAGTGACTTACTAATTTGTAACAATGTAGATTTTCCCTTTTTTCCCGGTTCGCACAAGCACTTTCCATATCACCGATTCCATGTAAACAACCAACCACATCTACAGATGAGGAAGACGTTTTGTTAAAAATGACGTAGTCATTTAAACATTTTAGTGAAACACACTATACTGCTCCTTCAATTTGTTGTTGTTTTTAATTGTTCAATTTGCTATGTATTGGTGTGTGAGTACTTGGGTTGATTGTCTCTTTCTTTTCTTTTTTTTATATAGTAAAGGAGATATTATATTATGTGTTTTTTTAACTATGAAAATTTTATTACAAAAGTGAGAACTCCCGCTCAAGTAACAAAAAATAAACAGTCGCTGGACATAGTAACAGTTCTGAGTGAGCATCCTTACTCCTTTACTACAAATCTAGCTCTAGCAATGATAGAAATCAAGCTTGGACAAAACTCTAGACAATTTAGGCTTCTTGGAAACATATTAGTATGTATCTTGGATTATCAATCTCACGATTGTAGACAACGTTCGTTTCTCCGTTATCCATAGTTTTCAAGCGATGAGCCAACATATGTACATCATCAAAGCTTGAAAGCGTTCCGGAAATCTTTCACCAACCTTAGCTGATTAAACAACAGAAGGTTCTTTACTCGACTGACTTACCTTTTCGGGTAGCTGAATATTGCTCTCGGATAACAAAGAATGAAAACATTTCCATATGGAAGCATCAAGGTCTAACAAAATAAATGAGTCAAAGCCACCAAAACCACTACCAAAATCCATTTCCTTTTATCAATTTGACACATAGATTGAAAATCCAAGCTGTACTTTATTCTTAAAGTTCAGCTCAAAATCAATAGCTCATCATAGCAATAAGAATCCGCTTCATCATTTCCTGCATAAAAATCTATAATTCGTAATAAGCAATCTTTGTCGCGCCTACTGCCTTTCACTTAAACGATACATATTCTTGAAAAATATTTAAGGTTCAAAAGCTAGCCCAATCTCTATATAAAGATAGATTTTAAAAAATATGTATTTTACACTATATTCAAGATGTACTGAAATTGAACTATCTACTACATAAGAGCTTGACTACAACAACAACAGATTCAATGAAGTCCTACAAAGTGGGGTTTGGAGAGAGTAGAGTATACACATACCTTTCCCCTAGCTTAGAGGTAGAGAGGTTATTTCCTTAGATCCTCAGCTCAAGGAAAAACAGTCCAGGAAAAGAATAATCAGAACTGAAAGCATACTAAAACATTGTGATCGAAAACTACAATTGCATCTTCAACAAAATTGGAGTCATTTTCCATGGGTTTGACAACTGAATGATTGCTCTGTGGTTTTACCTCATCCTTCTCATTTATGCTCTCATCGATTTCACCATCTTCACTCACATAACAGTTATCCACAGTTTTCAAGCGATGAGCCAACATATGTACATCATCAAAGCTTGAAAGCATTCCGGAAAATCTTTCACCCTTCATTTTTATCAAATATGTTTTCTGATGTAGGTTGGGTGGAAGTGTGGAATTGATTTGCTAGTGGATGATATTGCTGCCATTTGCCTTCTGGTAGCGTATTAAATTGGATAATTAAGAATATGTTAGTGGGCAGGATTTGAACCGTTTCGAATGGGCTGAATTTGAGTGGTTGTGGGCTGATTAATTAATTATGGCTATTTAGTGTGATCTTTTAAATGAGGGGTTACTTTTATTTTGGATAACAACACAGATTTTTATTGGGAAAATTTCATATATGGCAAACTTATTAGATTAAATAACATTATATGGGTATAGTTTATCTAATTACTTTATATGGGTATAGTTTAGTTATTTTAGGTATCTTTAATTTTGTATATAATTTTTTTTTATTTATACAATTATATTTTAAAAAGTGGTTTGTAACTGAAGCGTTAAATATGCTAACAATAAATTTAGATAATGCCACAATTTTAGGAAAACGTCCCTTTTTTTAAGCTAAACGTTCAAATTCAAAAAAAAAATTGTATATATATATGAACTTACCTTTTTTGTATATTTATATATGTACATGAATATATTAGTTAAACGTGACATTATATACAAGTTTCTAAATGACTTTTTATATACTCCAATAATATATAAAGTTAATATATATTAACTTCAATAATTTGTATATAACTACTACAATATACAAATTATAATCGCATATGATATTTTCCCATCTATATAACTAAATCCAATTACTTTGTGTACATATGTATATAAAAAAAATAATGAGCCTTTAATATACAATTCCCTACTACCAGCTATTAAAACAGACATGTACATATCAATTTTTGTATATGTATTTAAACTTAATACATACTAACTTCAATAATTTGTATATAACTAATAGAATGTACAAATTCTAATCATATATAAAAAAAATTCATCTGTATAACTAAGAACAATTACTTTTTTTGTATATATATAATAAAAACAAAAATAACATAAATATGCAATATAATATATACAATTACTAAACATGCAATTATACTATATACAATACTTAAGTAATATTTTTTGTATATTGACATCTAATTAACCAAAAAATTGTATCTAACTTTGTGTTTTAATACAGTACCTCATGAATATTATGTTCTTCAGATCCAACAACTTCAGAAGCATTTTCCTCTAATTCAATGTTTACAGCTTTCCTCTTTCTTCTTCCTTGTACTATTTTAATGCCTCTAGCTTTGGCAATGTTAATAATTTGTTGCACTGCCGTAGGGTCGTTTTTTTTCTTTGATCTAAGCTCTTCCATTGTTTGTTCTTGTATAACTTGATTTGATTTTCCCAATGACCCTACATCAAACCCAAAATCTTGAGTTAACCCCATTGAAAACGATGGTAAAATGTCAACAACATTGACATGCAAAGGAATACCTCTGGTAATCCTCAAAAATGAAGATGATTTATTCATTGTGTGACCAATTTTAGACCTATCAAGAACAAAAAATCGATTATTTCATCCAAATATATGAAAAAAAAATAATAAACAGAACACATATACAAATTTTGAATAAGTAAAAAAAAAAAGAGGTAAAAAACTAAAATTAAGGAGTACTTACGAAATTGACTTCAACTTCGGGAGGGAGTAATCTAATTTTGGACAACAATTTGAATTTCAAACCGGATAGCTGGAGTATTAAATGTAGGAGAAAAATTTGGAATGTGAAAAGGAGAGAGAAAATTATTTTGTGTATAATTATATACAAAATTAGAAAATAATGTTTTTATACCATTGGTTATATAATAGGTTGTGGACCCCATTCAATATAGCAAACAAAAATAAACTATAACTATATAAGGTAAATAAATTAAACTATACCCCTATAGTATAATTAGCTATGAATGTTTGTCATCCCATGTAATTTTTCCTTTTATTTAATGAAAAAGATAAAATAATAAAAACACAGATTTTTATTTAATTAAATAAAAAGATAAAATAAGGATTTTCAAATGGTAACCACTACAATTCGACAATAAATATATATATATATATATATATATATATATATATATATATATATATATATATATATATATATATATATATACTCAGTCTGTGGAATTTCATTCAGTGGAGTTTCGAAAAAATAAATTATATGTAAATTTTATTATTATTACTATAAAAAAAACTGTGAACTACATTAGGATTTTCTTGGGGATTAGAATGAAAATTTGTAGAAAAATAAGTTTTCTACGTATTTTCATACTGATCTCCATAAAAATCTCCATGTAATTCACATTTTCTTATGGTGTATCTCAAGGAGGTATGGAGACACTGTTTTCGAAAGATCACAAGTTCAAGTGCATCAAACCCAAGTAAAAGGACAATAAAACAATGAAAAAATACATAGTGAATAATAATCTAAAAAAAGAATAATTACAACAAAATAGTGTGATAATCAAAATACAAAACACATCATATAATTAACCAGAACTATAATTAAACTTGAATAACACAAACAAGTTTTGCCCATTAGGTAAAATTTGAGAATAATTTTTTTTTAAAAAAAATAAGCTAATTGAATAATATCTGGGGCAGAAATAGTTTCTTCAAAAATCATCAACAAATGAACCACCTTGAACTGTTTATTTAAGAAGTACTGAAGTGTCTTAATATCTTCAAGTCTTTCAACTAAGAAATTCTTTTTTAGAAGCCCGTTTACAAGTAGTTACTTCTTGGGCTTGGGCATATTTCAAACTCAAATCGAAAATCGATCGAACTAAATTTTTTAATTTTGATTTTGATTTTGATTTCAAAATTTAATATTTTGCTTATTTTGTTTAATTTTTGATTTTAAACTATATAAATTCAATTTTAAATCATCAAATTGAATTTTAAAAATTATTTGAGTAAATTTTTTTAAAAAATAATTACTAATTTTAATTATACTCTTTAATTATTATCATTTATAGCAATATTTAATAATATTATATATTTTATTAAATTTATCTTTCCTTTTTGCCTTTTTCTCATATTTCTCTCTTGCTTTTTTATATCTTTTCTCGCTCTTTCTCCTTTTTTCTTTATATTGTTTTTTTCCCCTTTGTTTTTTTCTTTTCTCTTTTTGCTGCACTTCTCCCTCCCTCTAATGCTTTTTTACCCTTTCTTTCTTTCTATTTTCTTTCGTAATGTAGTCAATGACTTGTAAATTAAATATTTTTTATCAATAATTAATTAATTAGATGAGTAGTTTAATTGTAAAAAATAAAGAGACAAAATAAATTTAAAATGTGTTACACACATATTAAAATTGAATTAGAAGAGAATTAATATGAATGCAAAAATATAGCAAATTAAGGAACATTATAAATGAATTTGTATGACAATATACTTCACAAGAAATTCAATGTAAAAAAATCAACTAATAAATTGCAAAATAAATTAAAATTGTATTTAAAATTTATTACACTAATATTAAGCAAGTAAATCGTTTCACAAATCCTACCGGCCTATGCTCTAAAATCAATTCCAAAGCCCAACACCAATGTGACCCAATTAAAACCTCTTGTCTGTAACTCTGAAATCTCAACTTTCGTCTTTGAAGTCACATTAGCTATACTCGTGTCTGTAGAGGCGGAGCTAGGTGGAGGTTTGTGGGTTCAGATGAATCTACAAGCTTTTTCATAAAATTGTATTTGCATTAAAAAATTAAATATATATATATATGTGTGTGTGTGTGTGTGTGTGTATCAACTTGTGAATCTCTAACAAAATTGATTGACAGTTCAGTGGTAAAGAAGAGTGATGAAAATATTTTGCACACATTTATTGTGGGTTCGAACACCTTTTTCTTTTGTCCTAAAATTAGAACCCCAAAACTCTTATTCATGTTTCGTTTATGTCCGTCTTCTAAATCTCTTCTCCTCTTTGAAACCATCTTGTTCTCCTGCAACTTCATAAGTCTAATGTAACTTATCATCGAATGCAATCATGAAATAATCATAGATCACATTTTAAAATAGTTCAGAGGAGTAATATGACTCTTCTTAAGTTAATGTGTGTCGCTAGAATCTCGATCATAGTTTAGGGTACTTATGCATTATTTCATAACACATGAAGATTTTTTTAAAAAATACAAAGCAATTTTTTTTAAAAAAAGTATGGATATTAACTTAATTTAAATACAAGATAAAAAACATAAGAATATTTTTATAAAATAATCTACACACATGATGGATGGATGTTCTACAAAGCAATCCATGTACATAGTTTTAAGGTGCCACACGACATAAAAGATGCACAAAAATATCAAAAAATAAAATAAAATATTCAAATGTAATAGAATCTCAGTCTAATTAAATATGACTAAAATTTCTATCATAGTATATTTATACATTATCCCTGAAAAAATAAAAAGTTGTAATATTTGAAACTGTTTTTACTCATCTATATGGTAGAAGTGCATTGTGAATGTCCAAAAAAATAAGTAATGAATTATTTTTGGGATAATCGTGGAGAATGACAAACTAAGAAAGGTAATTAAATAAAATAACTCTCCTTTCAATTATTCCCTTTAAAAGGCAAAATATCGGTTAGTTTGTAAATATCAGGCCCATCAAATTGTATAAAAAAATTTCCCCAAAACAAAACCCTCTTTTTTCTCTTTTCCCTTTATATTATAAAATATTTCTTCTTTCCTTCAATTTCTCCACATTATTAACCACAATTTCAATTTCAAATTTTTAACTTCTCTAGCACGCACGTCCTTTCGATTTTTCAAAAATATTTCATAAATTTCAAGGTACCGCCTAAAACTCATCTCAAGTTATCAATTTTTTTAATTTTTTTGAATTTTCTTAAAAATACTTTTTCACTTCACTTCTTAATCCCTTCAAATTTTTGGTTCAAACAATGGACACCCAATCTCCATCAGATTCACAAGAGGTATGTCATTGCATGTTGAAAATAATGTTGAACACCCATCATTTTTCTTGGATCTAACTCACAGGTTCATTGTCTAATTCTAATACCATGCAAGAGATCAAATTCAAACTCAATAATGATTAATGACCCATGTAGATTTGTGGATGGAGGTGTGAAAAATCTTCTGACGTTGATGGGTCAAGTAAGAAAAGGAAACATAAAACTGATGTTTTTACCGTTCATGATGATAAAAATAAAGTTGTTGGTTCTGGGTCAATCGAGCATCATAAGGTATCTATATAATTATTGTCTACATATATGTTTAGATTTTATATTATATGTCTTGTTTTTGTGTTGATTCACGTCTTATACAATTGTGATTGCATAAGTGTACAATCTATATTAGTATATCTTTGTGTTTCTGTTTATTCATGCCTTATACAATTGTGTTTGTATAAATATATAATAAATTATTGTATCTGTTTTTGTGTTTATACAATTGTGCTTTTATAAATGTATAATATATCTTACTATGTGCTTTCTATTCATATATTATACAACCTACTTTACTGCCTCCTTATACAATTGTGTGTATAAGTGTATAATTTATCTTAGTATCTGATTTTGCTTATACAATTGTGGTTGTATAAATGTAAATTTTATCTTACTATTTGTTTTTGCGTTTATGTTGATTCATCCTTTATAATGCCTCCTTATACAATTCAGGTTGTATAAATATAGTTTTTCTGTATGTATTCTAATATATGTTTTACTAGCCAATGAAGTCATTTTCAGAATTTCTTAATAAAAATTTAAATTATATACATATACATTAGTAAGCTTGTGAATTGCAACAACAAACAGAAAATGTATTTATACATATTATAGCAACTTAAGTTTTTAACTTATACACATTTTCAAATTATCCAAAATTCTCTATAACTTATGCACACAATTATAGCTTTATACAAATATACAATTCACCAGAAACACTAAATATGTGTATATATATATATATATATATATATATATATATATATATATATATATAACTGACAAATTCGTAAAAACAGACAACAGTTTCATACAATTATACAATTCACTAAATAACACTAAATGTGTGTGTGCATATATATACACACACACACACATATATATATATATAATAGATTCGAACAAACAAACAACATTCTTATACATTATACTAGAAATCAGCAATTCTCATATCAGAATTTCAAAATTATCAACAAATTTATCACAATTTTTTCTAGATTTCTAATCAACTATTCAAATCAATTAGGGACAAATATACACATCTCAATATACATTCAACTGAATTGATGAAAGTGAAAACGAAATCTGAATTTTAAACTGCATTGTTAACAAAAACAAAATTATAATTAGAGTATGTTTTCGTCATGAAATTACTTCCTGTTTTTATCTCTGAAAACAAATTTATCTCGCTTGTTTGATTAATACCTTCAATAGGTCGATCGATTTTTTTGAATTATCTTCAATGGAGCAATTTCGAGTGAAGTAGAAGAAGATAGAATGAAACTGAAACTGAAATCGCGTGAATTATGGGATCCTTTTCCTTATTTATCTACCATATTATACCTCCTATTTTTATTTTTTATTTTTTAAAAATTTGAATTGTATAAACGGCAAATGGTGTCTAGTGAATATACACAAAAAAGCATTCGTAGCAAATTAAAATTTTGCTACGGAACACAATTTTGAAATGTTTGCTATAGCCTACAATTGTGCATTTTTATTTGCTATATATAAAATTTGCCCAATATTTTTTAGGGAAAAGACTCAAATATACCATCAAACTCTTAGAAAAAACCTATTTATACCATTGTTAATAGTTTTAACGGATGATACAAATAAACTTTTTCTAATAGTTTGATGATATATTTAAATCTTTTTCCTTTTTTAGGAAGAAGGTAAAATTATCTCCTAGATTATGATCGAAATTCTTAAAACACACATTAACTAAACTAATGTCATATTATCCCACTGAACTCATTTTATATATAATATTGTACAATTCTGACTTATGCGGCACAATCTGTAACTCCACGCAATTAAAGTGCATAAGAGATATCTGGATACCACGTAAGTCATTTAGTGTAAAAAATTACCAAAAAAATGAAGTCATGGGTAATAGAACTTTAGTTTAATTAAGATATATAACTAGAATTTGGGTCATAGTAGGAAGGTATTTCTACCTTTATCTTTTTTTATTTGATATTTCATATTCATACTCTCTCCATCTCAATTAATGTGAGGTAATTTGTTTCGGCAAAGAATTTAAGAAAAAAATGAAGATTTTTAAAATTTGTTATTTAAAATAAATGATAAAAATTTATATGATAATAAATCATTTTATTAAAGATAATATAAATATTTTATAGTTTTAATTATTACATAATATAAAAATACCATATTTTTATTTTAGACAGACTAAAAAAGAAAGTAAACAAATTGAGACGGAGAGTCAAACCGGAATCACTAATCGTGCTTGAATGTTAGAATCTCTAATTGGATAAAAAGAAAGAAAAAAAAAAGAGTAAACGCGGTCAAATCAGTGTTCGGTTTGTATAATTTCAAAGAAATTTCAATGGTTCCATCAAAATTTTGATTGGTTTTGCTACAAAATCGCTAAATTTTTCGTCTCCTGATTACACAATCATCATTTTTTTCTGATTTTTTCAGGTATGTTATACACTATACTCTTCTATTTCTTCATTTTTTTTGGTAAAAATATATATTTTTTTCATTCGCATTTGACTTTGATTTATCTCTCCTATCCGAATGCTCAGAAATTCTCTGTTCTTGCTGAGTTTCTCGGCTTGGGCGGTGAATTTGTCAGGTTTGTAAATTTTTTTGAAATTTTTTAGTTTAATTTATTTTGAATCTGATTGAAATTGTGAGTTTTTTTTTTTTTTTTGATGTAGAGATATTGCGGTTTGGGTATAAAAATGGGTGAGCATTTGGTTGTGAAAGATGAGGACCGGGTCCGGGTTGGGAATACAGATGCATTATCATCATCAGGGGAACAGATTGAAAATGGGAAGAAGGCAACGGAAGTAGTGGAAGGAATTGGAGCTTCTTCTTCGAATTCGAAGACAATGAAGGAAAAGGAATTGGCTGTTGAGGAAGAAGAAGAAGGGAATGAGGAGGTGCCGTTAATTGGGGGTGCAGAGTGCCGTATTTGTCAAGATGAAGATTCTTTGAATAATTTGGAGAGTCCTTGTGCTTGTTGTGGAAGTCTCAAGGTGAAATTTCTTATTTTTTTAAAAATTTTTGTTGTTAGCAAATTTTGATCATTTGCGAAATAGATTTTGGACCTAACTCAAAGCTCAAAGCGATTTCATGAGATAAGATGACCATTTTTTTATCCCGCAATCAATGCCTAGGCAAAACATGATATGGGGGGCCAACATTGGATAAACCAAGAATTGAAATGAGTTTGACTCTGATACCAGCTAAAGAAATGGACTTTGAATTTAACTTAACCCCAAAGCTAGCTAATGAGATGAGGATTTCCCAAGAACGTGACCCCACATTCTAGATCCCGCAAATGATGTGGGAAAATTTTAACACACACATCTTACAGTTTAGGGGTTTTGTGAGCTTATAAGGTAGAAATATTTTCCTTATTGTTCGTATCTGATCTAAATAAATCAACCATGTGTTAGTGTTGTACTAGTTAGTCCATTATATGAATCCTTTAAATTCATTTTGCTCATCTAGTGTCTAAAAGGATCATCATAATAATACATCTATTAGGCTGACTTTCAATAGCCGACCGCTACTCTCCTCCTATATAGCTTGAGATCAGTTGTATTTTCCGAAGCTAACATAGTCAGGGTTCCAGATTTGCTCCAAAATTAAAAATATTTATGTGCTCAAATTGTACTATGTTGTATCCGAATATTTACACTTCTTAATTATAGACACTTGAGATAAGTGGAAGTTAATTGTTGTTTTATTCATGGTCAGTGAATTCGACCTCTCCGTTGTCAAACATCGTGCAAACTTTGGCTCTGATGCTTAGTGTACATGAAGAGAAAATCCCCCTGACATGACTAGAATTTCTTTGACCATTCAATTAGTTGATATATTTTCCCCCTAATTTGATCATATCTTGACTTCCTAAAAATTTTGCCGTAGAAGTCAGTTTTAATGTTTGTTGCATTAAGATCTGTCTCCTGGACATGTCAACAATCAATTGTTAACCCTCCGTTATCCGATATCTTATCTACACCTTCCAAATATTGCCCCTATATAGTTGCACACCACTTGATGTTGCTGTTCTCATTTTATTTTACTGATAAATTATGTGATCTCTATACTTGTATTTCAAGAGGTTTTGCTCTACATCCTGTTTACAGTTTACCTCACTTTCTTTCTTCAATTTGCTTTTTCTCTTTTAGTTGGAATAGTAAATTTGTACAAGTACTGATGGTTTTAGTGGAAACAATTGTTCTGCAGTATGCACATCGAAAGTGTGTCCAACACTGGTGCAATGAGAAGGGTGACATTACTTGTGAGATTTGCCATCAGGTATGTCTGTGTGTTGTTTTGCACCGTATCTTGCATGTTGTGAGACTGGTAAGAGGACTTTTCTATTAAATAAGCAACTTCTCATGTCTTGTCAAAAGGAAAAAAAGCATCCTCCAACAAAAAGTGCAATATCATATTTTCTTGTTTGTGAAGCTGTCCGTCTCTTTCATCTGTTATGGAAAAAAGGGATCCTTTTTACTTTAAAGCACATGGAACTGAATCATGGTAGTCAATTTATATATGCTTCATTTTTGTGATATGAGCATACATGTCAATGAGGATGTTTCTCTGCAAAGTACTTCAGATGGCACTAGAATTTCAGTATTGTAAATGTTTTATTTTTCTAAAATATCAACATTATAACTATAATTCGATGTATTATATATGCGTGGATGGACAAGATTCAGTAGAATTGCTTTATTTTGGATAGAATCAGTACTTCGTTTTATCAGACAATGTTTTGGCTATCTATCTGTCTTTTTGGAGAGCCTGGGATTGAGCGATTCTTTTAATTCTAGCATATTCTATTGGCCACCTACTTTATTTATATAATAAATTTCCATTTTCATTCTCAAATGCAGCAATACCAGCCTGGTTACACTGCCCCTCCTCGAGCTCGGTCAGAGGATACAATTATAGATATTGGGTGAGTTTAACTTTTCTTTAGTGCAGGTTTCTTTGTTAGGTATGTCTTAAATTTTTCTTTTTCAAGTAGCCTTTCAGTAGCATTGTTAAAGGCATGCTTGAGTAGCTCACAACACCGGCTGAATTCTCTGCTAGGATATGCGTGTTCTACTGAGGCACCAAGGTGGTGAAGCATTCACTTTAGACAATTCCAACAAACCAACAGTTATTCTTCTTAATTTAGCTACTTTAGGCGAGTCATAGATGGTATCTTGAAGAGGGCAACTCTAGACAATAAGTATAACAATTAAATCAATATAGTAATTGTTAAGAGAACAATACAAAAAGAAAAAATATGTAATATGTGATACCAATGAGAGTCATCAGGGCATTAAGGAGGAGGATCCTACAGATGAATATGCTCGTATTTAGGAACAGAAAATTGTTATAAGGAAACTACTGATTGAATCTGCATCTGCATATTTGGGGTGGTTTATGAACTTGATTGACCTGCCTTTGGCCTTTCACTTTCCTTTTCTTTCCCACTAATAAAAAGATTTAATATTCCTCTGTTGATATAATTGTTATTTGTCCGTACATATACATGTCGGTGTGTGCATGTGTGTATGTGTATTAATACATAAAAACAACTTTTTCTTGGGCTAGCTCATTCTAATGGCAGTTAAAGATGAAGTTCCAGATGTGCTTTGCCTTTGACAATAATATGTGCAGTCCATTGTGTCATATTATTACCCACTGATTCTTTTTCCAAATATTAGTTAAGTGGCGTTGGTCACAAGATTTAATATTTCTCCACAGTTCATTAGCTCTTTGGGTTGCTTAATTGTTTTGCAGGGGAGGATGGCAAATTGCTGGCACTCCTCTGGAATTACACGATCCTCGCCTTTTGGCAATTAGAGAGGCTGAACGCCAACTTTTGGAAGCTGAATATGATGATTATAATGCTACAAATGCAAGTGGTGTTGCGTTCTGCCGTTCTGCTGCTCTAATTGTAAGCATTTACTGCTATTTGTCCCAGAAGAAATCTAGAATTATTAGTAGATGTTTGGGTATGGATTTGGTTGAAACTTGAAAAAAAAAGTATTTTGAAGATGAAAAATGGTATTTGGAAGTTGAAATTGTGTTTGAACATGCATGTCACTTGAAAAGCATTGAAGTTTGTGAGTGGAAAATGTTCTTACTTGAAAAACTCATCTTCATAAACGAACCAATTCAATTGAATTTTATTTTTAGATTCTTTAATCTGTTAGAAAAAGATATAATCAAAAAGTCATTCCAATATATAACCAAACAATGCTTTGAAAATAATATTGGAAAAAAAAGAAAAAAATTATGTCCAAACAGACCCTATAGAAAGACGTAAAGGTAACTGTCCTCTCTGGCCCTAAGCCCCTAGCACTGCATTTCTATCATTGCTTCTTGCTTGATTCTTGTAGGAGTGGGTAGATGCTTTCAAAATTTTGAGATTTGTCTCACATAGATGTTGCCTCTTCCACTGTCCTTTTTCATTTACCTCAAGATTTTCTTTATCCTCTATGTTTCAATTGGCTGTGAAGAAAATATGAAGAGAAATAGTATCGTATATTTCCATGATATAGATGATAATGTATATACCATATGTCAGAGCTGATGTCTACACACAGGCACATATGCATGTATATACAAATTTGCGCTTAATTCTGATGATCTACATACAATTGTGGCAGTTAATGGCTTTTCTGCTCTTGCGACATGCATTACCTGTAGCAGATGCAGATGGAGATGACGAAGATCCCTCTGCTTTCTTTTCGGTAATTATTAATATCTGTTATGCTCTATCTACCTCTATCTGTTTCTCGTAAAAGGATTTATTATTCTGTTTCTCGTAAAAGGATTTATTATTACTGCTTGAATATAACTCCCATAAATGTATGGTATGCAGCTTTTCTTGCTTCGGTTAATTGGCTTTCTTTTACCTTGCTACATCATGGTCTGGGCCATCAGCATTTTGCAGCAGCGCAGGCAAAGAGAGGTTGGTGTTAGTTTTGCTGTTTGAACGATTTTCCTCAACATTTTGCCATGATGAATCAGTCGAATACATTGAAACATGCGCCATTTTTGGTTATATAATTAAATGTAAAGCTTGTTTTCATGGTTTGGTGAAAGCAGGAAGCTGCAGCATTAGCAACAGCACAATTTGCATTTGTGGTACAATCTGGGCAGCCAACAGGTGTACAGTTTGCCATGGCATCAGCTACACCATCTGTTCCTGCATCAACGGACTCTTCGTCTGTGCCTGCACCAATGGATCGGGTTTAATATTGTCACATGCGAATATTGGTTCCTGTCATGAAAGCTTCCAGCTGCAACGAGCCTCGTTTATTAAACGTAGATGCTGCGTCGTTTTGTAAGTAGTATTGTGGATATAATAGCAGCATCTCATGAACCAACAATTTTACCAAGCTGTATATTAAAATTCTTTTGATCTTGGTATGTATGTACGACATTTAGTAACCATTTTTCACATCTGGTTGAGACCAGTTTTGTATAATGTCTTGTAGAAACCTTCATTTTTTTATTTTTTTTTTGCATTTCAGTTGGCTAAATTTATTTTACTCTATTGTTAAATATAGATAATATGTATAAAGATTATGCCAATAGATTTTGGTAGCTTTTGCTTGTTTAAATTATCCAGGAAGACAATTACATATGAACATTCATGTAAAAGATATGAATAAAAAACATATGCAATTTCTAAATTTTTTTTTTTAAGTATTGACTATATTCATAAATTTATTTGAGTATCAGTGGCAAGGGTATTTTTAAACTACTCTTAGTAATAATGATAAGGTATTTAGGTGATGCAAGATAAATTTTAAAAAAAAGGAAAAACTATTTAATTCAATAAAATTCCTATTATATTTACTAATTTGCTCTGTAGTTTGACGTTAATGATTTAATATCAAATTTCAAATCATATAGAAGAGAGGAAAGAGTTGGATATATGCAAATTCATTTGAGTATTGTTTATTTAGAATAAATTACGTTTAATTTTGACCTTATGTATTTGAGATACATGTATCTGAAGTTCAAAATCTAATAAAATTTGTAAAGCGTCAAATACTTATATTCATAATCTAAAATCTAATAAGATTCGTAATATTAGAAACTATCATAAATTTAAGTATTTAACTCACAAACTCGTGAAAATGCTGTAAGTTATCCAAAAATAAATTCATTAGTTGGAGTTTTGGCCCTCTTCGTTGCTACTTTCTAGTATTAAGGAGTGTCAAAATCAAACTCAACCTGCTCAACCAATTAAGTTTGAGCTAATTATCGATCCGCCTATTCATTAACTCAACTCATTTTAACTCATTAAAAATTGGATTGATGTGTATCCGAAATGGCTCATGACAAATCATGTTAAATTATTTTAATTATTTTTAAAACTTATAATTAGGTACTAAAATAGTTTAAAGAACAAATAAAATAATTAAGCTTAAAAAAATTGAATTGAGTTTAATCTTGATCCGTTATATAACTCGTTATCTAATCTATTTTAACCCAAATAAATTTAAAATAATTAAGTTTTAATCCAATTATTATATTAACCCATTATAATCTGTCCAAATCGAATCGTAGGTCCCATTTACCTTGTAGTGTAGTGATAATGCCCTTACTCTCAAATTTACTATTGTGAGTAAAAAGAATTTCCAATTACAAATATTTATCCAAAATCAACAAAACATAAATTATCTATTTCAAATATTTATTATCCGTATATATATATATTTGCACTAAATCAATGAATAAGTATTTACCCTTTTGGGTCCCATGGCTTTTGAGAGGTAGAGCTGCTTGTAAGACGGATTAGATAGATAATTATGCTTGACAGTTAACAATTTGACTTATTGAATATCAAGTTTTAAATATATTAATTCACTAGCTAATTAGATTTCACATTTCTTAAGAAACTAAATAACTTTACAATTATATTCTTATTTAGTGTTTTTAGGAGTCAATTTTTTTTAATAAATGAATTAATTTTTTTTAATTAATTAATTTAATCAATGAATGTGAATTAATTGTTTATTTCTAATATGTTGGTCAAATTAGATAAAATGAGAATAATAGTTCATTTATGTATTGATTTGTGAAATGACAAATATTAAAGAATATTTATTCTTATTAGTTATTAGAGACGTCATATAAAAAGAAAAGAAATAATCAACAATTTATGATTTCATACTCTTTTTTTTTTTTCAACTCCAATTATATTCATATTCAATCAAACAAAATAATTATTTTGACTTACTTAAGCTCATAATTCTGTAATTATAAATCACAACAAAAAATATATAGAAATCTGAATTTTGAAAATACTTGCTCATTAACCTTTAATTCAATAATTGAATATCAATACTATAATTATAAATCACAACAAAAACTATATAGAAATCTGAATTTTGAAAATACTTGCTCATTAACCTTTAATTCAATAATTGAATATTAATAAGTCAATTTTATAATTAGCATCGATTACTATTTGATTTCGCCAGAAACCTCCACTACCCGCCCCCCCCCAAACCCCCAGCCCCCCCCCCCCCAAAAACAAAAAAAAAAAAAAACTGAGAATTGTAAAGAGAGACACAGAAAGTTGGAAATTTGATGTATATACTTGTAGATATCCTTGAATTTTTTTTTAGGGGTTTTGCAGTGTTTCTGTTCTTGATTTAATTTGAAAGGCATATTTGAGTTGTGGACATACAAAGCAAAAATAAAGCAGGAAAGCCAGTAAAAGGAAGTATTGAATTTTTTTTCCATGCCACTGGTATGCTGATTCAATTCTCTATAGCTAATGTTTCATTCAATTATTTGAATTCTCAATTATAAAGTTCCTATCTTTATTGTCTTTTTGATTTGATTGCTTCATTTTTCAAGTGAGACTGCACTTTTAAGCCAATTTACTGTATAAAGTTCAAATCTTTTCATATAGGGTTATAGTTAAAAGACCTATTTTCTTGGGTCTGCTCAAAGTATCAGGTCTTGTTTTTTCAAGTTTTCTGTTAAAGACCTATTTTCTTGGGTCTGCTGTATGTATCAGGTCTTGTTTTTTTTTTTCAAGTTTCTGTTGTGGACTGTAAAGCAAAATAAAGTAGAGTTGGAAGGTCATTAAGAAAGTGTTGGAAAAAATTTATGCCATTTGTATGGTGATTTAACCCTCTATAGCTGATCTTTCATTTGAGTTCTTGAATTTAAAGTTCCTAGCTTTCTTGTCAGTTATATTTGATTGGTTCATTTTTTCAAGTGAATTTTTTACTTTCCAAATCCATTTACAGTATAAAGTTCAAATCTTTATGGGGTCTACTGATAGTTTCCTAAGTGTAGTTAAAGACCCATTTTCTTGGGTCTTCTCTATGTATCAGTTCTTGGCTAAAAGTTTCTGTTGTGGACTGTAAAGCAAAATAGAGCACAGTTGGAAGGTCATTTAGAAAGTGTGTGTGAGGTGGGGGTGGGTGGGGAGTTTTGGGGGGGGGGATTTCATGCTATTGGTATGCTGATTCAACCCTATATAGCTGATCTTTCATTTATTCATTGGGGTTTTTGATTATAAAGTTCTATCTTTCTTGTCAATTTGATTGATTCATTTGTCAAGTGAAACTTTCACTTTCTAGACCCATTAATTGTGTAAAGTTCAAATCTTTTCTTATGTTGTATCATTTTAACTTCTCAGGTGAAGTTAAAGTGTAATAAACTTGCAGTGTTTAGCATTTTATCAATTTTTTGTTTCATGTTTCTGTTCTCTCTCTTTTTGTTCTGTAGCTTTTAGTGGTGGTCTATTAAAGGCACTGTTATTTGTTAAAATACCCGCTTACTGTTTAGGAAACTAAAAAGATAATGTATTTAAAAGCTTGATTTATGGGTTGGTTTGTTAAACTTTTGTGTATTCCAACTGGACAACAAGTACTCCAACCATTCCAATTTATGTGGCACCATTTGACCGGACACAAAGTTTATGTAATAATTATTCTTACTTGTTCATTTGTATGGCTGTAAATTATTTCGTTATGGGGAAAATGATCATTTTTAAGTTAAAATTGTTTCCAATTATGGAAATGTGGTCATCAAAAATTGTTTCCAATTATAGAAATGTGACATTCTTTTTAGAATGAACTGAAAAGGAAAAAGTGTCACATAAATTGCGAGGGAGGGAGTAAAAATTTGATTTTGATCCTAGTACACTGCTAGGTGTTTAAGATTAAATGGTGACCTCCTGCTACCTTAATTTGCAGTTATTGGAGTATCAGGGAGAAGAAGGAGCTTTATCTGTTTTTTCTTTCGTAGCTTTAATTGACTTCTGCTAATTTCTAGAATCTTGTACACTAAAAAGCATTCGGTACCAAAAGCTATGATCTTTTGGGACCTCAACGAGCAAATTGTTGTAGAACTATGCTCTGATCTTGCTATACTTCTGGTAAATTTAAAAAAACATGTGTATCGGTATTCAGCTTCCTTCGCTTTCCTAACTCAATGCTAAAATCATTTCAGGACAACAATGGCAAACAAAAGCATGGGGGACAATAGGACCAGGACTTCTGTGTCAATATTTATTGTAGCTGGTCTCTGTTTCTTCTTCTATTTGCTTGGATCATGGCAGAGAAGTGGCGTCGGGAAGGGAGATAGTATAGCTTTGGCAGTCACCAGGAGTGGTGAGAACTGCAATATCCTACCAAATCTCAATTTTGAGACTCGTCATGGTGGCCAAGCAGGTAGTATTGATGATTCAGGAACGGAAGTCAAAAAATTTAAGCCATGTCGTCCTCGTTACACTGATCATACACCATGTCAAGATCAAAAGCGTGCTATGCACCTCCCAAGGGAAAATATGATCTATCGAGAAAGGCATTGTCCGCCTCCAGAAAAGAAGTTGAATTGCCTTATTCCAGCACCTAAGGGGTATGTCGCCCCATTTCCATGGCCAAAGAGTCGGGATTACGTTCCATATGTGAATGCCCCCTATAAGAGCTTGACGGTCGAGAAGGCCATTCAGAACTGGATTCAGTATGAAGGTAATGTGTTTAGGTTCCCTGGAGGAGGGACACAGTTTCCTCAAGGAGCAGATAAATATATTGATCAGCTTGCTTCTGTAATCCCAATTCAAAATGGAACTGTTCGGACTGCTCTGGACACTGGTTGCGGGGTATGATTTGTACAGTGAAAACCTTTCTTATAGCAAAAGATATCCATGTCTCAGTTTGTTTACCTACTTGGAGAATACTTCTTGTTGTTGTGTTGGCTTTTTTGACTAACAATGTTTCATGATACCAGGTTGCAAGTTGGGGTGCTTATCTTTGGAAAAGGAATGTCATCGCAATGTCATTTGCTCCACGAGACTCACATGAAGCTCAAGTTCAGTTTGCTCTTGAAAGGGGTGTACCTGCTGTAATTGGCGTCCTAGGAACAGTCAAAATGCCATATCCATCTAGGGCCTTTGATATGGCTCATTGTTCTCGCTGTCTAATCCCATGGGGAGCTGCTGGTATAAATCTTGTGTGGTAGTAAGAATACCTTCTTGATGACGAATTGTAATTTCGAAAAAGTGTGACCTTTTAAAATTTTGGAAGACATTTGGTTTTAACTTCTTCTTTTACTTGTTTTTTCTTTATGGTTTATTCTTAGCCTTTTCGGTAGCTGTTCTTTTGTTGTATATCATAGTCTTTCTTCATGCAGATGGAATCCTCATGATGGAAGTTGATAGAGTTCTTCGACCTGGTGGCTACTGGGTGCTTTCTGGCCCTCCGATCAATTGGAAGACTAATTACAAGGCCTGGCAACGCCCCATGGAGGACCTTCAGGAAGAACAAAGGAAAATTGAAGAGATTGCCAAACTTCTTTGCTGGGAGAAGAAATCTGAGAAGGGTGAGACTGCTATTTGGCAGAAAAGGATGGATGCCGACTCATGCCGTTCTACGCAAGAAGAGTCTGAAGCTACACTTTGTAAATCGACAGATCCAGATGATGTCTGGTACGTCATCATTCTAAACAGTTCAGTTTTATATGTTGGAAATTCTTCCTACTTAAAGCAAAAGCTAAAGAGAATATGCTTCTTGCCTACCATGAGTGGCAAATTTGTGCTACTGTAAACCAGGTTGCTAAAACTATACAAGTACTTTTTGGAATGATGTGAACTTTTTTCCTTGGACAAATTGTGTTTAAAGAAGGTCGCAGTATGCGGAAAGATATCTAGAAGTCTCTATACTTACAGTTTTGTGATAATCTGATATGGTGGATATTTACCTTGTGCAATTACCATCCAAACCTGTTGGTGCAAGCTAGTTAGATGCATAATACAGAATTATTTCTAATAGCCTGGCCGCTTCAATTGTAGCAAAGTAATAGGATAAACTCTTTCATTTCACCTAATACTACGTATATTGCAGCACAAACTCAATTTTGAAGATCAAGTTTCATGGATTCCATTATTTTGCTTCTGTTGATATAGGTACAACAAAATGGAAGCATGCATAACACCAAGCAAAGGCAATGGTGATGATGAAGGTCTAAAACCATTCCCTGAGAGACTTTTTGCTGTTCCTCCAAGAATTGCTAATGGACTAGTTTCTGGAGTCCCCGTTGAGGCATATCTGGAAGACAACAGGAAATGGAAGAAGCATGTTAGTGCTTATAAGAAAATTAACAAACTCATAGACACAGGAAGGTACCGTAATATCATGGACATGAATTCTGGACTTGGAGGTTTTGCTGCAGCTCTTCAATCTCCCAAGTTGTGGGTTATGAATGTTATGCCTACGATAGCCAAGAAAAATACCTTGGGAGTCATTTATGAACGTGGGCTTATCGGAATTTATCATGACTGGTACGGCTTTCTCTCTCCTATGCTCAATTATATACTTATCTGGTATAGTTGTGGCTTTGATAACTTATCAAGGATTTTTCGTTCGTAGGAAGTTCAGTTCTCTTGCGACTCGATTTTGTGTGAGTGATTATTAATCTTGTATTCTCTAGTCTTTGGTTTTAAACGCAAAGGACCATCAAAGGAAACCTTTGTTCTGTATCAATGGCTTTGAAAAAAATTAAGGAATTGTCATATGAAAGGACACCTTGATCTAATGTTACTTTCATTTGTATTTTAGTTTGCACTTTTACTTCTTGTTTAGGTATAGTAGTGAACATAAACTTAGAGGATACTATAATCACGATCCTTTAGGTGAAGAGATAAATATAATAAGAGGCCGTAAGTATCTGAGTATGTAAAATTTAATTACACATATGCACACAACTATATAAGTTCTGCATTTGTTTCTAGCACCAAATCTTTTCTGCTTCGTGGGAATAAGGAATGTCAATCCTATGCAGGCTACTTTTAACAAATTGCTTGTCTAACTTTGTCTCTTCATAAGGAATTCAAACTATTCAGTAATTTTCTCTTCCTCTTGTCCTGCTGAAAAGCTACACTCTGATAACAGTTATTGTGTTTCAGGTGTGAAGCGTTCTCTACATACCCAAGGACTTACGATCTCATTCATGCTCATGGTCTTTTCAGTTTATACAAGGACAAGTAAGTATTTCCACTTCTCTTTTTTTTTCCTTTTCTTTTTTTTTGATTTTCAGCTCGTTCGCCGTTGAGATCAAGAACCTTAGATAGTATTGTGTCTGTTAAGAATGAGGTTAGATGCCAATCTGACATGACTGAAATTTGGAAATAAAAAGAATAAGTCGGTTACGCCACCATCTCCTATTTCATATGTAGAATGTTTTGACATGATTCCATTTTTATTTGTCCTTTACTACTTCCAAAAGTTCAAAATAATCAAACTATTCAATTGTCAAGCTTCAATATGATCGTTCTTGATCAAACTATTTTCAACTATTATTAATATATCCTTCAAATTTCAGTAACACTAATATAATATATAAGTTAAGTTAACTTCTTAAACTCAGTCAAAAGTCAATACCATGATATAAATTGACTCGAAGGAGCACACCTAATTGCCTCCTTTAACTCCCATTCTGAAAATGAGCTTTATGCAACTAGCATAACTATAATACTATGAATGAAAATCATGTCTTATTTTAGACCAACTTGCAATTTTCATTGCATCATGTTTATAACTGTCAACTTTAGTTTTAGACCAACTTGTGATTTTCATTGGTCAGGTTTGTAATTGTCAACTTTAGTTTTGGACCAACTTGCAATTTTTATTGGTGCATCATGTTTGTAATTGTTAACTTTAATGAGTCTGGTTTGATCATGTGACATAATCCTCCCTCACTAGATGCTTTTTTTGGGTAAGCAGAGATCTACACGTAAGCACTTGTTTTTTAATTGTCATGCCTGAACCAGCTTGTGCACACCTCGAATAATTTATGCGGTACTTGCTGCCCTCCACCAACAATAGGTATCAGGTAACGGTCTACCAAGGCCCGTTAGATGGGAAGAACTCACCTACTTAGTATTTTTGCCTCCAGTAGGATTTGAATTTGGGAGGTTGAGACCTCATGGTTCTCCACCCACTTCATTGACCACTAAACAGTAGACGCACCCTCGGTTGCACAAGTAAGAACTTTTCTAATTCGTATTAGAGTTAAGAGATATGTTCAAAATAAATACCATTTTTTGGAGGTTGGCTGGTTTGTTCGCATATGAATTCGATGCTAGAACAACAGGTTAAGCAACTACAAAAAGTTTGCTGAATTGATATATAGGCTAAAAGGAAAAATAGGTCAGTTATAATGGACGAATTCAGCAACTGTTTAGCCGCTTAAACTTGTAGGTAATTCTAAGGAGTAATTTCAAATTCAAGCACGGGGTTCCCTGTTGTATATTCTACAAGTAGAGGCCAAGTGTATGTTTGACTAATCCAGAGTCTATTATTTCTTGTTGGTAACACGGCCTGCTTTGTGCATCGGGCTGCTTTTTTTTTTTGTTGCTGTGTCGCCTTTATTATGGATAAGATTCCAGAATGTAATGGGGAAGAAGCAAAAATTGCTTTTGTGCTTTTGGTCAAGTTAGTATTCTAACATTCCTTTGTTGGCTTTTCTTTTTGAAATCATGAAGGTGCAACTTTGAAGACATTCTCTTAGAGATGGACCGTATTTTGCGGCCAGAAGGCGCTGTTATTCTGAGAGATGATATAGATGTTCTAATTAAGGTAAAGAAGATAATAGGAGGTATAAGATGGGACTCCAAATTGATAGATCATGAAGACGGTCCCCTTGTTCCCGAAAAAATACTGGTAGCAGTAAAACAATACTGGACTGTGGGGGATGATAATTCCACATCCACGCGATAAGATGCCAGTGAAGACAGTGATGGTTTAATGGATCCCAAGGACCAATACTTCCATTATCGAAGTTCAATGAGTAGCTTATTACAGAACCTTCAACACAAGAAATTTTTGGTCGATGAGACGAGGCTATATGGTGTATGTGTGTTTAACCTTTTCTATTGATGGATCCATAAATTATATTGTATGATATTATGCTTTGTAAAACTTGCATTCATTTATTTTTCTTTCTTCTCTTTGAAGCCCCACACTACATGATGGATCTTTTCTGAAACTTTTGATGTATTCTTAGGAGCATTTTCATCTCTGATGAAAAAAACAGATGTTGTAATTTGTTCAATTCAAGTGGGGAGAAACCACTTAGCTTTCCTGGTCTCTTGTTGGCGTTTGAACCCTCGTCTCTCGTGATTCATTTTAGCTTTCGTTAACTGCATACATTACCAAGATGAATGTTTTTTTCGTCCTCCTTCTAAAGGACGTTGGTTGCATCTTGAATCGTGTTGACAGATTTAGCAAGGGCGTTTGCCACGCCAGTACCTCGCTTACTTGTATGTCTCTTTGACACTTGAAGTCCTCATTGATATCTTGTAGTTTCTGGGGAATTTTGTGAATGTCATTAGCCATGTTAAAGATGATCATTGAGTCTGAATTCACAGCTAAAAGTCAGTAGCTTGATGAAATTTCGATGAGAGTTGTATGAGCTTCACATGTAACTAACTACCATCTCAAAGGGTGTTCACCAGTTGGTTTGGGTCGGTTATTGGTCAAAATTAAAATAATCAATTTTAAAATTATCAAAATTAAATCAAATCAAATATTATGTACATTTATCGGTTTGATTATTTTCGGTTTTGGTTTAGTTTGGTTTGATTTGGTTATTCAATTATTAACCATACATAAAAATAAAAGAAACAATTTATTCAAAACGTGAAAAAAGTGACAACCATCCATTCAAACAAAAAAATAGTTAGAATGAATGTCATTACAGAACTCTTAATCATTGAATTTACTGACTAAAACTTCAAAATTCACTATTTTGGCATTAGAAGAAAGAGACAATGACATTCTCAGTCACACAAAGAATTTTGATAGATACTCATATACATGAAAGATGAAACCAATAACAAAAATATTCTCAACTTGGATTTTTTTTTCACAAGTAAATTATAAATAAATTTTGATGAAATATATACAAAATCTTTAAAATTGTTTATGAATATAAATATTATGTATGTATTATAATAAATTTATGTATATAAATTTTTGGTTTGATTCGATTATTTCTTCAGGTTTTTTCGAAAAAACATAACCAAATCAAGTACTATTAGTTCTTAACAATAAACCAAATCAAAATCCAAATTAAATCGATTTATTTAATCTATTTAGATCGATTTTTATCCAAACCATGAATCACCCCTAACCATCTGTATTAAGTTTCCAGATAAATTTTGATAGCTTCAGAAATCAATTCCATCAATGTACACCATGGTACTAGACTTATTGTCCATATCCATATGAACATTCTCTTTGATTATCAATATTTGAAAGTTACTGAAATTAATTAATCTGAATTCAAATCGATAAAGGTAAGATGCTCCATACTAGAAAGTTCTCTATTCTTAAGACTCGAGTCCAAGACCTCTCGATAAGTAATCATAGAAGGTTAGATGCTCCATGTTAAAACTTGAAATATGCCATGTATCAAGTTTAATATGGCTATATTTTTGGTGATTTTGCTTGAACTCAAAACATCTTGTCTAAAATTATCAGACTTTGTCAAGTTCAACTCTAGACACCAGAGATTTGAAGTATATCGGAGCGCATAGACGTGTAAAAAAATCTTAAAACTTGGTACAGGTTAAATAGCGGTGTCCAAATAAGGTACACGCGAAATTTATACATCTCCACAATCATCTATCAGAGGAAAAAACATAGCTATGGTAGAGAACACTTGAGAAAAAGATTAACTCACTTGATTGATACACAAACCAATCTTGAACCTGTAGTCTTCTTCTACCTACAGCTAATTAGGGGAAACCAGACACTATAACAAAGAAAAAGAAGACATTATTTCCCTTTTTTTCTTTTTCAACCTCAAAAAGAAAACCAGTAATACAACAATATATGCAGAAACATATATAATTATATACAGATTACTGAGAAAGGCAAATACTGGGTAAAATTGCAGTGGTACATGCTTTAAACAAGGTCCAACAGTTTTGTCAGTCATCCTTGCAATCTTTATCAGGCCTAGCTTCATAACCCCCTTCTGGTCTTTCGACGAGTGCATATGGCATATACGTACCAAGTATCCTATCCCAGGTAACAAAGAAAGGCTGTGAAAAGTTATACTTGCTTCCGTAAAGTTGGTGGTGAATATCATGGTATGCTGAGTTGTTTTTAAAGACGATATGGAAGAGGTTTCCAGGTAGCCATAGTCCACAATGATCATCGACTGTTTTGATGGTAGCAAACGAGAAAAAGAAGATGGAAGCTCGAGGAGACATGCCTGAGAAAAGGAAAGCTAAAGCTCCACCGATAGTGTCAAGTAACAGACCCTCTAAAGGATGATTGTACAAAGCTCCGAATGCATATGGAACAACTAGCCGATGATGCTGAGAATGTATATGCTTGTATAAGAACTTGTTTTGATGCATGTAGCGATGCATAAAGTATTGCCAAGTATCTAAGATGATCATGGCAACAAACAACTGTCTAACAAGAACAAGGAAGCCATGTTGATTTCCATCAGAGTCACCATCATTACCTGTGACCTGTTCGAAAAAATTAAAGTTTAGTGAACAAGATAAATAATCAAACTTTAGCTTCCAGAAATGAATTGACATATAATCCCAAACAATGAGAAAGCTTGGAAAAGAGAGCACAAGTGCAACTAGTTATTAAGTGGACCTAAAACTACATGACAAAAGCTACTTGATTACGGCACGACTAAGAACAGTTTCAGTATCAGGTAATGAACATTCTAAAACCCATCAAATTATAATCTCCAAAGCATATGATGTTGGACGAGACATTTGCTTAAAGAATATAAGCAAGCCAACCACCAATTGGCTGCGGTATGCCAGAAGAGCTATGATGAGATGTCTGCATTAAGCTGTAACTGTGTAACTAAAGAAATGAAAACTAGGACCAAGAACTCCAAAGTTTAGATTGAAACAACATGGGCATAGAAGTACACGTCAACTGCCTCATTTGTGGTCATATAAGTTGAACAGAATGCAAACATATTTGGGATAAGGTAGAAGTACCACCCTAGACAACAACCAAAATTACAACCAAAATTCCAGAGACACACCTTAATTAAACTACGGTCCTTTTACCCCCGAACTCATTTTTTGCTAATTTTGTACACCTCTTTGGCTTACGTGGCATCCAAATATCTCTCACGCGCCTCAACTGCGTGGAGTCACATGGTGTGCCACGTAAGCCAAAAGGTGTACAAAATTACAAAAAAAATGAGTTCGGGGGTAATAGGAACTTAGTTTAGTTAAAGTATGTCTCTGATATTTCGGTTATAGTCTATGGTTGATATTGAAAAAAAAAAACTATAAAGATCATTGATTGCCATCATTTTGGAGTACAAGCAATCCCTGCATCCTGTAGGAGTCGCCTGCCATCTCCCACTTTAGTTCTAGTTAGGTTTCAACAAATGGCCATAAACTGCAAATGTTTTCCCATATGCCTCAAGCAGGGTGATGTTTTGTACCCGGCCCAAATATGAAATACCAAAATCAGATTTCCCCATATTTGGAAGAGAATACCCTTCTCCATAGGCTTCTTTCATCCTTACCAAATCGCCACACCCATTTGATTAAATACGCCGTATTGTATGCCTCCAAGTTCCTGATTCCCAAATCCATCCTTTTTTTCTCCTTCTCGCTACCAAGTCACACTTAACAAGATTTAAGGCTCTTATTCCTTACTTCCACTCAACAGGAAATTTCTTTTTGATCTTATCGCTTGTTTCATACATTGACAAGGACATGAGATAGGTGGAAAGTGAGTCAAGCATGTTGTTAATGAGTGCAACTCTACCTATTACAGATAGGTACTGCCTTTTCCAAGTCGCAAGCTTCGTTTTAAATCTATCCGCAATCCCATACCACACTTGCTTAGCCTTGTATTTGGCACCTGAAGGCATGCCCAAATAAGTTGTACGAAACTCTCCTGTCTGACACAAGGAAAGTAGAGATTTTCCTCACGTTAAACTTCAGCCCAGAAACAATTTCAAACAACAGCTGAATGACTCTTTAAGTATCTCAACTAAATCTCCTCAGCCCGGCAAAGGATAAGTCTATTTTTAGCATAAAGGATGTGAGAAGCTTCCAATCTATTAGAACCCTGTGTCCCAACATTAAAACATTTTATTCAATTCTAAGACATGGAACTGCACAACATTAGACTAATTCCTTATATTGCCAAGATGAATAAGAAAGCAGAGAGATCCTCTTATCTCAAGCCCTAGTATGTGGAGAAAAAAACATTCTGGTGTCCAGCTGATTATCACCGAGAACTTCACAATACATATGCATCACTGAATTCACCCAATCTATTTATCACCGAAGCTACTTTATTTTAATAGATAGAGCAAGTATGATCAATTTATCAATGCTTCTTCAAGATGAAGTGTTAAAAGTTGAGCGCCTCAACATCTCTGGAGACATACCGAGAAGAGAGAGGAATCCTAACATCTAAGAAACAGCGAGGAACCATAACTTCTATAACTTGACGTAATCTATCCCCAGAACATAAAATCAATTCTTCTCCTTTCTAGCATTGTCACCTATCAAATGACAAACAAATGATACTGAGCTACTTTCTATTCCAGATACTAAAACACTTGTAACTCAACCAGCAGTTAAAACTATTTGGCACATTTTGCTTCTGATAGTAACACAAAATTGTACTATTATTCCTGGTCTATCTTCCCTTTCCCTTCAAAATTAAGGGAATGATCTGCCAACCTCAGCATTTTAGAATATATACATACGAAAATTAAATATATAAGTTTAGACAAAAGAAGGCACAATGTTTCATAGGTTTATAAAAATATAGGGTACTTCAAAAAGAATAATCTCAATAACTATATATACCAGCTACATAGACAAGCGATATATCTGTCCCTGTATCAGCCAAAATCAATAAACAATAGGGAAGACATCAATAAGAAGTTCACCATCCTTTCCACAAACTACGCAATACAATTAGACTTAATGTTAGTGTCGAAAAAAATGCCTAAAACGTCCTCTTCATATTATTATATAAAGCATCACATATGCCTTCCAAAGCCAAAATCCATAATGAAAAACTGTCATTCCTCGTAAGTCGTAACAGCCTCTTCTAATGGAATTTCCTCTTCCAAGCCCACCACAGGGAATGAAATACCGTGCAAGTGTAAACTGCACATTGCTTACACCAAACGACATATTTTGAATCCAAAAACTCAAAGATCAAAAGTAAGTCTGAAACCTTCTGTAGCCAGATGGAATCCACCATTACAAGGTCCGTCAATCAATCATTTCACTATGCTCAACCCAAACTATATGGGGTTAAGAGTATGAGTCATCTATATGCATTCTGCCTTATCCAGTCCTATCTCATCCAATACTAAATAAATAAGTATCTTTTAAGGAAAATAGCCACAGACAGAACTATACAAGGAGTTGCTAAGGATCTTCCAAGAAAGAAAATAAAACTAATAAACGTGTGCAAATGTAACAATATATCAATCTCCACTTCTCTCCATATGTGAATATAAGAAATACCAGATAGAAATTTGAAAAGACCGAACTTTGCAATATAAATTCCACCGTCCTGCAAGACTACACAATTATGCAGCATAAAATCTAATTGTAAATTGTTTCAAAAAAAAAAAACTAAAGATCCTCAACATATTCTAATAAGGAACCATCCGACAGTGCCTAATTCAAAAATAGTAAACTATTCACTTTCATAACACCTCTAATCCCTCTTCCAACCATGGGGTATGAACACACAGTGCAAGTATAATTGCACAACACTTGCACCAATCTACATATTTTAAACCTAAAAATTCAAGGATCAAAAGGTATTCCAAACTTTGGTCAAAATGAAGCAGCAGCCACCAGTAAAGCTCAACCCACTTCAATCTCAAATTAGATGGTTATACTAACACTCTGTATCCAACTGATCAAACAAACGAATGCTCAAACCCAATTCAAAGTATCTATTCTAGCTAAATATGTTTCTTTTTACAGTGAATATACAACAACCATCTTCCATTGAATCGCGATACGATCAGCTAAAGTCAAAAACAATAACAAAGACTAATTAAACTGCTTCAAGTAACAATACAACAATCTCCATCTATCAAACTACCAACAATGGTAAAATCAATCAACAAATTTGCAATAAAAAGGGTGATACGGGTAACGAACCGCGAAGAGAACAGTAGCAACAACACTTTGAACAACCTGTTGAAGAAGAACCCCTTTAACAACCTCTTTCTTGGTAACCAAATTCTTCTCATCTTCATCTTTCTTAGTATGCAACCTATAATTCTCCATACCCCCAAGCAAACAATACAATCCTGAATAAACCCAATACACCACTATTGGCAAAATAGTACCCAACAATTCATCTGACACATGTAATCCTCCTCTAACAACATCATTATCAATACTCATATCTCCTTAAAACACAAGATTCTTGAAAACTATGATAAAAAGATTCAAACTTTAACCAAATAAAACAAGAATCTTGAATACTATGACAAAAAAATTCAAACTTTATGCATTTAAAACAAGATTATGAGGGGACTGTGAAAAGGAATTTTAACATTTATGTAAAATAAGAGTTTATTTATGGTAAAATGGAGGATTTGGAACTAGGGTTTTCAGAGGAGGTGGATTAAAAATTGAATTCTCTCCCAAAAATTGAAATTGGAAGGAATTCAAGAAAACACAAAAGTGTAAAGCAGGCAAACAAAAAAAAATAATCCTAACAATGATCTATTTCTGGTTGGTTATGTTCTATGACTTTTGTGATTTGAAAGTATTAATTAAAAGGACATTATTATTGTTATCATCAACATATATGAGGAATCTAGAAAAGCTTTTTCGACAAAGAGTACTAATAATAATAATAATAATTGTATTAACTATTTTTTTCTTCGTAAAATAGATTATTTTCCTTTTAGGGATTGAATAAATTATTTTTACCGACATGAGTTGTGGTGCACTAATTAGAGTATTTCATCCTTAATCAAATGTTTTGGATTGCAGTCTTGGTATGGAGAAAATCCTGTTGCAAGCGTCATCCCTAGGCCCTGAAGTGCGCGATTCAAATTTAGTCAGAACTTTAACGTGAACTTCGAAAAAAATAAATTAATTTTGAGATCTAATGACTTTTTTTTTTAATTTTAGGTCAAATCTTTCGAGATATTTTTATTTGTACGAGTAATTTATTTTGACTTTTTGTACAAATCATTAAGGTTATGTTGAATAATATTTTCTAGGAGCAATGATGGAGATAGACAATTATTTGTATTGTGAAAAATATGGTGCTCAAGTCAATTTGTATATATTTTAATTAGTTTTACTTATAATTATTTATTTGATAATTTTTTTTTTGTATATATATATATTGTTCATATAATGAAAATATGTGTGTCAGGGAGTCTTTAATTATGACTTCTGCCGGGCAATTTTTTTTAGAGAATATTGCACAAGTGTCGTAGTATTTTATTTGTAGAACAAGATTTTAGAGAAAATTTTGTTTTGATTCGTGACTTATGTTATTGAATTTTTATTTTGTGATATAACTTATACCACTAAACTTATGTCTTAAGATACGAATTGTATAATTCAACTTGTGCCTAATTACATGATTAGTGTTATATAATAAATGTTATGTAACATAACTTGTATCATTGAACTTATGTTGTGGACATTATCTGTACCACTTATGCCTTGAGTTATAACTTGCCACTCCACTTATGTTTTGGACATAACTTAGGGATAATGCACAAATACCCCTCAATCTATAATCGAATTTTCAGAGACACATTTATATTATATTAGGATTCTATTATTTTCTGAAGTTATTTTATTTCGACCTACGTGACACTATTTTATGGACCCAACGTTAATTGATTTTTTTCTTCAAGCTAGTGTCACGTAGGCCGAAAAAGGGTAGAAAATTATTTATAAAATAAGTTCAGGGGATAATAGGACCTTAGTATAGTATAAGTGTGTCTCTGAAATTTTGATCATAGGTTAAAGGGGTACTTGTGCATTTTCCCCATAACTTATGCTATTAAACTTATGCCTTGAGAAATGACTGAACATTTAAATTTACTGTAGTTTTATACTTTTTTTCATTTCACAAAGAATGAACTTCTTTGACTTGACACACAGTTTAACAAAATAAAAGAGATCTTTAAATTTTGTGGTCCTAAATTAAAGTTATGTCAAACGTGCAAAATTATCCTTTGATCTTATGGTCTTAAACATGCTACGTGGAAAGCTAAACTTAAAATATTATCAAAAAAAGAAAAATGTCTTTTTTTTTAAACGGACTAAAAAAAGAATGTCATTCTTTTTTAAATGGAGGGATTAATTAATTTTGAGAGGTAACTACTTTTTTATCTTTAATTAGAAGTTTTGGGTTGAGTCTATTTAAGTACGGAACTATATTTTTTTAAGTAATGTAAAACTTTTCGACGTGAATTTAAATTAATCAGGCTACAATATTGATATCAAATACAAAATTAAAAATTAAAAAAAAAATGAGAGATGTGAATACGTGCTGAACAAACATAGGAACAATGTGGAACCATTAAAATCGCCAGTTTCATTTTAACTACTTGGCTGCTTGGCTTTAATTGACTTTCAACTACTTAATTCATTACAAGCAATTTAGTGTGAGAGTTTGATATAAATATCGAGAAATTGACTAAAATCAAATTAATATGGTCTTTCAATTTTAGTTTAGGTTTGATTTTTTTTTTGAAAAAAAAGTTTAATTCTTCAATTTAACATTTAGTATACAGTATCTTCGATTCAACATTGCGTATAAAAATATCTTCAATTCAACATGCGAAAGATCTAACCTTTCATTAAAAGTATTTTAAAATAATAAGTATTACGATATAAATTTGAACTCAGAAACATTTTAAGATTCAAACTCACAATATAAAAGTTCTATATTTCCTTACTAGGTAGGTCATTTAATTGTAGCTGCTGAATTCATATGGTTTCATTAATTGAGAGTTTATCACCAAGTTGATGAATGCATTAATTATTTGTGGTGCTAGTATTGGTTGCTTCTAAATAATTTTATTATTTTGAAATTTTATTCGATGTCTGATATTATAATGAAAAACGATTAAATTTAGGTTGACATAAAAATTTCTAAGGTTGGAGGCAATTTCATATTCCTGACACAGTTAAGAATAAGGCCCGCTCTATGCTTAGGAAATAAGGCTTTTGCCTTAGGCCTTCAAATTTCGAGAGCCTCAGATTTTTATCAAGAATAAATTATGTGTAAAATTTTTATGGAAAAATTAATTATCTATGATAAAAAATATAATTTTTTATAAGATATATTATTGGGAAAATTGTATAAAATAGCAAACTAATAACCTAAATTAAATTGAATAGCTAGGGTTTGATTTAATTGTGCTCCATAGCAAACATTGACAAAAATTTGTCAGGCGTCTCTCTCCCAGAAGTCTCGCTCGCCACTCTCCCATTCTCGCCTCTCTCGCTTTATACACAGAAGTGTATAATTTCTGTTTCTGTTTTGTATAAAGCGAGAGAAAATTGTATATACACATGCAAAAATGTATATCTTCGTGTTATACATTTAATTATATAATTTACAAACATTTTACTTCAAATATTGCAGAGAAAAAGGCCAAAGAATTATACAATTGTGAATTATATAATTGCAGTGAAATACAATTTTTTCTAGCTTTATACAACAGAAGTGTATATATTGTGTTTCTGTTTTTGTATAAAGCGAGAAAAACATATATCTTCTTGCTATACACTTATAATTATGCAATATACATACATTTTAATTCGATTCAACTGTATGCAAAGCTAATTATACAATTGCAGCGAAATAGGCCAGCGAATTATACAATTTAGGCCAGCGAATTATACAATTTAGGCCAGCGAATTATACACTTTTATATGTATAGCGAATTATACAGTTTTTATGTTTGCTATGGAGCGCAATTATGCAAAGTTTGCTATATTATACAAATATGATTTTTTTGTTTGCTATATGTGAAAGTTGCCCTATATTATTTACCCATTTTAACATTTTTTGTACTTTGCTCTAAAAATAAGAATTGATAGTGAAAAGTGTTGAACGAAGTGAATAAAATTTCTTTTTAAATTTTAGTTTCAAGCATTACTACAAACATAATAAAATGGGGAATATCAAGTCATCAACTTCTTGCATTAAATTCTATGGTTCTAACTCCTATCTTTATTTAATATTTGTCAACTTATTACTTATATAATTATGTTAACAATTCACATAATAATTATCTCACTGAAAGGATGTTTTCAGTGTTGAGTTGATGAAATCTTACCTAAAATTAATAACTGAAAAAATAATATTAAAATACTAATAATTTTCATCTAAATAGTGTAAAAATAAATAAATTTTGAATAAATACGTATATAAAGTTCATTTATATTTAAGGTCCCGAATTGAAATTTCGCTTTAAGCCCACAATCACATTGAGTCGTCCCAAATTGAAAATTCGCCTTAGGCCTCCAATCACTTTAAGCCTCCTGGAGGAGCATTTATCATTTCACCACAATCTTTGTTGGTGTTACTTTTAAATGTTATTTATACCTTATGATTTTCAGTTTATTTTTAGATTGTGATAATTTGGTCCTCATTTGCATAAAAAATTTGTTTTAGAAATCTCGAATCAAATTAAATTGAAGTTAATTTTTTTTGAATCGAGCCAAATTGAATTGATTTGATATTTAGTGTACACTTTTTTAAAATCGAAGAATCAAATCGAAAATTTAATAAAATCGAACTGAAGAATCGTACATCCAACCCAACGTAGGGTATGTTTAGTTTTTAATTTTTTTCATGTTTAACTCGTTAAAGTATTTTGAATTTTTTTTTCTAGAAAAGATTAAACACTAAAAATAAAAAAATATTTATTTTTCAAAAATTAATTTTTAAAAAAGAAAATATTTTTTCTTCTTATCAACACATCCATTATAGTGTTTGGTGTAGTAGGAATTTGAATTCAATTATTCTCATTGTTATTATTATATAATATTGTTATGTCTTTGTCATGAATCTACCAAGAATTGCAACCCTTAAATATTCTTCTGTTTTACTTTTAGTTCTAAAAAAATGTATTAAAGGTATCTTTGAATTATATTGATTTTGATTCATAAAAGTATCTTTGATGTTATTCTTATATATTATATATTTGTCTTTTTCTTTTCTCAACTTGACAAGTGAAATTCTTGATAATTTTTGTTATTATGTGTATAAGTTGACATGTTATGAAGAACACGTGTAATTAAAATACGTTAATATAAAGAAAATTAATCACCAAAAAGGAGACATTTCTCTCCCTTTCAATAATTCAATATATAATAATACATGAATAGCTATATGGTTTACTAATTAACAATCATTCGATTTACAAAATCATGTAGAGGGATTAAAAATGCATGTTTCAATTACTTGAAAGATATATATAATAGTTTAAATATTAGAGGGACCATAATCAATGTTTATCAAGATCAGAGGACTAAAACTACAATAGTGTTGATTAATCACTTCCATCCTTGTTAAACCACCAAGTCAACACCTTCATTTTCAAACTGTTGTTTAGTTTCAACTAGGGGTGGCAGGGGGACCGGGCTATCCCGCCCCTGCCCGCGTCCCGACCCGATCCGTGTCCCGCCTGGCCCATCCTCTTATGTTTAGGGGGTTTAAGGGATGGGGGATGAGGGGACCGTTAAGGGGCCGTTCACCCCTGTGTCTTGGTTGACCCGGCCAGGTCTTGGTCCGGTTGAACCGGTCGGTTCGCGGGATCCCCTCTTTTTTAATTTTTTTTTTCAAAAATTTACCATTTTAATCCGTTGGGGAAACGGCTAGTGGGCCCCCTCCAACGGATTTATGCCACTTTTTGTGTTCCCAAACACCCCCTACCACCCCCCTACTTTTAAAGTTTTTTTTTAAACCCTCAAGTTATAATAATTACACTTTAACCCTTTTTAATATTATAAATACACCTATCTCCTACTATTTCTTACAAATCATCTATTCTCATTTTTCTCATCTATTTTTCTATATCCTCTCAACTCTTAACTCCCAAGTGTCAATCTTAATTTCTACTTCCATTTTAATTCTCATATTATTATAATTCACATATTTCAATTTTCAATTCGAAATTTTCATATTATATCAATATATATAATTATATTATCTCATATTTGTTATCAAGTATTGGTTGGAGTTTCAAATCCACAAGCTTCAACAATCGGTTTAACGTTTGCTATTAATGCAGACGTTTGGTATATTCGTTTCATAATATTTCTATTTTATTTTTCGTCTTTATTTTTGTGCTATTATTGTTTTTATATTACACTCTATATATAATTAAGTATGAGTTCTAGCAAAAAAATATAGCGGTAAAGGAAAAGAGAAAGCACAAGATAACGAGGAAAGTAGACTTTTTAAATTATTTAATTTTGATAAAAAAAAAATAGTAAAGAAAAAAAGAGTAGTAAAAGTGGTGGTACTTCATCTAAATCAACAAGTAGAGTTAGATTTAACATAAATGATTCTACTTATGTTGATGATAGTCCTTATGATATTGAATAAATGTTCAACTTGATCACGAAAGTTTAGAACGACGTTATGGTAATATTAATCCTAATGTTGATGAAAATTCAGGTGAAGAAGTAGAAGCTGATTTGGGAGAAGAGGAGTTAAAAGAAACACCTACTAGTTCGGTGACAGAAGTTTCAAATGAGACTATCAATTTACCGGAGCAAAATTTTGGGCATCCATCCCTTATACCTCCCACAAGGGAGAAGGTGAAGTATCAACGCCCTAAAACTTCTATTGTGTGACAATTTATGACTTTCGATAAAGAAAATAGTGTTGCTATTTGTAACAAGTGTAAGCAACCTTTTAAACATAAACAAAGTGGGGGTCAAGGTGGAACAGGGGGATTAAATAGACATTTGTCATCTTGTGTGCCGATTCAATATAAAGAAGCTAAAACATTAGCCAATAGAAAAAAAGGAATTTCAATTAATGAATTTGATATTACCGGTAATGCATCGATATGGGCTTCTAACATGGTTCAAGGAACATTAGATCCTTTTAACCCCGTTGGTCCAATAACACAACGTAAATATAATAAGAAATTAGATCGGAAAAATTTAGCTAAAATGGTTTCTGTTTGTGGTTTGCCTTATAGTTTTCCTTCAAATCCCAATTCTATTAAAAATATTCAACAAACTTATAATCGGGATTATAGAGGCTTTTCAAAAAATACTGTTAAATCTGATGTTTTTGAATTTCAAGGTAAACATTGTCAATTTCTTCGTTGTATATTTAGCATATTAGATAGTAGAAAGTCTATAACCTCGGACATGGGTCGTAGTGTTAATGAAAATGATTATTTAGCTATTACTGCACATTGGATTGATCATAATTGAAATTTGCAAAAAAGAATTATAAGTTATAAACTATGTATAGAGAAAAAAACTGTTGCATATTTAGCTTCAAACATTTTAAGTGTTTTAGATTATTACATGATTATAGATAAAATAATGTTTGTCGCATTAGATAATGCATCTAAGAATACAAACGCTGCTAAAATGTTAAAAATTAGATTATGTCCAATTGACAATAATATTTTTCATGTTAGATGTGTTGTACATATATTAAATTTAGTTGTACAAGATAATATTTCATTATTTGATTGTGGTAGCGTAAAAATTGAATATGTCAATACCTGGATTTTCATACAAACAATGCTGCTAGAATTAGGGAATTTAATGAGCGTTGTTTACTATGTGAATTGTCACCTAGAAAAATTTCAAAATATATTAAAACAAGGTGGAATTCTCTTTACGAAATGCTTTCGGTTGCTTACAAATATAGAAGATCCATACAATTTTTTTTAATGCTCATAATGCTGACCAATTAGATAGAATTTGTGATGAAGATTGGGAAGAAACTAAAGAACTATTACAGTTTTTAAGACTTTTTTATGATGCTACTACCATGTTTTCTAGAATTTATTATCCTACTATTTCATCCGTATTAATAAATATTTGTGCTCTTACAATTCAATTTTGTAAATATAAAAAGATAGATAAATTTAGAGTTGCAATTGAAGGTATGATTGAAAAATTTTAAAAATATTTTTTTACTATTCGTCAGGTTTTTTTATCGGCTACTTTACTTCATCCTGCTTATAAATTACAAGGTTTGCAAGACCTTGTTGACACATTTTATGAAACTTTAGAAATTTTACCGGAATAAATTCCAAATTGTCAAACGTATGAGTCTAGCATAAAAGTAGAAGCAAAACTGAAAAATATAAAACTACGAAAAATTTTCAAGGAGAAGTTGGTCAAACTTCTAATGTCGAGATTGATTTGTCACTTCCAATTTCAACTTATGTGAGAGGTATTCTTGGTCTTAATTCTATTAACCGTGATGATTTTGAAGAATATCTTAATCAATCTTTAGAAATATTGGAAATCAAAGATGGCAATGAAGATTCATTAGGATGGTGGAGTAGGCGAAGCGATGCATTTCCAACTTTGAGCAAAATGGTTCGTGATGTTCTAGCTATTCAAGCTTCATCAGTTGCATCGGAGGCTGCTCTCATTGTGGCAAGGTTTCAAATTGGTTATCATAGACATTCATTGGCGGAAGACAGTTTGGAAACAACAGTTTTATTTAGAGACTGGTCAAATGCCGGAAGGAGGAATAACAATTTGCCAAAGTTAAGTAAAAAATAAGCAAGTTGGATCAAAACAATAATTGAATGCAGTGATGATGAATTAGAGGCACAAGAATTTCTAGCAAGTTTGCCAACACCGGAGGATATCACCATCGATATGATGTGACAATTAAAATTAAATTTTAAAGGAGAAAATAAATATTTTTAGATTATATTCGAGAACTAATTGAAACAGAACCCTTCCGAGAAGGTGGCTGCGTAAAATTAGTTACTCATCTAATATCTGTAACAAATATTAGTTTTACGTATGAAAACTTATTGAAACAGAACCCTTCCTAGAAGGTGGCTGCGTAGATTAGTTACGCCACTACTATTTGTTAATTGTAACTTCTAAATTCTATTGAATAAATTTGAAGGTTTTAACTTTTGTTCAAGTTTTTTTTATACAATTATTGTTTTACATTTTAATTTTAATATATACAATTTAATATATACTAAAGTACTAAACTAACTTTAAAATACTTAATTTAAAGTTTACAATTTACATTACTTTAAAATATTTAAATTACAAATTTAAACTTCTCAAATTTAAAATTTAAAACTTTAATGTTGAAACTTGAAATTTTAAACATGAATCTTGAAATTTGAAAATTGAAACTTTAAATTTGAAAATTTATTTTGATATTTGAAAATCAAAAATTAATAACAAAATTTATTAGCTAAAGACGTATAATTTCAATATAAGTATATAAGTATTTAAAAACAAAAAAAATCCCCTGTCCCGTCCCGTCTCGTCCCCCCTAAATCCCATCTCATCCCGTATATATAGTGGGACGGGATGGGACCTATTTTTGTCCCCCCCCCCCCCCAATCCCGATCCCGGTCCAAATCCCCTCTCTCCGTCCCCCGTCCCGTCCCCCAGTCCCCTTCCTTGTCCCCTTGCCAGCCCTAGTTTCAACAAACAAAAATAATTGGTCATTGAAATCTACCAAAAATCATACATGAACTAAAACATAATAAGAAAGCAAAGTAAAAATAAAAAAAATTACTGAAATAATTAAATTATGGTTGTCTATAATCTATGTATATGTTTAGGATAGTTATAATAACATCATATATTGTATACACAAGAATTGATGCATTAGTCTCCTAGTGGGTTTTCTTAGCCACCCATGATGTTGGTTTTTTAGATAATCCTGCTCCCATACCGTTGGATTTGTAGCTCGGCATTCCATCGGTGGGTTTGTTTATAATCTTTTCCGTTTTGAATGTCTTCTTGAATAGTTATAACGGCCCATATGAGCGAGATATACTTTATGGGGGGAGGGAGGATGGACATAGTTTTTTCAGGCAGCAATTGTTTAGTCCATGATTTATTGGTTGGTCGGTGCAAGGATGGAATTGGAACACATTGATTCCGCTCATTCCTGTCCTCCGCTTCAGGGTCTGTCCCTCGGTGTGGTCAGAACTCCATACTATCATACAACGAAGCTTACATTTCTATTATGGGAACTTTGTCTGCATCCATTCCCGATTCTTTTTCACCTCAGAGGATCGTGTTGGGTGAATTATGACCTCGTGCGATTGTGTTGGATGAATATGGCATCATGTGATTATATCGAGTGAAAAACAACCCTTTCGTCACAATACTTATTTATGAGCTAACTAGTCATACTTTGTCCACGTATCCTACAAGGAGACTCTTGAGAGCCAAAAGTATTAAAGGAGTGGTCATAAAAATGGGTGTATCATGGTATTGCAAGATGTCTTGCCTAAATGAATTAGAGTTGCAATGATAGAAAAGTAAACAAAAGGAGTTCATCAAGGCTTTTTCCTCGAGTCCTATCATGACCGCACTCAACAAAAGAACTTTTCAAAAGGCGTTTCCTTTTTTCACTCATGTGATATTGTTGGACTGAGCTTTCGTTGATTGTCTAAGATACTCTACTGCTGCCCTATGTAGGACCCTGAGCCATGTCCCAGTCCTAGTGTGCCTAATCTCCAATAAAACCAACTAAACATCATTGGCTTGGTCAACCTTAACATGACCAACTACCTAATACTATGCATGTTCATCAAATAATATTTTTGTAGCTTTCCTCAAGATTTGGCTCAAACTCTTTCGTAGATTCTTATGTGTTACTCACCCGTTCACCACTTTGTTCACAATTCTTTTCACCTCCTGGGCGAGAAAAGCTATCTTGAATTGCATCTGTTAATCTTATAGCTAGCGTTGTTTATGAGTCAGGAGCAAAGTCTTCTTTTTAGTATGATTGGACGTTGTAGTGGTAGATCTAGTGAATCAGGCATACTATTTCCAAACCTTCTATGAACATTTCTTCTCTTATGTTTTTTTTTCTTAAGTAAAGATTATTTTTCGGCGACCCTATTATTTTTCCCCCACTATCTTTAAGGATAAAATAAGATCTCTTACTTTGCTCACAAGCCCTACTAATGTAGCAAATTTGGTTGATGGCGTGTTGTTTGTTCTAGCACAATTTCTGAAATGAATATGTTCAACTTATGTTTGTCATGATAACTTCATTTATATACAAATTTAGGTCTGAGGTTGTAGAGGTTACAAGAGTTCACTTACTTATTATAAAGGGAAAAAGGTTTGAAATATATTTGAACTTTGACTGAAATTGTTGTAACAATTTCAAACTTTGGACATGACCTATTAGTCCCGCTCTATTTAAAGTCCACGTAAACATCATAAATATTGCATCATTAAAAATATTAACTTATCTAGCTGGGCACTTATATATCATTAAAATACCTTATTAAATAGTGCATGGGGGTAATAGATCATGTCTAAAGTTTGTGATTATCACAACAATTTCTGTCAAAATTCAAATATATTTTAGACATTTTTTTCTAATATAATTTAATTTGAAGATGCCAAAGATGGGACTTTTATTAATGATAAACAAAAAAAAAATCAGCTTGTAATCATGGAGCTCCAGTTGTGTGCCAGCGATGTGAACGCCCATGAAAAAAACACCTCACCTCAGTAGCACTAGAAACACTTCCATGTTCGGCTTGTAATCATCTGGATGCTAAAACTTCTCATTGTCAGCATGATTCAACACCAACGAAGACTTCTTCAATATGAATGTGACATAATTTTACTTAAAACAAAAGGCGTGAGTCGATTTGGATCCTTTCCTATACCTCTCTCATTTTCCCATTATTTCAACTTACAAGTTTTCCTCTCACTAGAATGAACCCCAAAGGAGTTGATACAAGTGTTAAAGATAAAAAGTGTTCAGTTGCCAAACAGGCATTCTGAGATCTGTTATTAAAATTATCCTATGATTCCTCATTTATTTTTTGTATGTTCAGCTTCCTTGATTCAACTCGCCTATTGTTTATTCCTATAGCATGTACCCAGTATTTTGAACTCTTCTTATTCTAAGATATGACATGTTTTTTTTCAATTGAATAATTGAGTTTGCTTGTTGTGGAAATTCTTGCATATTATAAAATTGGTGTCTATGTGTACCTAGAAAATCAATAGCATAATTAGTGAAAAAATCTGCTAACATATTTGTCACACCCCGAGCTACCTTCGAGACGCGGACACGTAACCTAGGACCACAAGTGATCCCAAGTTAATCCTGCTGGCATGATCATGAGCATACTAAAGAATATAAATTGTTGCAGAAGCTAAATCATAAATTTAAACTGAAAAAATGGGGAATACCCATATGCTACAAGTAAGATAAATGAAATACTGATGAGTTTAATAGTAAGCTGAAACTAACTATATCTTAAAATAATATCTAAATTACTAGAAATAATGGGACAAAACCCAGCTAAATCTAGCAAAATTGAAACTAAAAGACTAAATACTGAAAAGAAACTCATGACTATTGTCCTCGGAGAATGAGGACTCACCACTGAATCTGCTGAACTAAAGATTGAAAATCGATTTATGTGTAATTTGGATGCTGAGAACCTGAACCTATATCACAAGAAGATGTAGCGCACATATGCGTCAGTACTTGGAAGGTACTGAGCATGTAGGATAGGATAAAGCTGAAATAAAACATAATTGAACAAGCACAAAAGCAAGTATAATAATCTGAACATGATATAGAGATTCTGAGCTAACTGAATGCAATGACCAATTTATAACATGCTGAAACTGAATACTGAGTATACTGATAAATGGTCAATGCAAGAGAGTCTGACTGAACTGTGAGAGCTACTAATAACCGATAATATAATCACAGGGCTAGTAGTTCTGGGACTTATTGATACGCTGAACCCTAGTCCAACTCGGTATTACGCTACTCCCATTGATTTACATAGTCAATAGATTATGTCTGAATTTTCTGTAATTATTGGATAACTCAAAATTGAAATGTAAAATGAGAGTGCAACATTTAATCTGAGAATGATGCATTAAAAACTGAGGCATGTATAACCGAATAGCTAAAATATCTGACATAGCATATATAATTCAAGAACTAAAGAAATACAAAACTAGGGTTATGAAATTTATGTGACAAACTAAATAATAACTCTACAATCTACTTTGGAACATATATTTAATAAATTCATGAAGTTCTATTAAAGTTCTAGAAACCCTAGGTTTTATCATAATAAGAGAATCAAGAACTGACTGAAAACTAGGGACCCAATGGATGAAAGGAACCCACTAGTGAAATCCCACATACATGGTGATGAAATTTACGGAGAAACACTTAGATTTCGACGCTGGAAATACTGGAACCTTGTTGCATTCTTGAACTAGGGTTCTTGACCTTTTTCTCCTTTTTTTGCTTCTATTTTTCTATGTTTTGATTAATGATTTGACTTAGGGTAAGTTTTAGTTATGTTTCTAGGATAAAACTAACTAAAATTTGATGAATTTGGGTCAAAACGACGTATCTTAAGGGTTTAAACGAAGTGGAAAAAGACCAAAAGACCCATGGGTTACTTGCTGCCAGACCAAATGACGATCTGGACAGACGGTCCGTCGTTCGAGTCCGTAGGTTGAGCCTGTTTGACAAGCCTTTACTAAAACGAGCATAACTTTTTATTCTGAGGACTGATTTTATCAAAGTCGGTGGCTATAGGAAGCTAATTCAATTATCTATATTTTGGTAGGTCATGAGACACCTAATTCATTTTTCATAATAGTTTTGATCATTTGAAATTGACCCAACTGTGTTTCCCCCTTAACTATCTATAAATTTCCACCTACGGACCATAGGTCTATCTACGAACCGTGATGGTTAATCGTGGTTCTTGTCAGAGAGTGAGTGAATGGGGTGTCGATCGATGGATACAGACTACGGACCGTCGGTCCGTCCGTCACTTAGTCAAATTTTCTAGATTGTGGGGGGAATCTGACTCCATCGACGGATGTGCAGGACAGACCGTGGGTCAGGCTGCGGTCCGTCGATTGCCAGCGTCTGTTGCAAATGTAGATTTTCTAAAAAAACTAATTTCTGGTCTGTTTTGGATACGGGGTATTACAATGTTCCCTCCCGATATGTATGCACCACCTCCACCTTACTATTCAATAGCAGGTCCCTTATATAGCTTATATCCCGAGTTATCAACCAAGGAACCTCTCATATTTCATTTATAACTTTTTGAGCCATTAATGAACCAGTTTCAATAATCAAAGGTACTAGACTGTGTTGTAATCAATAGTCTATACCAATTCTTACCGCCTTAATTTCTGCTTCAATCACAGAGACCTCCTCTAATAACCTAGTTTCTACATATATTATCTCCCCTTCTTCATTTCTGATACAGAAAGCCATTGATCCAGACCCAAACCTCACTGAACCATTAGTGTTTCATTTGAATTTTCCCCTCGAAAGATGCATCCATCTAAAATTTTGGTATGTATCAATGGGGTGTAACCTTCCAATAACTGCATGATCAATGGCCAACTTTTAGGGATTCCTTCTAACCATGGATATATATACATGGTAAACAAATATATATATATATATATATATATATATATATATATATATATTTGTTAATCTCCAAAATTATGATATGTTTAGACATAACCCTCCCATGTTTAATGACATTTCTCCTTTTCCAAATTTGCCATATTATAAAAGCAAGGATTACTTTAAAAATAGGCTTTAATTTAGTAGCATAATCAGTCTTTCACAATTCCTCCAACACTTGCTTAATTCACACTAACTAGTATCGTACTCCTTCAGCTTCATTAAACCACTTCCAAATATGATTAGAATCAGGACAGTTAATAAATAGATGTACAAAGGATTCTTGTATCTTGTTTTTACAACAACAACATATTATAGATTCTGCTATGCCTCTTTTGATCGAAATTCCCTAATCAAAATTTTTCAAAACTACATCCTCCATAATAGGAAGGAAACCTTATAAGGTAATCCTTTCACCCGTATGTTAGGAATATTCTCTATTGGCTCCTTCCCGTGTCTGCATAAATCCATGTTGTTCCTACCTTGAATTTTCCAGACCACTAGGTATCCACCAAGGTTTATCTCTACCCCGGGTAAGTACCAGATTTTCCAAGACATTGTGAATGTGAATGCATACATCCTAGTCAAAATTTGACTGTAACATTGCCTGATTCCATCCATCATCATTGACCAGTTGCATTACATATTCCACTTGACTATGATCCTTCTTGGGATCCATATGAAAATACAGATCCCTCAGCTGTGTCAAATTATCAAACCATACACTAGCATGTCCCTCCTTTGATTCCAACCATTTCTATTGTTAAAAAAAATAACATATTTTTTCATACTTGTGATCCCCCTTTCCATTCTACAATTGTGGTATGTGTCTCTTGCAATACTTGTTCCACATGTAATTAGACCACATAGTATTACTAGTCCTGAATTTTCACCGTAGTTTAGCAAATAAAGCCTTCGAAATATCAAACAATGATCTAAATTTAAATCCTTCTTCTTCCTTTGGTACACAAATATCCTTCCATGCAATCCAATGAGTAAATTTAATTTACCCTCTTCCTTGAAATTCCATAAGAATTTGACAAAATAAATTTCCTTTCCATAACTGCAGCTTGTTTTAAATCTTTTTTATCAGGTCTATGAAATGCACCTTCCTTTTCTTGTGATGGTCATTAGAGCAGTCCAAGTACATCAAGGGAAAGCTTCCTTTCTGAAACCAGTGGTCTCTTCCACCAATTGTTTAGAAACTATTATTGCTTTATACTGTATAAATAAAAGGAACTCTTCTCCTTGTTGATCAACTGTTTTGACTGCTCTTCATATTTCCTCAGTACCTCAATCATAAATTGTAAGGATCTTTATATCTGCATGTGCAAAAATAATTGCATCATCTGCATGTGCCAAATTATTTATTTATCACTCAATTAAGGTAATTCATAGCTTTTATAGTCATAGTTATCAAATAAATAATTCATAGCCTTGGATAACACTTCTGTAGCTAAAATAAATATAGCAGGAGATAAACGATCTCGTTGCTTAACCTCTTTGGTAGAATGGAAAAAACCATGACTTCAGCCATTAATTAACACCGAGTACCATAACAATCAGTCTCCAAATCATGTCAAGCATCTTTGCATCAAATCCCATTTTCTCAAATACTCTGATTGAGAACCTCCATTATACTCTATCATAAGCTTTGGTCATGTCAAATTTTATGACCACGTTATCATGCTTACCCTTAGCCTTATGTCAGAAATTACCTCCTGGGACAAATACACATTTTCTGATATATTTCTGTCTTTAACAAAATCAGATTGATTTTTTGATATTAATTTTGGATGAAAACCTCCAATTCTATCATGAACAAACCTAGAGATGACTTTATTCAGAAAATTGCTCAAACTAATTGGCCTAAGATCTGAAAAGGAATGAATAATGTCCTTTTTAGGTATTAGGGTCAAATTAGTATGTGTAACAGATTTAGGCAAAGTAGCACCCCTAATGAAAGCATGAGCCATTTGTATGATATCAGGACCTACAATGTCCTAACAATTTTGATAGAAACTCCCATTGAAGTCGTTAAGACCACAAGCACGATCAACATTTAGTTTAAATACCATCTTTTAAATATCTACAAAATCAGACATCTCATTAATCCAAACATTTTCTTTCTAGGAGATCTGAGGTTGTATCCATTGTAACAAGGACATTTCCTCATTAGTGACACCACTAGTAAACTATTTTTCAAAAAAAAAAAAAAAACTGAGTTTTATGATTTCACATTCAGATTCTACCTATGAACCATCTACTTTTAATATTTTTCTCAATGCAAGCCTTCTTCTTCTCCCCCCTAACTAGGGAATGAAAGAACTTTGTGTTCTTGTCTCCTTCTTCAAACCATTTGATACTAGCCTTCTGCCTCCAAAACTCTTCTTCATAGACCATAGTAACTAGAATTTGATCACCATCCACCAACGTAAGATGTAACGTCAACTGCTGCTCAGAATCTGATACAACCCATACTTGAATATGCTGATTGACAAACACCCATGTTTTTCCATTTACATTATAAATGACATATTGCATCCCTAACCTTCTTTTGTACCTTTGTATCTGTGTAACATTTTTATAGGGCTTCATCAAAGCAATCATCATAAACTTATAATGTCTATGAAGCATTTGTACCCTATGAAAGGCCTGTTGTGTTCTAACACAGCTAATGTTCCAGAATAGTGCTTTGTAGCTCATTTTTAAAACTAGATTTCACCACCCTCCTAGTTTGAATTCTTGTAGGTAGAGTTTTAGTTATATCTTCTTTCCCCTTGCGTTTCTTTACTTTTGATGTCACAGTAGGTGATAGACCAGCTTTTTTATGGATTGATGTATGTCGAGTCATTTTCCTCTTCTTCTCTATTTTCTACCTTAATCCCCTTTTCTGTTATTGTAACTTCTGTTGATGACATTGTAGGTTCATCATTCAGATATTGGTGTGAGACCAGCACATGCAACTTTTTCATTTGCTCAGACTTACCAGTAAGCACATTGCCTAAAACTGATTCAGTTTTAGTGGTCTTTAACTTCAAGAACTTTTGGAAAATCATAGTTGTTCTCCACCCCTACTATCTCATCAAATGTTTCTGCTATTTGTAGAGGTTCCGGATAAATACCATTTGTTAATTCTTGCAACAATACCATCTCCCCTTCCATATATCCCTTGTGTATCTGTAGGTATCATAGCTATTGTATTGATATTATCACTCTCTTCTTCATTATGTGCAGCTATATAGCTTTGTTGGTTTTTAACATGACTCTGATTTTTCTTCTTCTATAAACTACGCAGTTAGTACCCCTCATGCTCAAGTGATCACCTTGTTGTTCTTCATTATCATCTTCTGTTGTTTCAAGTATTATCCCTAGCACCTCTTCAATATTACACAGTCTAGGTCGATCCCGTCTCTCTATGTCTTGTTGATTTTTTCTCTATATAGAGGTATCTAATTGAGTGTCTTCTATATTTGCAAGAGCACCACATATCTTCCCATCTTTGGCATTGGCATCTGTTTCTCCTTGATCATTCTGTTTTATCATTTGTTCACCCCTTTCCATTCCAATGCAATGGTTTGTAGCTTCATAAACTTTTACAAAAGATTTTTGTGATCCAATCCTTCGTGGATAAACGTTTTTGACTGTGGTCGACCTGCTTCCCTGTCTTTTCTTATGATGGCTAGTTGTAGTGTTTTCTCCTTTATCTTTATTTGTACCAGTTGTAATGCTTGTACTATTTTCTTCATCTTCTTAAGAGCTGCAAAAGAGTTATCTGTGTTGATGTCTTCTACTCTTTCCTTTTGTTCATTACTGTTATGTCTGGAGGCTATTTTACTAGTAGGAAGCCACTTCTTGAATTATTGCACATGTTCATCTTGATGCCCTTTCTACACTGGCTTTCTAAGTTCAGGGTGAAGAACCCTGCATTCAGTTTCATCATGTCCTTATAATTTACACTGCTTGCAATACTTCGGGACCATGTCATATTGAATATGAATTTTCTCCACCCTAGATGTTTTGTTTTCTACATTCGCCATTTCAAGTTCTGCATACTCGGGAAAATCTACAAGCAAGTCCACCATTACCTTGACCCTAGCACAGCTAGGTCAAGTCTTATTTATAGTAGTCGTGTCTAACTGTAATGGTTTCCCTATGTTGAAGCTAATGAAAAAATGAATTCCTTAACAAAGTAAGTTGGTTTTAAATCCGAAAAGGAAATCCATGCCATCACTTGTGTTGTTTCCTCCTCTACATTAAATTTAGCATCATAGATCAAAGGTCTCATCATGTAGGAGTATCCATCCTTAGAGAGAATGTAGTAATTAGGTTTAGACGTTGATAAAATCCTCGTGTCTACTAAACCTCATTGATATGTGTCTATTCCTTAAGAAAAACCAATCTTGTAATCACCTTTTACGTTACATTGTTTGGGAATTTGAATACACAGTTCCTCGATTTCTAGCCATCCATGTGAAAACTTACCAACCACTGCATATAGTAAGTTCTCAAAAATATTCATAAATCATCCTTGGAGTTACTTCATTGTGACAGACAATCTTGATCAGAATTGGGTTTGTCATTGAGATATTAGTGCCTGCTCCATTATTCCTTTAAGAATATCAATATTATATTGACCTAATATTGGTAGAATCTCCTTACAAATGGTAGACAAACTTGTAGGATCATTAGGTTTATGATTAATCAATATTGAATGTGTGGGTTGTAGTATGGGAAAGAGCTATCATGTGACAAAGCCGGACCAGCACAAGAAAGTTGGCCGACTAGAGTTGTACCTAGGGGTGGCAAATGGTTGGATCAGATTAGATTTAAATGAATTGAATATGGATTAAGCAAAAATGATTTGGATTACAGTCCATCCAAATAGAATATGGACAAATATGAATTTGGTCAAATATGATTACAAAAAAAGAAATTACCCCCTCCCCTTCCCCCAGATACCTACCCCTAATATTTTTTTGTTTTTCAAAAACAAAAAAAAAACCGTTTTTACAAAAAAAAAAAAAGTTACTTTACATTATTGATATATACTTCACATTCTTTCTAAATGTTATCGGCCAATTATATTATATATATGCATATTTTTTAGAAGGAAATGTATTAACATGTAAATGGATATGTCTTTCGCTGATTAAGATTATATGGATCACTAATCAATCTTATAGATGTCTAACCCATAAAGTATGAAATATGGATTTTACCTCAATTGTTACTTCAATTGAGTTCTTGTATGTACTATGTATTAGCTCATATTTTGAAAATTACAATTGATCATAACCTACAAGAATTATGAATGGATAATCATGGTATATATCTTAAAAATAGTAAGAGAATTATACCAACTACTAAGTACTACTACTAAAGAAATCAGGATTACATGATATTAATAATAGAGTAAAATTAAAATATGTGGTGACTATTTACAGAATTTCATCTGGTACATAGATGAGTATTGTTGTTAACCAATATTGAATATACCTAACTACTTACCCAAATGGATTATGGTCAGAGAGATGGAGTCAATATTAGTAGTTGAGGGTCTAAATTTTTTTTTCCTTTCTTCACATTGAGTTGTCAATCAACTTTATTAAGAGTTCACAAGTTATAACTTTATTTTCTAGTAAAAATATTGAGTCTACGAAAAAGTTACTGGATTCGTCCAAACGCATGAACCTCCACCTAGATCTACCTTGAATTTATGGACACTTCATTATGGGTCATTACACCTCATGTAATGCCTACCACCATCAAAAACAATTATTGTCAACTAGTCATCAATGGTAAAGTTTACACTTTTACAGAGATATATCAAAATATAAGAGAAATCAAGGGAAATTAATATATAAGTGAATACAGAGGCAAATCTAGGATTTAAAGATAGGGGAAACTACTAAGAGTATTCAAGGGTAAGGTTAAGAGTGCCACAAGGGTAAAGTTAGGAAAGCCTGCTTAGGCCTCCAAAAGTTTGAGGAACCCTGCCACATTAGTAGAAGTCTCTAAACGAATTTGGTGCTCACTTCTTGTTTTCTGAGAATGCTTGTTAAAAACAACTTGAATGATTTGAGATTGATTCTCAAAATCTAGCACTTGTTGAAACACCTATTGTGAACGCTATTTACTTCACCAACATGCAAATTGAATCGTTCCAAACTATGATTCTAAGTCTTAAAACCAGTTTTCATGAAAAAATCACATGCATTTCCCTTTAAATAGTCATCATATTATACTAAACGTGGGAAGCTCCATAGTTGAAAGTTCAATTACAAAATATCCCTAATCATATTTAAAATAATCACTTTGTCCTGATCATTTAACTAACGTATCAAACTTTTCCTATTATATCATTTATATCTTTTGTCTTTTAAACTTCAATCAATTATATAATCTATACCCTTTTCATATTCTTTGCACTTTATAAAGTTACCATCGTGACAAATTTCTTTATCATTCTATTCTTACTCCTATTCTGTTAGACTACACAAAAAGCTATTATTATCACCCTCTTATTTGTTGAGTTTACCCTAGCATAAGGTAATACTATATTTTTTCCTTTGGACAATTTCAATTTCTATTTACTGCTTAAATTTGGCTTGTGTTTATGAAATAATGTATATAGATAATATTTTTTGTTTTATTTATTTCACACACTCCTTATTTTTAGTTTGCTCCAAAAAGTATCACTCTGGAAGTAGCAATTGAACCAAATTCATAAGGATGGAGTATATATTTCATGAGTCTGATTTTAAATTTAACTTTATTGGTTTCATTTATTGTCATTTTTGTATGCTTTTGTGGCCTCTCAATTCTTATTTAGTATGGATATTTATTTTTAAAACATTATTAGTATCATACCTAAAGTTGCAATCTTCGTGAAGATATAGAATAACTCCCAAGCATGTATCTCATTTTGTTACATGATAGATAAATAATATTACATTATAAATATATGTTGCATTTGAATCTACTTTTTTCAACTAAATGACTGTTCAATTGCTAAATAGAGTATTATATACTTCATTTTAGGAAGTCTATATTAATATATTAGGATGAGACACGTGTCCAGAAATTAATTATACAAAAAATGAGAAGAATCTAAGTCAAAAGTTGAATTACAAAAATATCTCTTGACTATTAATTTATCATCTTGAAATTATTTAAAATAATTTTTTATTAATATTTATTTTGGAATTCATGAATTTTGACTCTTTGTATTATGATAATAACACTCCTATGTCTAACTAGACTTATAATCCAGTACTCATTATTAAATTGTAAGTTATTATTAACAAGAAAACAAAAAAAAAATTCACAATCTTTACAACTTTCACGTACTAATAGAGATGATTTTTCGTATTGATAGTTGCTACAAATTTCTTAATAATTAGTCATAATGATTTTTCATTACATATTTAATAATGGAAAAATTTCATATATGGCAAACTTAATTGATTAAATAACATTATATGGGTATAGTTTACCTAATTACATTTATGGGTATAGTTTAGTTATTTTAGGTATCTTTAATTTTGTATATAAGGTTTCTTTTATTTTTTACTAGATGGGGGAGGCCCGTGGCAAGCACGGGCCCAATAGTCAAAATATCAGTATTAATGAATCATTGATGATAGTTGTTGCAGAAGATGGATAATGTGATATGTTATATACTATTAGAGATATTCAAAATATATGTACAACTGATATTGGACATCAAGATGATCCATATTAACTAAGGTAATAAAATCAAAATATTTCTTTTTACATGTGAGATCAATATGTGATTGTTTATCATATCATATGTAGAAGATGCTGCTGTTCATTTTTAGTTGTTGATCTTCTTCATCATTCCCAAAACCATAGCATAGGGAGTTGTTAGGGGTTCCTGAGAAAATTGTTAGTGTTAGTAAATTTAGAAAGTTGAGTTGTTAATGATAAAAGTGAAACCGTTCGAAAAGTATATATGACAATAAAATGTGGGATATAATATTACCAGCGAAGCTAAATAACGAAGGCTTCACAAAATGTTAACTGATTCATTACCTTGACAAAAAATTAACTGATTCATTTCATTCTCCCTATTGAGCAAACTTGAATCGACTGAGAATCCAAAAACTTCATTAAGCAAAAGTCACAAAATCAAGTGAGGAAGTTTCTGTAATCAGACAAATTAAGGTATGTTAAAAAGTGAAAATACAATATTCAAATTCATATAAGCTGGATGTTGTCATTGTCCTGTATGTAAATAGATAATAACACATGAGATAATTGGCAGAAATAAAGTCAGGATCGTTAGCAATACATAAGTCGATTATACTATAACAAAAGAAATCATTTGCAAGTATGTAGAGGAAAACAACTGGACATAGTATTTTACTAAAATGAGGGTTGTCTAAAAGTAAAACTATATAGAACACATCAGTCAACATTTATGACTATATAATATATACAAATATTGAACATCTTACTTCTGTCAAGGTTTGACAAGAATGAAAAATTGTGGCTCTTTTCCTTAGATAATGTTAACTAAAGATAAAAATGATAGCAGCCTTCTCAGAGAATTACTCTCTATCTGGTTCGATGAAGCCATTACCGAAGACCATCTAATCAATTTTGGCAAACTTCATTCAACCCCAACACAAGTTTTACTAACTCCTCACGAAATTCAGCCTTCCTAAAGGACTTTTACGAAGCTCTGTAAAATCTTACTCTCTCCGATGTAGCCTCTAAAGTTTTTTGTAGAACCTTGTTATGTGGAGTTTGAATATTTTGTTTATTACCCTGACTATTCTTTTCTTCCTCCACTTTCTATGGGGGTTTCAATCTCCTCCTCCTCCTCCTCCTCCTCCTCCTCATCCTCATCCTCTAATATCCTTCTTCCGAAACTTTCAATCTACCCACAAAACCCAATACAACTGTATACGGAACCCTCACTAAATTCAATATTCCTCAAGGACTTTTACCAAGTTTTGTAAAATCTTACTCTCTTTCTTATGATGTAGTTCTACTGGTTATGTGGAGTTTAAATATTTGGTTTGTCATGCATAGTCTTGGGTCAATTACTGACTTTAAAGGAATTGAAGCTAAGAGATTCTTGGTGTGGTCAACCTCTATTACAGTCTGTGCTAATCTAAATTCCATAAAAATGTTTAAACAAATTACCATATGTCCATATATAAAATCTACCAAAAATAAATATGCAAAAATAGTAAAAAGCAGATGCATATAACGTTTTTACAATCAATGCCTATATTTCATTCCTCTAATAAACTGATGTCAATAGATGGAAGAGTGGATATACTTAAATGAAAGGAATAATGAAACGTAATCTATCAATATCATGCATCATCTGTAAGGCAAACATTGAACTCTGATATTACAAAAGAGCATAATAAATTAAAAAGATAGAAAGACAGACGGGAAGGAATATGGATATGTAACATTCAAATATAAATAAATTTTCAACATCTACGGTGTCTCATAATCATCTATATATCTTATTTGATCTTGGTTATACAAAGTACCATGGTCCAAAGACGCTGCAAATCACTTGTCCAAGGGCCATGGTAAGCATATTCGTCGATGTCGTGTCGAACAGAATGTTTGTGGTTAGGGTACTTCAAAAGCTTTTTCCATAAAAAAATTTCATTGCTAAGTAACTTTTAGAATCTCAAGCTTTAGAGACATTACAACCAGATCTCATAACATATGAATAGCAAGTAATAAACAGAGAAAACAACCAAATTAAAGTATAATTTGGGTTTGTGAATACTTTGTTCATTTATCATATGCTAGGAGAAGCAGTTTATACGGAATGAACATGAGTTCATACATCACAAAATATGAAGATCGATAATGGAATTCTAACACTAAATTCAAGTAACATTAGTAAAACATCCAAATAATGAGAGCTAAAGGATCACATAATACCCTTTGATAAAAGCTACTATTGTAATAGCACAATCTTTATTTGTTAACTATTATCAATCTCGAAGTTGTGTACCAAGCACATTCTTTCTATTTTAGTAATATAGACTTCCAAAATAATCCTTATCATCCAACAAAAGTTGCACTTATTTGTTAGGCTTATTTTTTCTCCACCAATTGATATCATTTATCAAAAGAAAGAAATCATTTGACATTCAATTTTATAAACATTTTTCCTTCTATCATAGAACCTATGTCTTGAAAGTTCTGAAATAAGAAGTCTTATGATTTATCATCTGGTCCACTAAGTTGATGGAACAGAAACTGGATCCAGCAATTCCTCAAAAAACAACTGAAGGTGTTAATTTGCATAGACATTTATCATTTTACACCTACACACATTAACATCTTCAAATATTACTCCTCAAAAGTCTATACCTATTATAAATTTAGGTCTACTGTTAAATTAATATTATATCACACTTTCACACTTTATTTGATGGTATATACTTCCCTATTTGGAAGTACAGTTCTGATCAGCTTCCTCTTCGTTGCTGCTTCTTAGTATATAGAATTGAATCATAAAGTTTTTTTGAGCTTCAGCTCCATGTATATACTTTTGCTATCTTTTTATTTATTTATATCTCATCCCTCATATGTAGTTAAATTTCCTTATAATCACAGCTAGACTACTCCTCAATTTTCGCACATTGTTTACCTGTCGCCAACTAATATAATTTTCCTTGGTTATCCAATGTTTTGGGCAGTTGCTTCTGACTTTTGGGCGGTAAAACAGTTACTTTATCTTCCTGCATATATCATTTACCATTATATTCTTTTACACTTCCATTATTGCTATAACTATCTTTCACATTTTTTGCAATTATTTACTTAGAGGAAAGGAACTGCTGACTTTTTGGCTTGTGCATAGATGCTTGAAAAGCTTTGTACATAAAATGCTGCCAAAACATCTTTACTCATACTACAGAGGTACTTAAAGCTAACTTACCTCCCTTTCTAAATCTTCATTACATAACAAACTCTATATCTTAATCCCTCTATCTATCTTGCAGACAGACAACGAAGGAGCAAGCTAGCTTCAGAAAGCTTCTATGCAACTGCACTGTTAATATTTGTTTTAAGCTTCAGAAAGCTTCTATGCAACTGCACTATTAATATTTGTTTTATGTCATGACCTTGAGCAAATTCCCTGTATAACATTTCCACATAATATATTATGTAAATATTTAATCTAATGATGCCTCCTAAAAATCCCCAAACCCCCATTCTTTCCCAGTCAGAAGAAACATTCAGAGTCTGTATACTCTGAAATTCTGTGTAGAATTTTCCCACCATCAACCATAATTAGCATAAAAAATAGACTCGAGACACCATACAAGAAACATATCAGAAATATTCTATCCATACTCAGCACCATTTTGAAGCACCCAATATTATTAATATGCATGAACTGATTTCCGTTAAATAACAACAATAATCTAATAGAAAAATAGCAATAATCAAGCAAAACGGTTTTAGATTACCTACTGCTCGATCTCAGGGACCTTCTATACTTTCAAATTCACCTCTGTCTGATACAAATTAATACATAAAACAACTAAATTAAAGCTAATCTTGATTACCAAAAATTAATAGATAATAACTTGTTCTCCCAAGAAAATAAACAATTTAAGGAACTCACTGATTGTATCGAGTAATGTACTTCTCATCTTGCTCATCTCGAGTTCCATCTCGCTTGTTGCCCCTACTACAAGCCATATATTGTTTTATGTTAAGTTCAATTTTTGAAATTAGAACAAATTCCCTTATAAAAAAGGATAGTACTCACTAACCAATTCCAATCCAATATAGTAAGCAAGTTGAAAGGCAATCAAATAATTTACAGAACGTAAATGCAATACTAACCTTTGGGAATTTTAGTCACATAGCATGTCTATTTGTTTTTATTGAATTCTTCATAACACTTATGATTATGCAACTGACGCAAACCACTCAAATATGTCAGCCCTATAAAGTCAAGCCCAAGCTTGGTCAAGACTTTCATGAAACACTTCATCGGCAAGTTCAACTTTATCCATTTCTTCGCGTTTTAACCCCAGAGCAGGTAGATATAGCATAAGTAAGACTATCGGAAAAATTAAATTGAAGTAAACGATCAGCACCTTAGATGCAACGTGTGCATTAAAGAAAAGATCCAAAGTTATATATGTATTCATTTATATTTTGAATCATGCATGAGCAAAATAGATAAAATTGATGATATGCACAAATAAGAATCCTAAAAAGAATTGAAATGTTGTGTTTCTTCCACTTTAATTTTGATGTTGGCATTTTTAAAATTTGTTAATCTGTTACCATAGGTCTATGCATGTACTTGGAGAAGGAAGGAAGCCAAGCATTCAAATATGAAAGACCAGAAACAAAACACACCAAAATTGTCTCATGGCTACAAGAATCAAATCTGATGTTGCATGCAAGGGCTTCCTGGAAGATGAACAATTACGCAATACTTAATAGGCCCAATAAAATGTACCATTCACTGAACTATTGGTACAATAAATCTGATAGCAGTTTTGTTGTACCTTGTTGAATTAATGAGACAAACAAAACAATAATTTGTTCAAATTTAAGCTCAAAAAGGTTGTTACCTGAGTTGTATTCTACACCTCTTCTTCTCTCTAATTTCTGACCACTATGTCGACTTTTCTAGAATTCTGCCCAAATAGTTTTACTTTGAAATAAACCCTCTAATTTGTATTACCTGGACAACAACAGTGAAGAGAAATTTGAGGAGAAATGGAGATTAATGGAGAGGAAATGTGGACGAGAAATCAATGTAGAACAATGGGAGAGCAAATGTGGAGGAGAAATCGAGGTAAACAAGGAAAGAACTAAAGTGGATACACAACAAATGTACAGATCCAAAAAGTATGGTGAAATTACCCATGTGCCCTTATTCATCCTCTAGAAATCTCCTCAATATAATGGCAAAATTACATAATTATCCTTGTTAAATAAAGTAATATATATATATATATATATATATATATATATATATATATATATATATATATATATATATATATATATATATATATATATATATATTTAGAGTACAATTTAAATAGCTCTGGGAACAACTATTTAAAGCTGTGTTAGTCCTTCAACTCCCTCTTTTAAATAGGGGAGATTTATACAATTTATTTTAAAAAGTGGTTTGTAACTGAAGCGTTAAATATTCTAACAATAAATTTAGACAATGCCATAATTTAACGTAAACGTCCATAATTTAAGGTAAACGTTCAAATTCATATTTTTTTTCAAAAAAAAAGGAGAAATATACAACAATTGAAACACAAGATAAACTTGTTTTTGCTGTTTATAAAACAACAATTCATCAATTTTTTTGTTTTTCTTTATAATCGAATACAGGTACTCGTTCATTGGATGAAAATTCATGTTTATTATTGCAATAATTATACAATGTTCTATTGGATTTATAAATTTTGATGTATGTGCGTTCGTTCTTGTGATGATAATTGTATATAGCCATATCGTAAGTGTTTTTCTTTTGAAAACTGGTTTCAAAATTATATAAATTTTTTAAGAAGAAATTTCGTAGGATACAATTATATACTTTTTGTTGATGTAGTATTTGTATATTATAAAGAAGATGAGTGTAATCGAATACAGGTAATCGTTGGTGATAATTGTATATAGCCATAACGTAAGTGTTTTGCTTTTGAAAACTGATTTCAAAAATATAAAAAAATTTAAAGAAGAAAATTCATATGATACAATTATATACTTTGTTTGATGTAGTATTTGTATATTAAACAATTGTGCTTGCACGTGACATCGTCTCATTGTTGTCAACTGTGCAAAATACGATGATGTACATATACGATTATATTGATTTGGAGGCAGTTTATTCTGAAGCTCATTCAATGTATTGATTTGCGTATAACATTGCATGTGAATTGTCCTTTTTTCACGGTTCTTGAAAATAAATCTAACTACCAAAAACAGGGGAAATCTACATTATTTCAATCAAGGGCTACATATATAAAAAAAAGTATACATACAATATACATTTCTAATTGCGTTTATTTTGTATACATATACAAACTTACTTTTTTTGTAAATTAATATGTGTACATGAATATCGTAGTTAAATAGGCAATATATACAACTATCTAAATGACTTTGTATATACTACAATAATATATAAACTTAATATATACCAACTTCAATAATTTGTATATAACTACTAAAATGTACAAATTATAATCATATATGAAATTTTTCCATTTGTATAACTAAATTCAATTACTTTTTGTATATGTATACAAAAACAAAAATAATATGGAGCCTTTAATATACAATCCGCTACTACCACTATTAAAACTTAGTATATTATTCATTATACATAACTTAAAGTATGTATAAACTAATCAAATTCACAGACACATACAATAATAAAAGGAATACACAAATAAATAATGGAATATATATAACTAAAGTATGTGTGTACTAAACATGCAATATACTATATACAATTACGTGAATACGAAATTTGCTTAAACAAATAATTTTTTGTTTATATAACTACTAAAATATACAAATTATAATCATATATGAAATGTTTCAATCTGTATAACTAAATACAATTACTTTTTGTATATGCATACAAAAACAAAAACAATATGGAGCCTTTAATATACAATCCACTACTATCACTATTAAAATTTAGTATATTATTCATTATACATAACTTAAAGTATGTATAAACTAATCAAATCTATAGACACAAACAATAACTAAAGGAATATACAAATATATAACTAAAACATGTGTGTACTAAACATGCAATATACTATATACAATTACGTGAATACAAAATTTACTTAAACAAATAATTTTTTGTATATTGACACCTAAGTAACAAAAAAAATTGTATCTAAAGTTGTGTTTTAAGCCACAACTCATGATTATAATGTTCTTCAGATCCGTCAATTTCAGATGCATTTTCCTCTAAGTCAATGGTTACTGCTTTCCTCTTTCTTCCTCCTTGTACAATTTTAATGCCTCTAGCTTTGGCATTGTTAAGAACTTCTTGAACTGCAGTAGGGTCATATTTTTTCTTTGATCTCAATTCTTCCATTGTTTGTTCATGTTAAACTTGTTTGGATTTTCTCATAGACCCTACATCAACCCCAAAATCTTGACTTAAACCCATTGAAAACGAGGGTAAATTGTCAACAAAATTGACATGCAATGGAATATTCTGGTAATCCTCATAGATGAAGATGATTCATTCATTCTGATTTTAAAAAAATTGTGATCTAATAAGAACAAACAATCGATTATTTCAGTAAAAAAAATATGAAAAAAACATAAGAAACACAATACATATACAATTGTTGAATAAGGAAAAAATAGAAAACGACTAAAATTTAGGAGTACCTGCAAAGGTTGAATTCAATTTCGGGAGGGAGGAATTGAATTCTTGACAATTTAAAATTCAAAATCGGATAGAAGTATTAATTGTAGGAGAAAAAGGTGGAGTATGAATAGGAGAGATAATATTGTTTTGTGTAAAATTATATACAAAATTTTTTTAAAAAAAGATTTTTATACTATTGGTTTAGGAATACGTGGCGGACCCCATTAATTATAGCAAAAAAAATAAACAATAATTATAGAAAGTAAACAAATTAAACTATACCCTTATTATATAATTACTCAGGAATGTTTGTCATCCCATGTAATTTTTCCTTTAATGGGTACATTTTTTACATATTTTATCCTTAGATTTTTACTCATACATTACATTTAAATGTATAAATTATTTAATTAATTAAATATTAAATAATAAATAACAAATCATCATATTAATACACATAAATTTTATTATCACTAATTTTTCATTGTAAATATAGGTAACTCCTTGATTATATTTATTATGATTTTTATTCCTATCTCTCACCATAATCTCAAATGGATTAATTTCATATTCATGACAACTCTTTGTGTTCCTCAATACAATCATATCAATAGTGACATTTGACACAATAATGTACACACTTAAATCAATTACAAAAAAAAAATATCTATACTCTCTTCTCTCATCTCGTCTTTTTTTATTTGTTTAGTTTAATATTTATGTTTCTTGTTTGTTGTTATTGTAAAAATTTTGTAATGTTGTATTGTTATTATTATTGAGAATTTACCATGGTTTGTTGATATATATATATATTAGCCTAGTATGTTGTATTTTAGTATCCTCATTTGAATGTTGAATTTGTGCAATAGTTATTTATTTTTATTTTATTCACTTTTAATCAATTTAGTAATCAAATATATATTATTTTCTTAGAAAGATATATGTAGTTCCTATTTATCTGAAAAGGATGACTTTTTTTTAGTAAATTACATAGATTCAAAGGGGATAAAATATGTAATTTGCAATACAAAATTTATATGAAGTATTTTGAAATAAACGTGCAACGCACGTTCCCAGATCTAGTTTCTAAATAAGTAGCAACATAAGCAAAATAGAACATCTTTCTTCATACTATACTCCAACCATCTAGAATATGAACCCCTAAACCATGTCTTACAAAATCGACGCATATTCGTTCCGAATCTAGTTTGAGAATATTTATTATCATTAATATATGGTTGACGTGACTCCGGTTGGAAATAGTGTCTTCTCACTTAATCTCGTATTCTAGGGCTATATTAATTCATGAATATTCTTTCTCCATGTTTAAGTGACTGCAAATCAAACTCAATAATAAAATGCAAAGAATTGTCTCTAAAACTAGCACTTGATTGACATTAACATGAATATAATGGGGAGGTTATGAAAGTGAAAGGTTACAAGAGTAATGTTTATAAAGTTGGAGGTTATGGACTTTATGTTTATCTTCATAATAAAGGAGGTTATGTAGTAATTTTTTGGTGTAGTGGACATTTACATTACATTGTTTTATAACAAGAATTTTTTAGCAATAACTGTATTAGTTTTGGCTTACATTAATAAATAGCAACAACTTGATAAATTGTTGGTATATATTTTAATTTTTTCCCCACAACATTTTTGTTATTTCCAAATATATTAGTATTGTTGCTATATTATATTTGCAACAATCATAAAATTGTTGCCCAATTTTAATAAATGACAACAATTTAATTAATTTGTTATTATATATTAAAAGAATTGTTGATGATATTTGTTTATAATTGCTAGTGTACTTAATTTAATAATAGCTTATGCAATTGTGGGTAAAAATATATATATTCTTTTTCTTTTTTTTGAGTTTTCAGTCCAAAAATTATGATATTTTGGTCAAAAAATTGTAGAAGTTTCCCAATTTTTATTTTCTATTTCAACAAAGTTAAGTTGCGCCTCTTTAATTTTTCTAAAAATTGAAGCTAGATCTTTTCTTTCATTGTTCTTGAAGTCATTTCTGGTGAATTTTCTTTTTGATTTAGTCTCTTTTAACAAAATTTGGTGACTTCTTGTGTATGATTATTTTATGATTTAATCTCTTTATTAGTATTAAAAAAAATTCAAAAAAAATTCTCTAATTATTGTGTTCTTGTTTTTTATTAAAAAATTCTTCATAAGACTTTGTTAAATTTCAATTGTGTTTTATTTTTGATACTTTCTTGTAGAAAAAGTTCTTCTTTTTTTCTTTTGATTTGTGGGTATTTGAATTTGTCTAAACTACTTTGTTTTCGTTTTATTCTGGATTGGTTCTATTTCAATTCTTAGGTCATGATATGTTAATATTATTACCAACAAAATTTATGTCGCTCGAACTTTTCAGCCTTGATATTCATAATATGTACTGGTACTACCAAATTTCAACATCTCCAATATGAATTTCCTATAATTTCATAGTTGTACCACTCCACTAAGCTTAAAAAATGTTAACAGTCCTCTATTGTTAAAGTCTGCCCTAGAAAATGGGCAAATTCACACTTTTTGTATAACCAAACTTTGATATGTTGTATTTCCTATGTATCCCTATTAGTTTTCTGTTGTTGCCTTCTAGTTATTGTTATGCGGAATTCGAGATAATACGAGAAAATATAAATGTAAAAAACAAGACAACAGATTTACGTGCTTCACCAACAAATTGGCTACGTCCACGGGGAAGAGAGGGAGCAGTTTTATTATAGAGAGGCAAAACAGAATTACAGAATAGGGTTTGCCATAGCGTCTATATATAGTGCTAAGCTACGCCCTAAAAGGCTTGGGCCCAACATACAGAATTGACAGATAATTAAGGGCCCAATACAACAACATTGTATACTGTTGTAACGGGTTCGATTCAAGGCATTCAACAGTTATAATCCATAATTGATTTTGAACACTCCCTAAACAACAAAGATAGAAAAATAAGTAATAAAATAAGAAGAGTTGGAAGATTTCTCATAATGGAGAGTTTTTACACTCACAAAAGTTGATCTTTGATAACGCTCAACTACAACTCTTATGATTCAAAGCATAAGCAGTCGTCACCAAGTATAAACCCAACAATAAGTTGGGGTCGATCTCACGAGGAATTGTTTGAAAAAAAATTCAAATACGAAGTATGAAAGTGTTCTAACTTCCTATAGAATGGAAATAAATAATAAAATGCAACATAATGTAAATCAATAATTTTAGATTGTCAATATTAAAAGGATTTAGTAACTTATTGTTAACTAAGACAAATAATGCGAGTTTCAGACAAGTAGAGAGGAGATCTTAGGAGTGTGCGAGAAATCGAATACTAATTTCGCTTAATGGGTGATGAACAATTGATTTCAGTCGTTGAATCTCAATGAGTAAGATGAATTATAACTATAGCAGTCAGAAGTCTTTATTCAATTAGCTATTATGTTTCAAGCAAGTCCTTTCGAACCTCAACAAATTTACGATGTGAAGCATCCCAATTTCTTAATGTAACTCACTTTATCAAGCTGGATTGTAAGAACAAGAGTGAATACAACTATCAATTATATACTCTACCCTGAGCATGTTTCACAAGCAAACTTAGAGAGCTAAAACTAGATTTAAATTTGCAACTTCAATCCATAGATGAAAACATGAGTAAATAATTGAACTCATTTCAAAACAACATAACATTTAGCAATTAACAATATCCACAAGCTAATTTGTGTATTCGATTACATAATCACACCCCTAGTTAATGAGGTTTAGCCAATCACAACAAAAAGTAAGTAAGAGTTACCAAAAATATGTTCCATAAGGACACCGAAGTCTTCAATACTCAATGCCAAAAACTAAGACTAAAAACCTCACACCTCAATTTCTTAGCTCAAAATATCCAAGAGAAACAAGTTTTTGCTAGTAAAATAATTGGTAATGCGAAGTCCTCTTTGTCTCTCTTCAAAAACAAATTTATATGTTTCCACAAACTTCCCAAAATTTGTGTAGGCTTTATAGCCAAACGTCTGCTTGAACTTTTGAATTCAGGACGTCACAGTTGGCAAACCTAATGAATGTCATCGAATGGCTTCAGTGACTAGTTGTTTGGATCTTTCCTCGCCGCTTAGACTTGACTTACCTCTCCTATTTTCTATTCCTTTAGACAATTTGGGTCGAACTCACCGCTTAATTCAGCGATGCGCCATTTTGCACTTCAGTTCTCCTAGTTGGCTAAGTTCATGAGCCAAATTCTCTGGATCTTTAGCGAGGTAAAAGCCCACTCGGCGAGTTGACGAGTGTCTTTTAAGAGCTCCAACCTTGCTTTTCTTCACTTTTTCCAACTTTTTTGCTTCTTTTCGTAATGGATATTCTTGCCTTGTTCTTAAGCCTCATGGTTACACAAAAACGATTTAACATCTATTATTAACATAAACTATGCATTGAGAACACTAATTCATTGAGTAACAAGTCCTAAATGAGTCCGAATTCTCGACTATCAATCTTCAGAGTAACTTACTGTGAAAGAGTTAATTTTGTCCATTGTGGGGTCAAACCCAATGGAGGAAAATTTCATGTGTCAATTTAGTTGACTAGGAATTAAAATTAGAGAGAAAACTATAATTTGTAGCAGACATATTTTGTATATCTTTTATTTGTGCTTGGAGCCCAAGTTTGGTCACGTATAAAATGATCCCGTACCTTTTTTTTATTCTTGGATAATATATATGGTGTAGTGGCATGGTTATATGAGGTGTATATGACTTTGTATTGTAGATTGGACATTAAGACTGCAAATAGGTGGCAATATCAAGGAACTAAACTAATGTTTTAAATTAAATCAAAGGGAACCCTCAAACAAAGTTCATGATTAAAAAAATGGCTCGGGTAGAACTTCGTCCATTTGAAATGTTTAAATTGTCTCGTACCTTGTGGCTAACCATATGAGTGTACAACATGCTAAGAATAGTGTGATAGGAGGAAATTATAATGGCACAAGGATCGTCTATTACATGTTGAAGTCAAGAAATTAATGAAACTAATGTCAACAAAAGTTATCGAAGTTTCTATAGTGATATTTTCTTAACTTTGAGCCACATGTCTTTGGATGTTTTCTCCAAATATATAAAGAGTTGGAAGGACCATCACCCATTAAATCGAAGGCCTACTAGTCTAGTTTGAAATGTATAAAACCTCATATTAAGCCGATATCAGAGTAAAGAGTTGTGAGGGTTTTACTATGGATTGCCCGGGTAGAATCTGGATTGGATCCTGGTCGGGCCAAAAATGTGGTATGTCGGCTTAATCAACATTTTAAACCATGAAAATATTTCATTTAACTTCCTAACCATAAAGAAAGCTTAAGTGAGGGGTCCTATGGAAAATTGCATGATCAAGGTTAGATATTGATGATTTCAAGCATTAAATGTAGACCCTGTGCCTAGAAACGTAATCTCTATATGTGACAATCATTTTCCCCTTCTATTGGCTGCATTTGAAGCTAGTTTTTGAAGATATAAATTTGTAGTTGTTGGTGTTTCTTTAAGATTTACACTTGGTTAACCAAGATAATCATCCAAGGACTCTTTAATGATTGTTTTTATGAAGTTCGATGGACATTTCATCAAGTTGAGGCCATTTGGCAAATCTGCCGATTTAAGATCAATTGCGAACTGTTTATAGGTGTGTAACAACTATGTATATATAGTGTTTTCCAAGGTAGGAAGTAAGGAAAAATTTTCATGAAGAAATTACAGTCATTTGAGCGTTCATTGAAAGGTATGTTAAGGCTAAGCAAAGTCCCTCATTTTAGCACCACTCCTAGAAAATTCATAAAATGCCGAATATGATATTTTGCTATTCTCTTTCTAGAATTACCTTCAGTGAAAGGCATTGGGATCTCAGCTGAATTATTTTCATGATTCTATTGTTTTGATATTCTACTCGTTCGGATAAATAGAGTATTCAACAACAATATGTCATTTTATCGGTTTCCTTGATTATATGCCTGCATATATGAATTCTTATTCCTCTTTGGGTGATGTGACATAAAATATCACATGAGACCTTTATTAATTGTAACCCTCCCTCTTTCCCCGCTAAAGTTATTATCAAAAAATCTTTAAAGCAATTCAGGATCTTCAAAACTCTCTAATATAACTTAAAGGTTTAAACTATTAGAACACTTGTTTTTTTTTTTTTTTAAATACTTCTTTTATAAATTATCTAGGAACCAAGTTAGGAACTAAGTAAGTTACCTTAAACTTGTTATGAGTATCTTCAAGGTTAGGCTATCTTACTAAAATTTGAGTGAACTTTTCAATCTTATTTTCGAAGAACATACGAGGTTTCATGAGATGGTTACATTTTATACGACAGTGATTATGAGATTATAAGATCAAGACTACAAATGGGCCGAGATTGGCAACATGACAACAGTAACTTATGAGTGTTATAAATCCATGACATGATATGTCATGCATTTTACTTTCAAGTTATAATTGGGAGGTATGGAGCCTATTACCTATATTTATACGTATCAGAGACACAGATGACCACAAGTTGGCGAATATGATGTCGGTTCGCTACCGAAAGGTACCACCGTTGCTAACATTTGGTTGTGTGTGTGTGTGTGTGTGTGTATATATATATATATATATATATATATATATATATATATATATATTTATGACATACGGTTATACAAGCATACCATGCATATTTAAGTATCTGGGGGCCTAATGTGAGCTATGGAAATTATTTGAGTTTCAGTTTTAGGTGGTATCTCTATTACCTTTTATAGTAAATATTATGATTCTATTTTCCTCTTTACATACCAGTACATTTTTTTTGTACTCATATCTCTTTTCCTAGGGATGCTGCTTTTTGTTTTGTGCGAGCAGGTACAGGTAGGGACTCTAATTGACTCACTGCTATGATTCAGGTTCAGATGTGAGTTGGTAGGCTCCATGTTGTCCTGGGCCTATCAGAGGATGTTAACTTTTGTTGTACAACAGTATAGTCGGGGCCTTGTCCCGACAGTGCTTATGTAACTCATAGAGGCTATTGTGGACACAATATTCTAGGTTTTCTCTCAGTATGTTTCAACCTCCAGCCAATAGTATTGGCATGTATATATGTGTGTTAGTAGGTATGTCTTCGGTTGTGGCCTTGTCAGATAGATAGTACATCCTTATTTTTTTGTCTTGTCTACCATTGTTTGTATGGTTTAATCTCTTTCAAGTCATGACCTTCAGGGTCCAGGCTTCACTTTTTAGAGGTTGTGCTTCTCAATCTTTTTGTCTCTTACTTGGTTTAGACAGTATGTTTTATTGGGTAACTCGATCTTATAAGGTATCGAGTGCCATTTAATCCCCCTATTTCGGGATGTGACAGTTAAAATCATCATAAACTCATAGAAAAATACATTAGAAGAGTAGAAAATTAGTAGAGAAATTCTCTTAGATGTATTTGGGATCTCATTTTTTTGTTAATATATAGACAATTGTTCTCTGGTGGACATAAGTTCATTCTAATTCGTATCACGTTAAATATTGTTTTCTTCATTTTTATTTCTTTTAACATTTTTGTTAACATTTAGTCTGAGTCATGGTTCTGTTTGAGTATGCTTTATGGTTGATGCACAGTCTAAACTTCCACATCATAAAAGAATGACTTTGGTTTTCTGTATTTTCAAATACTTAAAAGTAACAACGAGTTCCATAAAGTTTGAAATTGATAGATTTCGTGAGCACAACAACTTCAATATTTGAAAGATCTAGATGATTATGTTTATATGGAGGGAAGGTCCAATCCATGTTATAGACAAAAAGTACCCCGATGTCACATCAAATTCTGGTAAGTAGAAGATTAAATGAGATGCATTGAGTGTAATTCAATTGTCCCTTACACCTAATGTGCTTTGTGAAGTGAGTACAAGTACCGAAAAGATGACCAAACTGTTACAACAAAGGCTTGAATGGTTTTACCAGGACCATTCGACAAAAACAAGGATGTTGTTACAATAGTGTCTTCACACATTTAAGATGGAGTCAGATACTTTGTTGTAAGGCCATATAGATGAGTTCAAACTTGTGATGTACTTATAGACGGCTAGAACTAAAAAAAAAAGATAAGGAGATGCTTACATGTTCTTTACTATTCTCATTGACTTCTAAATATCGTGATAATGAGAATTCAATGATGTATAGCAAGAAGCCTGAGCAAGTGCGGCAATCACTTAACTCTTGTGATGTGCAAAAGCATTTTTAAGGAGAGAAAGATGACGAAGCTAGTGAGCTCTTTGTGACAGATCGTACCAGCCAACAAGGAAGGAGCAAATCAAAGTACAAATCAAGTTCTCATGTGAACATAAAGAATGCGGAGTGTTGGGACTATCACAAGAAGGGACACTTTAAACGAGATTGCCCTATGTCAAAGTTTAAAGAGAAGACGAGTGCATCCATTGTTGAGCAAGTACATGATTATGATAATGAATATACACTAAAAACATCATGTAATACTGGAGTATATGAGAGTGTTAGACTTCAATTGTACTCTGCATATGATATTCTAAAGAGATTGGTTCAGCATTTATCAGTCAAGTGGATGAATCATAATAACAGACAATAATGCAACTTGTAAAATAGTTGACATTGATTTAGTGTTTTCCCCGCCATGGTGTCTGTCATGTTCTTGACATGAAGAAGCATCTGATCTCCTTGGTATTGTGTATAAACAAGGCTACAAGTACATGAGCAATGAGGAACTATAAAAGTTACTAAAGGGTCTTTTAGTCATGTTAAAGGTTAAGCTGGAGGATGACCTCTACAAACTAACAAGAAGCACCATTATTGGTTCTATAAATGCATATATAGTGTAGTTATCTGATGATGACAAGGTAATATTGTGACATATAAGACTAGGTTATACAAGCACACGAGAAATGAAGATGTTGAGTAACCTCAACCTTTTGAATGGTGAAAAGATCAGCATACTCATATTTTGTGAGCACGTCTTAAGGAAGTAGAATAAGGCCAACTTCAACAATGACAAGCACAAGACGATAGAGATGCCAGACTATATTTATTCAAATTTATGGAGTCCTCTAAGCTTCTATCAAAGGTAGGTAAGAGGTAATTTCTCATATTCATTGATGATTCTTCACAAAAGGTTTGGGTACATTTGTTTAAGGCAAAAGGTGATTTTTTTGAAGCATTTAAAAAATGGAAGGTTTTGGTTGAGAATCAAATGGAGTGAAAAATCAAGTATCTTCGCACAGACAATGACTTGGAGTTTTGCAGTGAAAAGTTCAATGATTTCTGCAAATTTCATATGATAACAAACATAAGATGGTCGGGCACACACCACAAAAGAATGAAGTTTCCTAGAGGATGAAGAGAATTCTTCTTGAGAAGGTTAGTTAGATGCCCTTACAGGCTAAAATATCTAAAGTGCTTTTGGCTATAGCAGTTCACACTAATTCTCATATTGTTAATGTATCTCCGGCTTCACGAATTGACTTCGAGACTCTGATGAGGTATGATAAGGTGAACTCTCTAACTATCATACTTGAAAATATTTGGGTGTCCAGCTTATTATCATGTTAGTGAAGGAAAGATTGAACCAGTGTCTAGAAGGACACATTCATAGGCTATATAGATGGAGTAAAAGGGTAAAAAAATTGGTGTTTATATGTACTCAAATTTGTAGTTAGTAGATACGTTACCTTTAATTAATCCTCTATTACTTGATCCTTGTAAAGTTACTGTGGAGTTATCAAGAAACGAGAATAATGAGCAAGTAAAGCTACCGAATACAGCTTACCAAGGAAGTAATCAAGAGACTCAAGTTGATGAGTCAAAAGATGAATATCTTGAAGAAATAATTGTCAAAAAACCATACACACTTGCAAAGTAAAGGGACAAAAGGTAGATACAAAAATCAAAATTTCTTATAGAGCAACCAAATATGATTATATATGCCTTTGTAGCTGCAGAAGAAGAGATTAAGGATCCCAATCCCTCCTCGTATATTAAAGAAATTTCTTGCTAGGATGTTGCACAATCGTGGTTAGCCATGATGCAAGTGATGAAGTCTCTTCACAAAAATGAAACATGGATCTTAATTGAAAATCCCAAGGGAAGCCGACAGTTGGATGGAAATAGGTCTATAGTAAGAAAGAGGGTATTCCATGTTCAAGGCAAGATTGGTTGCAAACGGTTTCACTATTAATGAGGGAATTGGCTACAATGATATTTTATCTCCGCTCGTCAAACATAGCTAAATTTTTGTGATACTAGCATTCGTTGCACAATTTGGTTTGGATCTTCAACACGTTGAGTCAAAACTATTTTCTTACATGGTGATCTAGAATAGAAAATATATATGTAACTTCTTGAAGATCTCCTAGACGAGGGAAGGAAGATATTGTGTGCCAACTGAAGAAGTCCTTGTATGGTATGAAGCAATCCCCTAGAAGCTATACAAGAGGTTTAATGCATTCATGACTATACATGAATTCTCGAGGAGTGCATTTGATAGATGTGTGTATCACAAAAAGATTCCTGGTAACACCATGATTTAGTTGTTGTTGTATATTGATGATGTTCTTATTGATGCTAACAACATCATAGATATAACTATTTTGAAGAAACTATTGAGTAATGAATTTTGGGAGCTGCAATGAAAATCCTTGAAATAAAGATTTCAAGAGAAGACAGTGTTGTACATATTTCTCAGAAAAGGTACATAGACAATGTTCTTGAGAGAGTCAATATTCATATGAGCAAGCCTGCAAGTACACCATTAGCTTCACATTTCATGCTTTAAGAGTTACAAATGCATCAATATGTGTATGGGGTGGAAAATATATCAAAAGTTCCTTATGCTAGCATTAGGTGTGTTATGGTATGCACACATCCATATATTGCTCAATTTGTAAGTGTTGCAAGCAATTACATGACAAATTTCAGGAAAAAGGCATCGGGAAAATGTCAAGTGGATATTGAGTTATCTTAAAGGAGCTTCTGATGTTGGCTTGACCTTTTGAAAAAGTGAAGATATTTTAGTTTTTGATTATGTAGTCTTTGAATATGCCAGGAATCTTGAAAAAAGAAGGTCCACAACTAGATACATTTTTACTCTTGTTGGCAATGGCATTAGTTGGAAATTGACTTTACAGTCAATTATCATGTTGTCTACAATAGAGACATAATATATGGAAGAAGTAGAGGCAGTGAAAGAAGTTATATGGTTGAAAGGTTTGATGGAAAAATTGGTTTTGATTCAGCTATAATAAACTCCAAGATGTGATAGTCAAAATGTTGTTCATTTGATTAAAATCAAAAAAATTATGAGCTCACCAAAAACATTGATGTCAGATTCCATTCCATTTGAGTAGTCAAGGAAGAGAGAGCTATCAAGGCCGAAAATATTATCACAAATGATAAAGTTGTACGCATGTTGACCAAGATAGTCCTGCTTACCAAGTTTGTACACTGCAAGAACGTGGCGGGAGTATTTATCAATTATGCAACTCTTGGAGAAAATCTGTTTTGTGGAGCAAGTGTGTTCAACAAAGATTTGATTTTTCTTGTTTCTTACGACAATTTTTCCTAGTAAGCTAGAAGTTTTGGCTAGAGTTATTCATGCGCATGCTCAAAACTCAAAATAAAGTGGAGATTAAAAGAATTGGTTTGGTCCATTGTAGGGTCAAACCCAATGGAAGAACATTTCATGTGCCTATTTACTTGGCTAGGAATTCAATTTGTAGAGCAATTTAAAATTTATAGAAGACAAATTTTGTACTTCTTTGTGCTTGGAGCCCAAGTTTGGCCACCTATAAAAGGATGTTCATTCTTAAATATTGAAATCATACTAAACTGATAGAAAAATACATTAGAAGAGTGGAGAATTAGTTAAGTAATTCTCTTAGATGTATTTAAGATCTCTCCCCTTTCTTTGTTAATATACAAGCAGTTGTTCTTTGATGGACGTAGGATCATTATGATTCAAACCACGTTAAATATTGTTGTTCTTCCTGACTCTTTATTTTAATTTTTCTGCCATCAGTAACTTGTACGCACCTCCCATGTTTTGATCCATTTTTGGACACTGCAGAGTGCGGTCTTAGTTGTATAAATTGTTGCAACAACTATGAAGAATGTTGGAAACTTGAGAACTTCATATTTCATATGGATTTTTATAGTAACACTTGATGATTCCTCAAATTGGACTCATCTAGGGCCTTATTTTAATGCAAATTATGTCCTCGATTGTGTATTTTACCTCGATATATGAAAAAAGTTTATAAGTTACTTTACTATCTTCGATTCGTAGACACTCAAACTGTAGGTTTGGGTCGTTGATCACGAAATATAAAAAGATATACATATTTAAGCATCAAAATAGCGTCGTTTCCAGGGAGTAGTGTCACATGAAAATGTACTTACTTATAGTTTTTAGTTTTTTGTAGTGTGGTTTCTACTAATTTTACTTTTAGCTTTTTTTTTTGGGGGGGGGGGGTGTGTGTAGGTTCTCTAAGCATGACAGAAGGATTGGATGTCAAGTCAGTTGAGGCACATCAAGAAGTCGAGAGTAACTTCATAATAGCTAGACTGGTATCTCAACTAAACTACTTGACCACCAAAATATTTGAGATGAAAAACCAGTACAATCGTAAAGGGAATTATATGCCTCCCCACGCAAGGAAAACTTCTAGAGAAAAAAGTCATTTTAAGGGCATGCTTCAAATCATTCTCCAAAAGATCTCCCGTCAAGATTGAGTGTGATAGTATTGAAGCGCTAAATCAGCTAATCGGATCTCACTCTAGATCAATTCAGCACATAATATAACTCTTGATGTTTGTCATGCCTCAACTCCACCCAAACGACAAATTGGGGTTACCTAGTGATACTAGGCCTAACTCCAACATAATTGAGTCGACGTTAAATAAGGCATTTTTTGAGGGGCAACCCAAAAACCTTTGTTATCTTTTATTTTTGTATTGGAAAAATAACGATGATGATGTTGCAGGTTGACGCGCCTTCTATTTTTGTATTGGAAAAATAATGATGATGATGTTACATGTTGACTCGCCGAAGGTGACCTTAAGGAATTTCAGGAAATAATATGTTTAGTTGGCGAATCTCCAAGTCACTTGGTGCACTACATTCTGGCAGCCAACTGGTTTTCCCCAAGTTTGACCCTGTAAATATCGGTGAAATAGAGAATTTATTAGCGAATCTCCAACAGTGTTGGCGATAGCGATGGAGATCGTTGTAGGATTTCTTCTCGAACTAAAGATTCTAATTCATTCAGTGGATGGGTGCACCCATTGGTGAAACACAAGTTAGGCTGGCGAACTTCACTATGGTCACTGACTGAACTTCACTATGTGCTAGTGACTTACAGTTGTTTGCATTTTAAGACAAATGCTCGCTTGTGGTGGAGTGAGGCCTACCTTGTTGTTTTGACAGGTTTGTTGATTCTTAATGCGTAATTTATGTGTTTTGATATGTGTTTGAATTGTTTGTTTAAATTATGTTTTAAAATTATTTTCGCAAATGTCTGAGCTTATGGTTATCTTTTTAGTTCTAATTTCATAATAATTTTGACCCTTCCGAAAAAAATTCACTTTTTAAAATTTTGCCACCTCTTGTTTGAAAGTGGTTGTTCTTGTACAAATTAAAGTCTCGGCTTCGATCAATACCGATGACCTGAAAAGTGCTCTAAATCAAACAAACATGAATGTGCGGCTACAACGAGACCGAATGAAGTTACATAGGCAATATGTGAACTCCTTGCATCTCGTTGTGATTAGCCAATAATCGAATTGATTCTTTTGCAATGACCATTGCACGCTAGCGAAAGTGTGTTGTCTTGTTTGATTTAAGTGTCACTGCCTTGTGCGATAATATTACTTTGAAATAAACCTAGAATTTGTCCGGTTAGTCTAATTGATTTAGAATGGTATCATCTTGACATGATCTTAGGCAATTCTCAAGAGTGTGAGCCAACTTTGATATATACCTCTTTGTGGTCTACCTGTGAGTGTGTGAAACTCTTTTGAACACTCTTTGAGCCTTAACTCTTCCTTGGAAAAACCTTGATAAAACCTAAACCTTATATAATCCACTACCTATAATCCTTTTTGAGATTTGATATAAGTGAATAGCCAACATACGCCAAAATCCTAAGTTGGGGTGTGGTAAGAAGGGAAAGAAGAAGTCAATAAGTGCAACAGAAGTTCACTAACCCATGGTATTGCAGAGAATTAGAAGCCCTATATATAAGGGGGGGGGGGGGGGGAAGAAAGAGAAAAGAAAGAAAAAGAAAAAGAAAAAGAAAAGAAAAGTCGGGAAATAAATAGAAATCGGGTTTCCAAAGCAATCCATGAAGGAAATAAACGATGACCTAGAAGCTTGACTAAGAACTAAGAAAGGAAGATAGTGGATAGCTTAAGTAAATCAAATATCATTGGAGAAAAGTTATTGAGCTCAAATGACCATGCCTTTTCACTCAGCCCCGTTACAAGCCTTAGAAAGACCTTTTTTATCTTGAGTGAACCGAACCGAAGGTCAATTAGAAAATAAGGGCAAACCTATGGGTGAAAACATGCATTGTGTTCCTCTTTATGAAGGCGAGCGTTGCATAAGATTCCTGATCCTAAGTTGATAAATCTATGTGTACGAAAATGGAATCATTCTTTATGTGAGGGCATGCAGATACTTTTATTGAGATTTAACTTGCATTAGTAGCAAGTATTGTAAACTCAAGAATCTTTGGTAATGGAGTGTCACAACTTGAATCTTTGAGTATGCAATTGAGATATGCATGAGTACTTTGAGTTACATTCATGATTGATTCTTGTGAAGCACAATTTAAGACATCCTATTTGAACTGCTGAACTTGAGTTTTACTTGAGGACAAGCAAAAGTTTAAGTTGAGGGTGTTGATAAGTCCTCAAATTGGACTCATCTAGGGCCTTATTTAAATGTAAATAGTATCTTAGATTGTGTATTTTACCTCGATATCTAATAAAAATTTCTAAGCTTCAGGTACTTGAAGATTTGGTAAGATCATGGACACTTAGGCGCAAAACGAAAGAAAAGAGATGAAGATTCAAAATGCGCATCGCCAAGCACATTTGGCGATACACCATATAACAAAGTTTTGCCTTCTGTTACAGCAAATGAGTCTTGAGGGAAGTGAATCATAAGGCGACGAAAATAAGCACTCGACGTTTCGCGAAGCAGAATTATTCCTCCCAACTTTACAGCATGCATGGATATAAAAGCAAGGAAAAACGGCGACGAACCAGAGAAAGGGCGAGTCGCCGAATCTTTCGGCGATTCATAACTAAAGACGTCGAATGGATACTGAACTCTTTTTATTTAGATAAAAAAATTTAGAGAGTGAAACAGTATACACTTAATATTTTATTTTAGGAACTTTGTTCTTAAATTTTCTCTCAAGTTTGGAGAGGGTTTCGATGAAGCTTGCAGAATGAAGTTCTTCTTCCAATCTTGGAAGTGGGTCTTCTCTATTTACCTTCCTTTGCTACTTTCAAGGTTTAATATCTTATAACCACTTGACTTCTTTTGATAATTTTTAGTATATTTGATTATTACTTGATGCATCGCTAAAAAACCATTCTTGGAGTGTGATTTAGCAAATATGTGTTGATTTTATTATTGGGTCTTGCTTGCTGATAGGATTAGATGCATTTTGATGGTGATTTAACCTAGTGGTTGTCGTTTCATTTAATGGGTTTGTAGTTGCAAATACAAAATCACTCATGTATTTCGGCTTTCCTGAGAGGGAGGTCATGAAACCAAAACTACTAGACTGATGGCCTAAGGAGTGGGTCGACATGAGGTTCAGCCCGAGAGGGTGAACCGTAATCCCATATCCAAGCACCCTCTATTGAATGGTCACAGTGTGGGTAAGGCATAGGCTGGTTAGTTTAGACGAGTGGGTGTCAGAGAAGAACCCATTTAAGTTGCCTGAGAGGGAACTTACTTTCGCCTAAAGCTTAGCCTAGTCACTATTGTCTTGTGATTTTCCTATCAAAAGCATGTACCCATTAGTTTGAGTCAACATATATTGCGGTCACACCCTAAGAACTTTCTCCCTTACTTGTTTTATCCTTTGTTTTTGCTGTTCTACTACTTGTGACAACCCTTTTTTTGGTATTTGACTCTTTGGTGTCACAAATTAAACTTGGTTTGTTTTAATACTCGAAAATGTCTTAAACTATCACTATTTAAAACGAAATTTTAAGTAGCTGCAACTTTCACTACCGCTCCCTTGGAACACGACCCCAACCCTTGGTTGGGTTACTTTACTAGCTTCGATTCGTAGACACTCAAACTGTAGGTTAGTGTCATTGATCACAAAATATAAAAAGATACACATATTGAGGCATCAATTATGAAGGCTGACAGAAACTTGAGCATATCATATTCCACAAAGAAAAGCTCGTCCGACATGAAAGATAGCAGTACAAGTTGTCTAATATCAAGAGTAAAAGTCAAGACATACTACACAGATCAATAATACATTCATTAAGTGCAAAAATAAGTATAGTACATTCAGCACCCACTAGCTAAATTATGGATCTATCCATCATTGATAGCTCTAAACTTTCAATCACATTGAGTAGCCTTAAGATATCAAAATATATGCAGTTGGAATTGTGCAGTCATTTGTTAGAACATCATTCTTTTACTGCTTGATATGAAAAAAAAAAATCTTTAGTTATATGCTAAACGTAGAGCAAAAACTACTATTTTCAACTATTATGAGAACATAAATCTACTATTTCAAGAATCTCCTTCCCTTATAAAGGTGCTATGCGAAATCAACACGAAATCCTTGCAAACAAACAAACAAGATTGAGCTTCTTTCTAACAATACCTTACCTCTCCAAAAACCGGTCTATCAAATTAATAGTCAGGAACATCTCTTTCTCGAGCTCAAACTTGTGATGTACCAAATGATCAGAATGAGCAAGTATTTTAATTGTCATACTCTCAACAAATTTATTAACTTACCATAGGGAACAAATACTATACCTCAATTAGTCAGTCTATTAAAATAAATTGCGTTCTCTCGTTGATGTCAACATGTTGTGCCATATAGTTTGCAGAAGCACAAGCATAAATTCAAATAAAATGGACAAATACTAACCATTTACAAAATACATTGAAGATATTCAGCTCATTATATAGATGGAAAATACCAAACAAGTTTTATAACCACAAAAAATATGATTTCTATATACTCAATAATTTACTGATTATATTATATGAAATCGTTGAACCTTTATGGATATTAGACATGGCAAAAAGTTTTCTTTAGTTACACACTAATGTTTTGTATCTACATTCATTCAGTACTTAATGAGGTTTCATTTAAGCAACAACAGATTTAGAGTACTAGGTATGTGATATCTTAAAAATACGCTTTCATTATTAGGTCTAAAGAATGTAGAGTGTATGTTTACCTTACACTTACCTCAGAGGTAGAGACGTGTTCCCGATAGTCCTATTATTCAATCATTTCAAATAAATCTTTTTCACATTTCCAAATTTGTTGTTGCTTAAATGGAACCTTTTACAATACTAAATGGATGTAGATACAAAACATTAGTGTGTTGACTAAACAAAACCTTTTTGGCATGTCTAATACCCACAAAAGTTAATCATATTTTCCTTTGTTCTCAAACTTGTTTGGTAGCTTCCATCTACGTCCAGAGTATAATTTCACTGAATCGAATTAGAATTCAGTATTATGAGTTGAATGTCTTCATTATATGTTGTAAATGATTAAATCATTGTCCATAATATTCAGGCTTATAATAGACTATATGACACAACAAGTTGACATCAGCGAGAGAATTCAATCTATCGTAATAGACTAACTAATTGAGGTATAGTAATTGTTTCCTCCGCTAAGTTAATAGATTTGTTCAAAGTATGACATTTAATACTTGATCATTCTAATCAACTGGTTTATCAAAAGTTTGAGCTCGATCATAGAACAGACATTTTTGATCATTAATTTGATAGACTGATTTTTGGAGAAGCAAGGTATTGTTAGAATGTATAATACATAAATATGTCCTTTAACTTGGCTTCGAATTACATTTACGCCCTTCAACTTTGGATGTGCACAAATAGAGAGTTAAACTTATATAAAGTTGAACAAATAGACATACATGTCCTACATGTCATTTTTTGTCCTACGTGTATTGTGTCATGTAGGACTCATTTGTTTGTTTATTTAAAAGTTGGATCGTTAAAGTGTCTGTTTGTGCATTATGAAAGTTGGAGGTCAAAGTCAAAATTTGAAGCTAAGTTTAGAGTCCAATATATGTATTATGTCTTGTTAGAAAGAAGCTCTATCTTATTGATTTGGTTGAAATGCTATTAGCATGGCAAGTATGAGAAAGTTTATGTTCCATCGGAGGAGGAAAGATTTGGTGTTGATTCCGATAAAGTCTTTGTTAGGATCAAATTCACACACACACTTGATGAATGAAGAACACATGAACTTTCGAGAGAGAGAAAGAGAGAAAACCAATATTTCGTGGTAACACTCCGTGGATAAACTTCTAAGGCGGTGGGATATATATAAATAATTCAGAGTATATTTAGTTACAGAGAATAAATGGAGAATAAATAATACAGCCTAAAATTTGGATCGGGGCAAGAACATTAATATATGACAGTACATCAAATATTAATCAGGTTCCACAACCTAACAACCTTTATAAGAAAAAAAGGATTTCAAAATGGTAGATTTTATTTTCTCTAATAGTTGCAAATGGTATTTTTGCTCTATGTTTAGCATATAATTACAGATTTTAAAAAAATCATATCAAGCAATAAAATATAATGCTCAACACATGACTACAGTTTAATATGTCAGTTTCAACTGCATATCTTAAGGTTGCTCAATGCGATAGAAAGGTTAGTAATTATCAATGATGGATCAGATTTATACTTTAGGCGTGGGTTCTAAAAGTACTATAATTTTGCAAATAACAAATATGATTATTGATCTATATAGTATTTATTAAATTTTACTCTTGATTTTAGAGTAATTATCAATCTTGCTCTTCTTATTTTGTTACTTATTTCGAAATCGATTATGGTTTATCACTAGAAGGCAGCAACAACATACTACTAGGATATATATATTGTGAGTATCAACCTTGCACTTAGAGTAATATCCGACATATATCGATTGATATTTTTTAAAAGAGTTCGAACAATATAAGTTTATTAAATGTTGTTAATATTATTAATCAATATTTATCTAAGAATCGAAATAGGACCGAACCAAATTAAGAAATGAAAAATCAAACATAATGGAACAAGAAGCTCAAACAAATTCACATACCCACAAACCCTAAAAAATAAAACCTTTTTAGACTGGAATCAATAGAAATCAAAAGCAATTGAAATTTAACAAAGTTTATGAAAAATTCTTAAGTAAAAAACAAAAATACAAAAATCAAAGAGATTAATCATAAGATAATCATATGTAATAATTGACGGCACTTTATTAAAAGAGACTAAATCGAAAAGAAAACTCACCGAAGATGACTTCAAGAATAATCTGCTTCTCAGTGAAACAATGAAAGTGAAATCTAGCTTTAGTCTATGAAAAATTCTGAAATAAAAAACAAAAACACAAAAATCAAAGCGATTAATCATAAGATAATCATATGTAAGAATTGACTGCACTTTGTTAAAAGAGACTAAATCAAAAAGAAAACTCACCAGAGATGACTTCAAGAATAATCTGCTTCTCACCGAAACAACATAAGAGAAACCCTAGCTTTAGTTTGGAGAAAAGCAAAGAGGCGCAACTTAAACTTATTGAAAAGGAAAATAAAAAATTTGGTAACTTCTATAATTTTTTGATGGAAACAAAAAGACCATGATATTTTGTGACGGGAAACTGGAAAAAAAAAAAGGTCTAACTCATCGGTGGTCTCCTAAACTTGGCAGCAGTTTTCACTTAGACACTTTAACTAGGCTTTTTTCATTTTAGACACCTCATATCAAGTTTCGTTATGTCACTTTGACACTTTTTTCAATAGCACATGTTGACTTCAAGTGTGTGTTAACCCAAGTGCATCCACGTGGATTGGATGCCCAATTATATCATGTCAACTCATTATAAGTCTATTACATTAAAAAGAAAAAATAAGAATTAAAATACATAACAAAGTAACCAATGAATAAATGACATGTGGTCTTTTTATCCCTAAAAATTAAATAAAATACTCGCCAAATTCAAAGAAAATACAAACCCCCACAACTTCCCCAGTCATCTTCCTAATTCATCTTCTCCAACGTATTGCTCCATTTTTATTATTTTTAAGCTTTATTTTTATTTTTTTTTGTTCATAAATCTACACCCACACAATCTACTCTATCATATTCCTTCATTTTCATTATCTTTTCTATCATACCCACAACCACATAAGTCATAACCATCTTCACCATTTTATTCCTCTTTTTCATGATTCTTTTTCTATCATAATCCCCATTCGTTTCACCCTCCCTTCTATTATTCATTTAATTTAAGGCTAAAAGGTGCAAATCTATAATAATAATGGTTCATATTTTTAAGATTGTAAACTTTTTTCTTTAGTTTTGTGATATTTGTAGTTTAATTAGGGGTCAAGATTAGTGACACTAACATTTACATAGTAAAAATTAAATTTTTTTGCTCCTATTTTAGGATTATTGTGGGTGAACTTTACATGATTTGGGGTATTGTTGATATGATTCAATTTATTATTTCTTTTTGGGTCTTGTAGTGTGAAATTAAAATTGAAATTATTATAACAAAAGATTTAGGATTTAACCTCCATTGAAGTACTTTAAGCTTTGGAAAATAATGGAAGAGATAGTGGGTATAAAATGAGAAAGAAGAACAGAAAAAATAAATTAAAATAGACTAAACAAGTCCCTCACGCGTCACTAGCAAGTGTATAACCATGTCAGCTGAAAGTGTCAAAATGATGACACAACGAAACCTGACATGAGATGTCTAAAATAAACAAAATCTAATTAAAGTGTCTAAGTGAAAATTGCTGCCAAATTTAAGGGCCCGATGAGTTAGCCCCAAAAAATATCCCACAATTGCAAAAGTTATTACTATTAAATTAAGTACATTTAGCAATAACAAAAAAAATATTGTTGCCAAATATTTTCTAAGACAGAAACAAATTAATTAAAATTGTTGCTAAAATTGGGCAACACGTTCATGATTGCTGCAAAAACACTGTTGTGATTTTATTATATTAATTATTAATAATAACATAATATTAGCAACAATAAAAAGGAACAAAAAGGACATGTTACGCAAAAACAATTCAATCTTTGCCATCTATAGAATTGACTATTTTTTTTAATCGTAGTTCATATTCATGTTCTGAAAATACTTTATTCTCAATTATTAATTTGTCGATTTAATCAATAAAGGTTATCCAATCATCAAAAAATAAGTTTTAAAAGACAATATATATGTAACCTAAAGCTCCATTTACTGAAAGGTACATAATTGAGCCAATTTGTTATTATGGAGGATATCCTTTTATCATATTTTTAATAACTCGAAACGAATATTGTTAAGCCAACAACCAAACATATGGTATTTTTATTCTTTTTTTAATAATTCAAAAAAAATTGATCCTTTTTTATATATATAAGTTTTGATTAAATTTATAAGTTGGTCAAATATATTTTATAAGCATTTTAAAATTATTTATGAATTTGATAAATATTAAAGTGCTTAAAAGGCAAAAATCATAAGGTAATTATTTCAATTTGTACTTTCTTCGTTCAATAATTATTATCAACTATACTAAAAATAGTGTCCAACAATATTTATTCAGTTTAGGGAATCAAGATATATTTACCTTTTGTATCTATTTTAACTTTGCTTAAATACTCCATTATTTATATCTAATACATTTCTCAAAACATTAAGTTTAACAAAGTTAAAGGATAAAATAGTGCTAATATTATTCCTATTATTTATTGTTTTTTAAGGGATGTGTCTAGTCAATTATAGACAACTATTATTGGACAGAGCGAGTATATATTTTTAGATTATAAGACTTTAAATTGATCAATATTATATTATTATACTGTAAATAATTTTTCTAATTCTCAAAACAAAAATTTCTAACTTCTTTTACAATCTGCATTTACCTTCTTTTTATTTTTTTTACAAGGATACGTTTAAATTTACATACGGTGTACATAATAGGTGTTTATACATAGTTTTACATTCTTATATACCTTATACATAATTACACAATACAAACACACATTAATGTTTAAATAATGTATTTACACATTAATGTTTAAATAATGTATTTACACTGTATAAGTATGCGCTTGTTTTAGGAAAATTATGTAATCAATCAAATATTACTAATATTTATGGGAAAATTAAAGAAAAGATACATAAGATCCACCTGAATTTGACTGCAAAACTTACTTTAGGTACTTAATGTTACAGATAATTTATTTACTCCCTTAATTTCTTTCAAGTGAATTTAATATCACCCTCACATTGACAAGTGTATTACATATGCTCCAAGTCATTGATACGTCATGACCACGTCTTTGCAACATCGGTTCCACATATAACATTATTTAAATTTTGATTTTTTAATTTTTTTTTTGTTTCTTTTTAACAAATCTAGTAAGAAATTTTTTCAGAAAAAAAAATCAGCGCTCATTCCTCAACTGTCACAATTTCCATTGATAAAAAAAAACAACTCAGTCATATTAATCCATGATCCCAAAGCTATTCTTACTATCTCACAAAAACACATTCAATTTTGATGAAATTTTCAAAACAACAAATAATAAATGAAAATTTAATTTGAGATGAAGAAATTATAGATTTTTTATTAACAAAAGCTTCAAGTTCATCACATTCAAACTCTGCCATAAATAATAATCTATTTTTTCCGCGTTCATCACATCCTTTTACTGATTCAAAGAAAATGGAGAGGGGGGGAGGTGTTTCAAAGAAAAAAAAAGAAGTTAGAAAGTTCTTCAAAGATTAAAAAGAAAAAGGCGAGTCAGGTGGTAATTAAGGCGGTTAGTCCGAAGAGAAAGAGAAAAGGTCGCAATGAGCGTTCAAAGAGGAAATATAGGATCAGGATGGGGGTTATAAAAAAGGAAAAAGTGGTTTGGTTGGGGGGGGGGGGGGGTCAAGAAGAAGAAAGAAGTGGTGTCAGTGGGGTTGAGGGCGGAAGGGGTGGTGGGGTGTAAAAAAGAAGGAAAGAAAGTTTACTAGCTTAAAAAAATAGGGCCCAGTTAGTCTTTTCTACGCGTAGTGATTTTTTTGACTTGTCACGTCAGCTATTTGGTGTGAGAGATGTTAAAATGGGTATTTAAACATTTATACTGTTTAAGTGTTAAAGTAAGTTTTGTTGTCTAGTTTAGAGGGGGGTTATGTATATTTTCCCAAAATTAAATGAACAACTTGGTGTACCACAAACATGAATTATTTTGAGCGAATTATATATCAAAAGACTCAAAACATCGAGATAATTTCATATCTAAAATTTGAGACTATTTAAAGGTGATTTTGAGTTGGTTGAGATTGAATAATCAGTGTATATTGTATACTTTATGTATAGTTGAGTTATATTCAGTTTATTAAAAAAAGTTTATCATAATGTATAGTAAGTGTATAGCTCATATATAAGTAAACTATAGTGTATATAATACTTTTTATGATTTTTGACATTACTATGTAAATAAAAACGATTGTATATTTGAAACTATTACAATTTCATTTCACTCAAACTCGGCCATAATGAAATGAAGTAAATACAGTGAAACCTCATTTTTTAGGATAAATGGGATCATGAAATATTGTACGTATTATTTAATCAATAAATTATTAATTTAAAGAGTGTTTTGAGAAGGTTAATTTTGATTACATTAAAATTATTATATCTTACCAATTTATATATCATATTTGCTGAATTTACATTAGAAGAAATTATTATGTATAAATTTTAATGAATTCATCAGAATCATTATATCTTACTAAATTAAATTTATTGAATTCATAATAAAAAATAAATTTGTTGTACGTAAAGTACAATGTATATGAAAGATTCATTTTAATATAAATTTTTTGTTAAATGATTCATCGTAATATAAATTTAAGAATTCAGTGACTCAACATAAAATAAATTTATTATACATAATGTTCATAATTTCTTAATAATCAAATATTATTTATTGTATCTTTACTAAAAACATTTAATCTATGATAGTGAGAGAATAAACTATATAAACAACATAAGAAATTTCTTGAAACCATATTTAAAAATGATTTCTTATAAAATGTGTCACAAAATCAACAATGTGAGATCATTTCACATATACTTAGAAAAATTTCTGTTCGTGACAACATCAAAATTTTTGGATGCACTACAAATATTAGAGACGAACTTTAACTAGATTTAAATTTTAACATAAACACATACAATAGAACTTTATTCCACTAAATTGTTTTAGATATACTTGTACTTTTAAAAAATTTATTAAGTTATAATATTAATGAGACCATATATTCATATAAGAATCTTTTGAAAATATTTTGTCTTGTTATCTTATCAAAATGAGACATTTATTTCATTAACCCAATTTGAAAATGAAGGAAAATATTATATTATTTTATCGAGTATTAATGAAGTAAATGAAAAAAAAAAGAACTCCAAATAATCCCTCAATTTAGCAAAACTTGGAACTTTTAACTTAGTAGTTTCCATCAGCAGAAGGAGAGGAAACAATGGAAGCCGGTACTCTTCTCAGAGCTCTGAATCCTTTCAAATTCAGAGCAAAATTTTCTGGGTCATACACAATTCGATGTTCTTCCTCTTCTTCCTCTATCAAGATTCCCACTGGTTTGTTTTAAGGGTTTTTTTTTCTTTTTTCTTTTATGCTTTTATAGTGAAAATATTATAAAAATGTAATCTTGGCACATACCCACTAATTTTTATGTTGAATTATATACATACAGTGTGAAAAATATTATAAAGATGTAATCTTGGAACATACCCACTAATTTTTATCTTGAATTATGCATATATATATATATATATATAGTTGAAAATGTTATGAAGATGTATATTGTGAAAGTGGGGATTTAAAATCTTGGATTTTATGTTATTAGTAATGTAATGATGTTGATTTCTTGGTAGGGGCAGGGAAAGAAATGGGGAGGAGAGCATATGATGGATTGTTGTTGGATGCAGCAAATACACTTTTGCAATTGTCAAAGCCAGTTGAAGAGACTTATGCTGGGATTGGCAAGAAATATGGTTTGTTGGTTCCTTTCTTAATATTAATATTTCACTTTTCAAATATCAAAGTAGAAATCTTTTTTTTTAAATCCCTTTCCGAATCCACTTCTTGAGGTGAGACAGAAGTTGAGTTATTTATTTTTGTGTGTGTGTGTGTGTATGAGAGAGAGAGAGAGAGAGAGATGCAAGTTTAACTGTTCTATAGTGTAGAGCTTCACCTTATTGATGATTGTAGATATAGCTCTCTCCAACATGTATCATCGTTGTTAACTGGAATGCCGAACTATATGTTCTGTTAGGATTGGAACTGGTGTAGTGGTGTAGTGCAGAATTTAGCCAAGCAACGTTGTAATGATAATAACAGTAAGTTAAGAAAATAAAGGACACACAAATTTAACATGGATTGGTCAATATGACTTGATCCAAACGTAGAGGAGGAATTTACCATACAAACTGGTACACATGAGGGGGTATAAAATTGGAGTAGATTCTCTAAGTAACCCAAGAGAATATCCTTACAGAGCCACTGCAAAGAAGAGGTTCACACAAAGTATTATCGATTATTAACTTTTTAATATACTTAGCTCTCTATTACAAAAAATAGTCAAGGAGACTTTCTAACAATTTGTGGGATGATTCTAAGGAAGAAAGAATACCTCTACTAATAGTGGAAAGTTATGGGTCCCTAAGTAAAGAAAAAAGAATGAAAGAACAAACTTTTACTCTTTGGCTCAAAGTTGTAAAGTTTTGCAACCAAGACACTTGTTGAAATATGTGACCATCTCATCTAAAAGTTTAAGCTATTAGAGAGACCACACTTTTATTATTGGTGTCCCATAACAGTGGGTTAAAACGTAAAAGTCCTTGATCTCCTTATATGGTCTTGCGATTTTGGGGTTGAATTAGATTAAGGTGCTATATCTTTATGGTATCAGATCCATACCCACCCAATTAATTATTTCCAATGTTGGCCCCCTTGTCTATATTGTCCACCAGATGTCCACTCTTGGGTGTGTGCGCGCGGGAGGTGGGGGTGGGTGGGTGGGTTTGGTATCCCACATCGGCGGGATAAAAGGTCCTTTATCTCCTTATATCATCTTGGGAAATCCTCTCCCCATGAGCTAGGTTTTGGGGTTAAAATCCCCTGGGAAAAACTAGTAGGTTCTTTGATTTGTGAAAGAGTTTTGATATATTATGATTCGACGTGGACAAAGCGGTAAAAGGAGATCGTGTTACAGAAATAGGAGAAGAAAAACAAGTGTTTGGACACATTAGAAAAATAGACAATATTGCAAATGTAATCTTCCAAGTATGCAGGGTCTGGGTAGATCTGGTAGATTTTCTCAAGGCGAAAGGATTGATAGAAGGGATAGAAACCGAAGATTGTGAAGGAGAGATAACCAGATTGATAGGAGGGATGAAAAACAAAAATTGCCAAGGAAGAGTGGATGTAGGAGGTATCGAAGAAGGTGGATCGGGAGGAAATGAAGAAATAGGTGGAGGAGAGGATTAAAACGAAGTTTAATTAGTGAATTAGATGAGGAAAAATGGAAACACTAGGTTGAACAGTTGAAGAAGGATATATATATTCATAAAAAAACAACATTTCTTGAAACAAAGTATTTTTGAGGATGTAAACTAAGTACTTATATCCTTTTTTCCCAAAAGAATACGCAAGATGCCTATGTTTCCTCTCAACCACACCATTTTATTATGGTGTGGCAACACAAGAAGTTTGATGAATGATGCCTTGTGAAGACGACTAATAGTGGTTTCTAAACTTGAACCCAATTCCCAAGCGTTATCAGATCTAATGACCCTAACTTTCTTATTGAATTGTCTTTCGATCATTGCAAGGAACAATTTGAGAATAGAGAATTCATTACTTTTAGTGGCTAATAAAAAAGTCCAGGCCCCCCTACTAAAATCATCCAATATTGTTGTAAAAATACTTATAATCATCATAAGTAGGGGTTTTTACAAGCCCCCCCCCCCCCCCCAAGTATCAATGTGGATTAAATAAAAAATTTGTTGAGATGAAATATGGCTAGTAGGAAAAAGAAGTTTGAATTGCTTTGTTAATCGATAAATAGAACATAACAAGGAACAATTTTTTTTTGAACAAACAGAAACATGAATTCCGTTGATATTCTGCATATTTGATTAAGGCATATGCCCTAAGCGTACATGTCGTAAGTTGCTTTGAACAACAGAAAGAGAAATACATGGCAAACTGGATTTGTCATCCTTTAGGGAATGTAAACTAGAGCTAGACTTGAAGCAAGAATCTGCAGAATAAGAATAAACCGGGAGCCTATTCTTCAAGATTCTGAGACCATTTTGACTTTCACAAGGGAGCATGGGCTTTTAATTGAAGGGCCCTGCATGAGACAATGAGAAGTGGTGAAGAATAATATATTAGAAAGTTGTTTACTCAACTTGTGGTACAGACAATAATTTGAAATGGCAACTAGGCACATTCAATAAATCATGAAGGTTAAATTTGAGAATATGGATCTTGAATGAGGAACCTTAACCCTTTCTGAATAAGCTTACTAAATTAGTTCTAGACAATGGCTTTAGATTGAAAAAAGGTTTGTTGTTGTAACTCATGCTCAGTTGCACTTGAGTCTGGAAGTAATACCCACATAGTTGACAGAAGTTTTACATTCGAAAGTAGATCTGGAATAATAAATGGATTGATGTACCTCTGAATTGTTCTAAATTTCTGAAACAGCTTGCTAGTCTATCAATTTCTCAATCATTCAAAGCTCTTGTAAAACTCAAATTCCACCCCTGTTCACCCCAAACCATTTCAATTGTTGAGTTATGTTGTTGATTGAGGGAGTATATGTCTGGATAGAGTTGTTTAGGGGCCCTTGTTCAATTCATTTATTATTCCAGATCTACTTTCCTTCCATTACCAATGCTAAACATGGTTTTTGTTAGCAATTTGGGCCAGAAGTTCCTTATGGATGTCATAGACCAACTCCATTAGGACTATTTTCACTTTGGCAGTCCATCTTCCATCCAAACCATATTTTTCCCTGATTACCTTCTTCCATGATGTCTGGTCTGAGTAGAAGTTCCATATCCACTTCATCATTAAACTCTGCTTCTGCTTATGGATCTTCAGATTCTTAATTCCAGCGTCTCCTTCCTTCTTGCTGGTTTGACAAGAGCTTCTTCGAGCCTCTTTCTCAATTCTTCCTTTGAATGATTGGATTTTCTCCATGATGAAGAGATGGGAACTAGCTTGTCATCGTGGTCTTTCGGTGTCCACCCTTTAATCCTTAATAGTCTTGCTCCGATACTTTATCTTTTCAAATTCATAAAAATCGAAGGACTAACTAATAATATAAAAGATTCGTTTTAAAATAAAGAATATACACAATAATAAAAGTGTGCTCTCTCTAGTCTCTACCAAGCTGTTAGATGAGATGGTTACGCACTTCAACAACAATTTACTCCAACAATACTTGGCGATCACTTAAGTATTTTGAACGTGGCTAAATTTAAGTCATATCTTACCAATTAAGATGAGCTTGCAAAAAACTGGGGGATTGGGGAAAACGAGTGGAATAAATGTTTCCATCCTAAGCAAAAGAGATATTTGTGTAGACGAAGTACCGACAATATTGAGTTCTGTGAACGCTATGTGCTTGAGAAGCAGAATAGAGTCAATTTCGAATCTCCAGCAAGTCATAGAACAAAAGGTACTTTGGAGTACATCAAATTTTAGTGGTCCTCCTCTAACCCCATTGAAAGGTGGTGTCAAGTGTAAGTTAACTTTTAGTAATGATTATTCAAGGAAAATTTGGATTTATTTTATTAAAAATAGAAGTGATGTTTTTCGAACTGTCAAACAATGGAAAGAGTTTTGATTGAAGGAAAACGACGTAAGCGGTTTAGAACAAATAATGACTTGGAATTTTGTGATTCTGAGTTTAACAAGTTTTGCGAGAATGAAGGAATTGCCCGACACCACAATGTGAGGATGACCCTCAACAAAATGGTGTTGCAGAAAGGATCAACAAAATTCATTTAGAAAGAATTCATTGCATAATTTTAGAAGTTGGGTTGACAAATGCCTTTTTGGGTAGAGGCTATATCTACAACACGTTGTATTGTCAATCGTGCTCCATCTACACCTTTGAAATTTGGTTAGGTGCTCCTGTTGATTATTCTGGTTTTAAAATATCTGCTTGCTAAGCACACGTGCTTGTAAATGATTAAAACTTGGAGGCCAGGGCTAAAAGTGCATTTCCTAGGGTATGCATTTGGAGAGAAAGGATACATACTATGGCGTCCTGATCCCATGTCACTAAAATTTATAATTTGAGAGATATAACCTTTGATGGTGTCCCGGTCCTATCCCAAAAGAGAGTCTTCTAGTTTTTGTAATACAGATAAAGGAAGTCTACATAGGAACAGGTGAAGGTTGAGATCAACATTCCTTGTGAGCCAAGCTTATCAATTGTGGAACAAAATACAGTTGAAAAACCTGAAGTTGAGCCAAAAGTTAAACACCAGAAGTCACAACTTCTATATTCCATAGTCGCGCATAGACCAAGAAGACAATCCAAAAATCAGGAAGCTGTGGAGATTATTTGCATTTGCTTTTTAAGTTGCGCAAGAAACTGAAGAAATTGGAGAACCATCAAAGCACTCTGAAGCAATTTTGAGTGTGGAATGTGGATTCAACCAAAAGGCTGATTGCAAGGAATGAAGAAATCAAGTCTCTCCACAAAATAGAACTTGGTCTTATTCTGAAGCCACCATCAGAAAAGATAATTGTTAGTTGTAAATGGGTCTTAAAGAAAAATAAAGGTATTCCAGGGGTTGAAAATAAAAGGTATATGGTACAGTTAGTTACAAAAAGCTATATTCCGGTAAAAGGGGTTGAAGCAACAGAATAGAAGTATTTTTCTTTGGGGACCAGAAACTTTCTGCTGTAAGAATAAGTCTTCTTTCTATGCTGCTTCAGAAGCGGCAGACTTTCTGACCGTGTCTTCCTTTATATCAGATCAATATTAGCTGAAGATGGCCTTGTTATTTAGCCATAAGTCAACTATAAGCTAAATGATCAAACATGTGGTACTAGTATTCGACCTGTATCTACATGAAGTCCTTAATTGTGCAGTAGAAAACAATAGCAATTATGTGAACCAATTTCAGAATAGTTTCCCTGGAACATTGTAGTGAGCCTAAATGTGTTTTTCCTTAGCCTTCTCTTCAAGCAAGCATTTTTATCCAGTGCAGAAGAAGTCGAGAGAACACATTAATATCTCTATGTTTTTTAAGAAAGATTGCTAAAAGTACTTTTCTAATTTTAGGGCTGACAACTTCTCCAGCCGAAATAAAGCAAGGTTTCAAAAGAGCTTTTTCTGCTCCCTGGCCAGAAAATCTTCGTTATCAGGTTGCAACTTCACTGGAGTTCATGCTCATTTGTCACTTGTGAAAAATCACTCTCTTTTGATGGGGAAAATCCAACATGTCTGATGTCATTAAGTATTTCTTTATTTGATTATTAGAACTTTTGCTTATATTCTCCTTTTATATGTTTCCTCACTTGGTCTTACCCCTCTTCGCTTTCTCTCGTTGGGTTTCCCATGCAAATATTAGCAAGCCATTTTAGCTTGTGATGACTTAGTTCTTACATGTAGCATTGTAGAAAGGACTAGCTAAAGATATTGATAGTTTGAAAAGAGGTAATTTGACCTTTCCTGGCCTTTGTTATGGACAGAGCACTCTAAACATGATACAGCAATGAGAAAATTATGCTGGTATCCTGAGTTAGTTTTGGATACAAAGATGAATAAACTCTTGGAATACTGATTGTCCTTTTTGAAACGTACTTTGACGGTGTATTCTGCATATCTGTATGAATCGGATGTTGGTTTTCTTTATGAAACAAAAAAATTGCAGTCGGTACACCTCCATTTGTCCAGTCACTGAATTATTTTAAAATGTCCTAAAATTGAATTGCTGGTTGAAATTCATATTTCCATTATAATGCTTATTGTTCCTCTGACATTATTAATCAACTGAAGATTATGTACAATTCGCAGGATGATGGACGGCCTTTCTGGAAGCTTGTAGTTTCTGAAGCAACTGGTTGTAGTGACGATACCTACTTTGAAGAAGTATACCAGGTCATTTCTTGCTAGTAGCTAACTTGATGAAGTCTAAAACATTTTATAGAAATTTGAAGTTAGAAATGACTGCTTTACCTGAAATGTTTTCTTTAATCAGCACTATGCAAGTGGCGAGGCATGGCATCTTCCAGCTGGAGCCTATGACACAATACTGATTCTGAAACGCTCAGGAGGTTATCAAGTATCTGCATTACTTCACTTCTGACATAAGATTTGTGTAATGAGCTTCTCTTGCCATCCTTTTGTTTCTGAATTACTGAACCTTGGGACAGTCAAACTGGCCGTTGTATCCAACTTTGACACCCGGTTGAGGAAGATTTTGAAAGATCTGAACGTGTTGGATCTGTAAGCATCAATCCTTTCTTATATATTTTTCCCCGTTATTAAAGAACAGTTGGAGCTTAACCACTTTATGTCGGTTGACGGTTGTCAATTATATTCCTTGGTTTTGAATGTCAGTACCTAATTACATAGCAAACTAAATGCTCTTTGAGCCTTGAAACAGTTGGAAATAGTTGTATGTATTTAAAACCCTTCAAATTTACTAAGAATTCTCATCTGCATGAAATGGCAGGGGCAATACCTGCTTGAAACTTTGAAGATGCGTTGTTTACTTTTGTGTGCTTTCTATCCACAGATTTGATGCTGTCATCATATCTTCAGAGGTTGGACATGAAAAACCAGATACAAAGATATTCAGAGCTGCTTTAGGTATGTAGTACAAATACTTGGTACATCTGTCATTAACACGGTGATAAAAGGTATCTCTACTTTAGCATTGTTCTTTTTTTGTTTAATATTTTAATCTGACTTCTTTAACAACTCTTTCAAGTTATGTTATGACCCTGAGCGAAGCTTATTAAAATTATAAATTGATACTAATACATTTGTCAAATAAGCCTGAAACTGGATACAAGAAGTTCTGCTTACCATTTTCTACAATATTGTAGATCAGATCAGTGTGGAAGCAATGAAAACTGTCCATGTCGGTGATGATGAAAAGGCTGATAAAGGGGGAGCAAATGCTGCTGGAATTGACTGCTGGTGAGCTTCTGAAAGTCTTTCTATATTTGAATTTCGATAACTTCCTTAGCTGATGTCTAGTGCAACAAAAAGATAGTGCTAATGTTGTAGTTGCTCTATGAAAACTGTGTTCAGTTTAATATTTTTAACTGTTGAATATCCAATTTATCAGTAAGACAACTTTAAGTCTTCTCTTACTTTTTACCAACCATACAAAGGATGTCAATATGTCTTATGGTTATGAAATTTTCGTTCACAAAAATGTGCCTTTCAGGCTGTGGGGTGTAGATGTGAAGTCATTTGCAGATATACAGAACCGCATTCTAACAGAGCCCTAGCTTTTTTTCATATTGCCTCTGATATTTGGAGGGTAAGCAAAAGAGCTTTTGTTCCTTTTCCTTTTTCATTTCTATGTAAAACAGAATCTCATTTGAATAAAAGATGCTAATATCTCACTATTGTTTCTATAACTGCAGATACAACTCTTCTACAATCAAGTATTACTTTTAGAGGGAAGCTGTTGTTTTTGGGTGATCATTATGTTATCGATTAATCATCTGTTTCAATTCTTCTAAATTATAGAGTTTGGATATAGGGGCTTTTAATAGCTTCATGCTTGTAGTCTTGCATAGTTGTACTGTTATTAGACCATGGCAATAAGTGAAACATATATGAGCATCCGAAGTTGTCTCTTTTCTTAGGGAATGATTCAGTAAGCAATCTTGATGCAAAATTGCTTTGGTTACCGTTTGTTGCTATTGTTCTCTCTTACTTCGGTTTTAGCATGGCTTCTTCACTACTGTATTTCGTTTCAATATTTGTTAGTATGCTTTACTTGACCTGAGGGCCTGTTGGAAACCCCACTCTACCTTCACAGCATAGAGTCAAGGATGTGTGCATACACACTACCCTTCCTAAACTTGACCTGAGGGTCTGTTTGAAACCCCACTTTCACAGCATAGAGTCAAAGGATGTGTGCATACACACTACCCTTCCTAAACATGACCTGAGGGTCTGTTGGAAGCCCCATCTCTACCTTCACAGCATAGAGGCAAGGATGTGTGCGTACACATTACTCTTCCTAAACTTTACTTGTATATTATTCTAGGTATCTTATTGTTCACTCAGTAAACAATCTGAAAATTCACCCTAATGTTCATCCTCCCAGTAGCGTCGACCTGTTTTGTACTTCCCTCCTTACAACTTTGAGTATTTGTTGCTTAGTATGATTTACAAAACTTGTTAAAGCAACTAGCATGTAAGCTAATTGGAGAAGCTAAAATTTCTTTCCTTTGTAGCCTATCTTACATCACACTTTTAGGCCTTTCTAGCTGACGTTTTTCCCACTTTGTGGCTTATCTATACATCTTAACTTTGAAATAGAAAGTACAACTGAACAAGCAAGTCACAATGGGAACTTATTTCAAAAGCATATGATCATGTCAATTGGAGCTCATTATTTCAACTGCAAACTTCAACTATAAATTTTGAATTTTAAAAAATATTTTCAGAGTTCTTCAAGATTTTACACATAAAACTTCCAACTTTATTTTCATATCTAAACGCAACTTCCAACTTCAAGCAAACTATACTTCTAAATGTTCCAATCAAATCATGTCGAAACACCTTCTAATTCTTTCAATCAAGCCTTATACAGCTGCTGGACCCAAAACAAGCTGTCACAAAACATTAAATGACCTGATAGATTGAAAATATTAATAATTCTTTGAAATTCCAAATGACAAGTGAAGGAAATGGAACAAGCAAATGTATGACAGCCTTCATGACAAGGGCCCCTGCAGCTAACATGTCAACTGAAGCTAACCATGAGGTTATAACTCATTCCATTAAATGTTTTAGCAAAGCATTATGATAATTATCTTTCTCATATAGAGCAAATGCATGTAATTTGCAGAAACAACTGCATCCACTGAAGCTCTATTACTGATACAGAAATATTAGGGGTAGAGAATATTCCAGTATTAATTAAATTGACTCTACCAATAAGCTTAAGAAAGTCGCTAATTATGACTTTGCTCAAAGTTCCTAAAGACAAGTCCAGGTGAAGGATTTCTTATGCAAGGTAGCGATACAGTCGTCTATCTGCATTATCCCTTTCCAAGAAATCTCTCTCAATAAGTGACTCAATTCGTTTCTTGATCTCCCCTGGATTTGCCAAGAAACGAGATTGCAATTGCTTTGTAACTTCAGCAATGATGTTGTTGTGATCTAATACCTTTCTGGATTTCATGATCCTCACTATAGCAGCTTCAATCTGGGGCTTCCTGTCCTCTTCCACCCTCTGACGTGTCTCCTGCTTTTCAGGCTCGGATTCCTTCTGTGCAACTACAGTTCCTATCTTGACCTTGTAAAATCTGCTTGTAAACTTATCATTGACGAAAAAGGCATCATCCTCCCCGATATCCTTACTCATCGGTTCTTTCCGGAGAACATTCTTTCCCTTAACACATGCCAGGGACTGCAAGCACCTTTTCAAATCAGAGGAAGGTATCTCCGTGGCCTGTTCAATCTCCTTGTACATTAGCCGATCAGCATTGTTGAAGAGCATGAGTACACACATTTGGTAAGTAGAGACATTAAGCTCGTGCTTCTGGCCCTTCCCAAATGTCGCTTTTAAATCAGCAGTGCCCATGTTAGTTTGCCAGGATAACCTTCGACCGGTGTGGGTCCCAAGGTAATATGACCGGAACTTCTCACATAGAGCTGATAATTCAGCTGGCAAATTGCAGGTGACACCAGGTTGAGTAGGCCACGATCCCGTCGTGAGAACTTGGACAACCAATGAGGGGCCATCTCCCAGTTCGGCACCATATGCTGTATGGAATCCTTGCATTGTGTCCTGGGAGGTTTTCATGTCAGTGAACATGCCCTCTAATTTGGACGTGAACTGATAACCACATTCTGTCTTCAACTTAACAATCAGACTTCTCTCTGCATCATCAGAAACTGTTTTTCCTGAGAGCAGTCGCTTTGCCAAGTGCTGTTTATAGTACTTCTCAAATACATCTTTTTCTTGCAAGTAACGGAAGAGCATCATCACCTTGTCAAGAATAACTTCAACATCTTCCTCACTGACACCTTTAAGGCCTTTCCGCAATTTTTCATCCACAAATAATGAAATAAACTCAGGAGAACGCGGATTGAGGTTAATGAAGAACTCAAAAGATGAGTTTAAGGCATTCTGGAAAGTCTTGTCATTGTTGAATGCCAAGACTATTATGTTATCATATTTATCCTTCTCATTCAAGAGACACTGAACAAATTCGACAGGATCTTTCAGCTTCTCAGGATCGGTAACGAGCTGTTTACCTATCTCTCTGATGTGAGAAGTCATTACATCTCTTATTGTTGCAAGGCCATTAGTAACTCTACGGAATAAGTTGTACATTCTTCTCAAATCCTCATATTTATCATCAAGAAGCATATTCACCAAACCTGAGTTTTCCATATGGACAAGCCTAGGCATATGGTTCTCAATCATCTCTTTCTCCACCACATTAGTGATCTTCGCTTCAGTCTTCGGATCCAAGTAGTGTGACACCCTCTCAATTTCTTCGGTTAAACGCTTTTCGGCTTTCTTGAGGTAGTCTCCACAGTCGCAACATTCAATGAACTTCTGAGACTCGGCTCTGTAAAAATCAGCTGATATTTCAAGGAAAGGTTTTTCAAAGTCTTCCTGGTATACAGATGGTCCTAAATCCATAAACATTTTAATTATATTTCTCATCAGTCCCCGGTTAATTACTTCACCATCCCTTTCTTTGAGTATAAGTTCAAGAAGCGTACTCAGAAGTCTCATCTGAATATTACTCGAACGTACTATGTTATCACGCCAAAGATTCAGCCCAAGCTCATGAACAGGGGTTTTATGGGTACTCGGAACGAAGGTCCTGTCCATGTACATCAGAATGTCCCTTATCATTTGCAATGCCTTATTATGATCTGCCCATTGCCTATTCAGCTCTTCCAAGAATAAATCACCTTGAGCGCACTCTATGGATTTAGAGATATGTTGTAGGTGGAAAGTAATTGTAAATACAAGTCCAGAATACAGCTTCTCACCAAATTTGTGTAATACCATATTATAAGCATTTCTGCATTGACAGAAGATATACCAATATCAAGAATAGTCTATTCAAGCATGCAAAAAAAAAAAAAGGAACTAAAGAGTTTTGGAAACGGAAGTGAAGAGGAGCAGGACAACCACAAAGCAACAGATCATTAAGACTGTAAAGGTGTCTTTATATATCAATAAAATGGCAACAGTTAGACTACGCAAAAGAGTCTTATCATGCTCAGGACATGATAAGCATTAAAATTTAGGCTTTAGGAAAGTCTGGATCACCCTAAGACATCTAATAGCCTCGGTTGAGAAGAAAGAATGAAGCGAACATCAAGAAGGGGCACATTCTCTGCTAGCCTGATAATTTCTCCATGAACAGAACCAATAAAGATCTTTGTCTTTCTTTACCTCAGTACAAATTAGAACAGTCCATAACCAAACAGCATTTCCACTTCAATTATCTATTCAAGTTGCAGGAAGAAAAGAACAAAAGACAATGGAATTATGAGTAACTGAACTTGAGCCAATGCAATCCTTGGCCGCTGACAATTTATTAATACTCTAAGGGGTCGTTTGGTTGGGACAAGTTATCCAGGGCTAAGTTATCCTGGGATAAGTTATTCCATTATGTATATGGGATAACTTATCCCGTCACTAAGGTATAAATGGTGGAATAAATAATCCCAGGATCGCCTCCAACCAAACACAGGATAAAATAGTTCTGCATTTTATCCCCCGAATTATTATGTCTTATACCTCACACAAAATGACTCCTAACCGTTGGATTTCTGCCTGATTTTTGAATTCTAAAATCGTGTAGCTTTTCGAGAGAGAGCCTCAAAAAATGTAATCTTACTTAATGCTCATCTCTCATCTTTTATGTATTATTTTGTTCAAACATTTTTTATGTATTACTTCTCCTACTCTATATAAGCCACATTAAAACATGAGATATATTCTAATCGGGGCCTAGAGGCGTGATGGCCTGTAAAATAGATGCCTGGATTTATTGACATAGCCAGTTTGATCATATTAGGTTGAAGTTGAAAAGAGTATTTGGAAGTTGATGAATTGTGTTTTGACATGAATTTCACTGTGTGTGTGTGGGGGGGGGGGGTTAGATTTACGGGTTAAAAATCATTATTTCACTTGGAGATACTCCTCAAACTAACTTTTTGTCTATTTCAATTTCAGTTGAAAAACAAATATTAATTTTAAAATAATGAAATATTTGCAAGCAATAAGTATGTTCAGACGTCAGGTTATCATCTCTGTATGGAATTTCCTTACTACTAGCTTTTCTAGTAATTACACATTGAATAACCTTTATGGTTAGATGGATTGTGAGCTTAAAATTATGACACTTAAGTAATCTCAAGCTCCACGCCAACTAGTCTTGTTCTAGGATTACTACAGAGCTTGGTTATGGAATTTGAATGAAATGAAAATAGTATAAATGACTGGAACACAAAAGTGTTAACTTTTATATAGGAGAAAAAAAGGCAGCAAATTATATCAAGGTGAGGTAGACTTATAGGAATGGAGAGAGTTAGTAGGAAGAAATCTAAGAGGCAAAGAGACTAGTAGAGCATTCGACGGGAGTAGGGGCTGCTGAGGAGAATTGATGGGGAAAGGGTCAATGGTTATCTGCTTGCGATTCAGAGCAAAAAGTTCAGGAAAAGGCCGAGGATAGAAAGGACATCTCATAGTCTATTCTTAATTCTATCCTCCACTTAATTGAAACTTCTCACCACTTGACAAATGAATGAGAACTTGTGATTTCGACAAAATAGAATGCATCCTGAAATAGTGACACTAAATCCAGAATAGTAACCATCGCCGTAGAAATGGAATTGTATTTTATTTTGTAATAATTGGCTACCAAACAGGTTGTAAGATCATAAGTTTGTCCCAAAAAAAAAAAATTCAAAGAACTGACCTGATACAGTTGAGACTGTAATCAAAGCTCTTTTAAAAAAAAAATGGAACTCTAATTAAAACTCTTTTAGCTTTTGAGTTTCTGAATCTAGATACCTCACATGAAACCAAAAGATCTATGTAAGATATGTATTTACACTTACCTCTGTACAGTGTCTCCGTGATTGGGGTTTAGTGCAGTGTTTTTAAAATGAAATGCTAAACACGTATAGATTCAGCACTATAATCATCCAGTTGTAATATAACTAATATAGCACACCCAAGGGTGTGAGACCTAGTGGTTAATGAAGTCGGTTGAGAACCATAAGGTCTCAGGTTCAAATCCCAACGGATACAAAAACACCAGCATCATATCTGCCCTAGCCAAATAAAATTGCCTGGTTTCTATTGTTTGTGGGAGGTGGCCGGCATTTTGTGGAATTAGCCAAGGTGTGTACAAGTTGGTACGTACACCAGAGTCATAAACGATAACACAGACATTAATTCAAATCCTCATAACTGAGATTCCAAAAACTAAACCACTTCTTGTTGAGAGCACTTTGCACTTCAAGTGCACACTTCTCTAAAGCACATGACTTCACTCGTAAAGCGATAACCCCTTCTTTCACATAACCAAATTGACCTTAACAGGAAAATACTAATTTATGAGTGACGTAGTATTGGAATAACTTGGACACAATTAGAGTAAAACAATTTCAGTTCCCAACTCCCTTTTAAAAATCATTAAGAAAGTAAGGTTATTTGACAAGATGTGCAACTTGATGAAAAGAAAACATTGATTTTAGACAAGCTGATCATGGAAGTTGACATATATTCCTTATAATCAATTTTCACATGTTAAATCAGACTCAAAAATTTCAATTTCTCGATTAGTAAGAAGAGTATAGGAGGGAATAAAAATAATTGTCTTTTGAAGCTCAAATTCTTTTCATGTGTCATGGTAAAAGCCATAAAGGTTCGAGATTGGTCTGTGGTTGCAAAAGGCTATACCACAACGGATTTGTTTGGACAAATTGCCAATGGCCCAATACTACACTAATTTACGTGAAAAATCATAAAAAGCTTTGCTATGTATGCAGAGTGTACAGAACAGAAAAAGATTTAGAGTCCACTTCATTACAACATTATACCAGCACAGCGGAATCATTAAAGAGTATGATTTTACCACTCAAGTTTGTTAAAGTATGTCCAATGGAAAAGCAACTTTTGCTTTTATGAGTATTTGAACCGTTCATTTTCACTTCTATCTGATTAGTGGATTATTTTCTGATTCCACAGTCTGTTTATATAGTTACACCACTGTGCAATGCTATAGGCTGGTATTTCTAGCATCATTACGGTCTAAAATTTCAAACCGTATCACCCTTTCTGGCTCCACTTAACAAAGTTCTTTGCATTTTTTTAAAGAAACAATAAATCTCCTATGATAAGCAAGCACAAGGTTTGAAACTCGGTTGCTAATGGGTCGGCCTCTCTATCCTTCTCCACTTAAATAGCAGGCTTTTGTTTGACTAGTCTCCAGAACTTAGGAACTTTTTTTAACAACAAAATTTTCCAGCATAACGCAGATTTTACAACCTCGCAGTTGGGGGCTACTTTTCCATGTTGTCTTGCATTTAGAAAAATGCACATCTTAGTTGTAGTTAAAGATGGCCAAGGTAACCCCAGAATGAATCACATAAGCTCCTATAGGCTCGAATTATCTTTTGAATGAGAAAGACAAATGAGGAAAGAAAACTTGACTAGGTCCAGTATCAATGGCTGGGTAAAAGTTTTAGAATCATTTAACCAGTTTCAACAACGATAGTATATATAAAATCAGGCATGTTGGGGTACGGGTCTGCATTGGTCGATTTAATTACACGGTGCCTTAGGACTTCAATTTGATATCCAAAGTTTGAACACCCTTCAGGAAATTTTTGACTACGCCACAACTTGTTGCATACATCCACCAAACATCAAATGGATCTATATATTTTCTCCACATTCTCAGATTAGAAGAAACTCGAGGTGCTAACAAGGGGAGGAAACTGAATAAGAAAACTAGGTTACGCATCAATCAACAAGCTTGTTGGAGTTGGCTTTTAAATTCTCTCTAAACATTCCCACTCTATTCGTAGCTCATTCCCATAAATATAACACTACATAGGGGGTGTTGATATAATGCTTCACACTAGACAGGCAGATTCAAGATTTAAACTTTATGAATTCTAAATTGTAGAACAATGACCTCAAGTGCTACTTTATGAATTCTAAATTGTAGAACAATGACCTCAAGTGCTAATAACTAGGTTCAAAATTCAATTATTTTTTTTATGATCAAGGGAAACCCGAACCGCTACCATTTGGATTCGTACAGGGTCAAACCCCCGCTCCTATGGAATATAGCTTGCAAACCACATACGAGAGGTAATCTGCACTAGGCATGCCCTGTGTGACAAACTCGACCTAGAAGGCAAACCCCTTGCTTTCGCTGGCAAGAGGTTTCGAAATTGAGACCTCCAACGTGGAAGTCCCAAGCCCAAACTACTGGGCCACCCCGAAGGATCTTCAAAATTTATATTTTTTGTACATATTTAGTGATTTCTTAATCCGGTTCAAAATTTTTCAGCCAAAGCTACTGGATTCTGCAGAACCGCCTTTGTGGCGGTCATGCCCAAATAATCAATAGAGAAATTCATCAAAGTTAAGCAGTCAATTTAAGCAATCTCCTACTCTATCAACATTTGATTTAAGAAATGAAATTAATTTAGACCTGTAAAGTTCTTCAAAGCTGAGGCCACTGGCGTTGTGATTGTAAATCTCATGAATAGCATGCTCCAGTATTTTCCAAGTCTTTTCTGCATATTTTGGATCAACCACTACTTTGTGCTTAAACGCCTCTATCTGAAAATTCCTCTTTTTCTGATTACTACTCATTCTAATCCCCAAAAAAAAAATCACAAAACAACCAAACCCCAGAAAAAGAAAAGGCTGAACTTAAGCTATAATAATGGTGAATCTATAACTTCTTATGTAATTTAACACAAAACAACAACAACAACATCTATCGGTTCTGACGAAAAATTGTTGAAACTGAGATTCAAGATTTCCCTTTTAATGGCCCCAGATGAAGAAAATCAAGAAAACATGTTACAGAGATTTATGAGATGATGTTTTCTTGAAAAAAGTTGAGATTTTTAAAGCATGAAATTTGAGGACTAGGGTTATGAAAATGGGATGGGTGGGGTGGGGTGGTGGGGAGGAAGAAGAATAAAGAGCAAGATTGAGTGATAAGTAAAAGTAATCCAATCAATTGGTTAAGATTTTATCTTTTTGAAAGAAAACTTGAAATAGAAAAAGAGGTATATATGCATTGAAAAGAAAATAAATTCCTCTCTCCGTCCAGAATTATTTGTTCTATTGCATTTTTCAAAATTTAATTTAATTAATTTTTAAAATTAAATTAAATCACATTAATTTGATGTTTTAAATAAAAAATTAGATATTCTAAAACTATATGAAAAGTACTATATAAATTGCAATTTTTTACATATTAATATGATGAAAAAATACATCTATAAAGTTAGTCAAAGTTTTTATAGTTAAGCTCTAAAAATAAAAATCATGATAAACAATACCAAATGGAGAGAGTATATTAAAGAGTACATTTATAGTAATAAAAATAGAAGAAAATTTTAATTAATTATTTTATTTGTTTCAGTATAAGTGACAGATAAAAGTATCATAAAAAAAGGAAAGGGTCTGATATATATATTTAAATTTTGATCAAAATTATTATTACGATACGAAACATTGGAAAGGAGATTTTACCCTTTGCACTACTTTATAGTGTATTTTAAAAGTATATGTGTGTCCACATGGACATAAGAAAATTTACATGATTATAAATAATAATAATGTGTCAGTGTGGACACATATAGACCTTTAAAATACATTGTTATATAGTTTAGAGGTAAAAAAATTCTCTATAAAATTTAAAATTTAATATTATAACAATAATTTCAGCTAAAATTAAAGTATTTTTCAGACTCTTTTTTCCTAAAAGGAATTATCTATTTTCTTTTATTGTGGTTATAGAGTTGCTTTCCAAGTAGAATAAAGATAGATACTAACATTTGATATGAATCTATAAATGAATGTTCAATGTTACTTTTATAAGTAAATATATATGGGATTGACATTGCATCCAACCTTATTTATTTGATGTATCAATTTATTTTGATCCATCTGAATCACTTTTATATCTTATAGTTTGAATTAGATATTCTTTATTTTTATTATAAGAGGTCTATTTAGTCATGCGATATAGTATCATGATATGAAATCATAAGATGAAATTGAAGTTTTGTTTGAACATGCAATATGAAATTTTTGTATTGTATATTTTCTCATAAACATAAAATTTCATAAATTATAAAATTATTAAAATAGCCCCATTATTTATTCAATTTTTCAAATAAAAATTATAAAATCGCATAATAAATTATTACAAAGGTATTTTTTCTCCAATTAAGTAATTGTTTCATCTAGCTTTAATTCAATAAAAAAAATTAAACATAAATTGTAGTGTACTAATTTTTATTATAATCCTCCCAGATAATACAAACAATTTTTTAAAGTTGAACTTACATTTCTTGAACATGTGACGAAGAAGACTTACCAACATTATTACTTTGAATCATTTGTTGGTCAATATCATCCGCAACTATATTTTCATGTTTATAGACCATAAATATTTCATCACTTTAACAATCGGTTGGTGTTAGTTAAAGTGATTATATGTTGGTGAGAATAATAAATTTTATGTCGGTGAGAATAATAAATTTTAAAAAGTAATGATGTGATTATAAATATTATTTACATATGGTATAAATGGTTAGTAGATATAAATGTGGGGTTGTTTTAACAAATATAAACTTGTGGATCTATTTTTATATTAAAATATCTCAAATCATGATATGAAATCACCATGTAATTCCATATCATGCTTTTTAGAGGATATGAAATCACATTTGATAATATGGAATTATGAGATGGAATCAGCGTTAAATCGCATATCCAAAAGGCATAATACATGTATTGGATCCTAACATGACTTCAAATTTTAACTTTGACCTCCAACTTTCATAATGCACAAAATGCACTTTAACTATCCAACTTTTAAATAAATAAACACATGAGTCCTACATGACACAATACACGTAGGACAAAAAATGACATGTAGAACATGTGTGTCTATTTGTTAATTCTAATACAAATTTAAGTGTCTATTTGTGCATATCCAAAGTTGAAGGATATAAATGTGATTTGAAGTCAAATTAACGAGCACATTTATGCATTATGCCTATCCAAAATACTGATTCTATCTCAAAATATCATATCATCATATGCCATCGCATGGACAAAACGCCTACTAAATATCAATATATTTTAAAAGAATCTTTATCAATAAAGCAAAAGTGAAAGATACAAGCATATTCCAAAAAAAAAAATCTTATAGAATTTTTTTTGAAAATTTGAATATATCCATTTAAAAGTATACATTTCAAAAAAGTAAGCGATTTTCTTTCCCTTACCGTTAGTCAAATAATTTTATAAAATTATGTAAGATTTTATTTATTTAAACAAGATAAAGTTGGAGAAAAAAAATCTTCTTGAATTAATGAACCACTTATTTTGAAGTAAAATGTGAAGTCAAATCATATCATATATATATATATATATATATATATATATTATTATTATTATAAGAGGGAACAAAAAAGTTAAAGGTTGAATTACAATTTTACGCTTACTATAAATTAAAATGTTATAAAAGCATTTAATTATTTAGTTTAAATGTTAAATTGTATCATTTTAATAAAAATGTAGATGACTTTTGCATTTTCTTAAATTAATTCTTAATTAAAATATAAATAAATAATTAAATGTTGGGAATGTAAAAAGATATATTTTAATTATATATGTATATCCTAGAATAATTACTGGCACATAAAAAGAGTGACCCCCCATTTATTTGATTAATGCCACTGATTTTATTTATTTGATTTATTATTACTAAGATATTAAAAGTGTGTTATTATATTTGAATGAATTAGTAATAAATTATAAAGATAACTTGTAATTTCCTCATTTATTACTAATTACAATGATTTGTGTTTTTCATCTTTTTAATTATTTATTCAAACTAGACTAGATTCCATGTTCAAAGCAATAATTATTAGTGGTAATGTTAATTCTCTTATTAAGTTTAATTATGATTTGTATTTTACATCTTTCCATCTATCTATATATTAAAGACTATCATTTAGAACTGAAAAATATAGAATTTAAACAGACATTTTTGCTACTATTTAAGAATTAAGTGATAACCATTGAAAAATGAAAGAAATTGTCATTCAACTGATAATAAAAAAATTATTCCATCTATGATAGGCAAAAAAGCCATGAAAAAATAGAATACATGCGGTGGGGAGAAGAACTTGAAGACTTCTTTTTAGACTTTCACATGCCTAAGTCCTCATATCTCTTTCGATATATATTCTCCATCACGAAGATTATTGTTGTTTCTAATTTCTTTTGCATTTCTAATAAACTCATTGTGGTGTTGTAATCTTTAGCCATTATTATGAGCTTTTGAAATAGATGTATGTATGAAATTCAATGTTTAAATTATATATCTGTTAGTTTTATATTTTAAATGTGATTATTGCTTTTAATCTTGTATAATTTTGATAGTACTGTCTTTTAATTTTAGAACCTTACTTAAATAATGTAAATATTTCACTCTATCGTTTCTCATTAAAATAAAATAGGCAATCTTATCAACAAGTGCATGTATTTTTAATATTCATTTATGGGCTATAAAAGGTTATCACTAATATTATAAAAAAGACTTATACAAAGTTGAAGAAAATTATATTATATTAATTAATTTCACATACTGTTTGCTTGATGCCAAATGCACAATTCCTTTTTATTATTTTTGTTGATACATGAAATATAATTGGTAAAATTAATATTGTTGATTTAAACATTTTCTATTTGATAGCACAATTTTAAATTATATAACAATAGTAAAAATTAAACGTGCAACGCATGTTGTCAGAAACTAGTTAATTTAAAATGGATGAAATACTTAAATAGTAGATAAAAAATCTTAATAAATTCTAAGCTACCTCTCAAATTAACTAGTAACTAATGATTATTTATTTTGATTAACGCACGTTGTCAGAAACTAGTTAATTTAAAATGGATGAAATACTTAAATAGTAGATAAAAAATCTGAATAAATTCTAAGCTACCTCTCAAATTAACTAGTAAGTAACTAATGATTATTTCTTTTGATTAAGAAGAGAGATTCAAAAGTAAAACAAAAAAATTAAATTTTAGTAAATTTTAAGTTAAAAATGTAAAATAGGGAAATTTACTTTTAACTTTTTAAAGTCAATTTCAATTAACTTAAAATTATTTTAATATCGTCAAATATTCTATAATCTAAAAATAAATTTTGACCAGTTTTTAAATAAATTCATACGATAATAAAAGATATTTTTGAAATTTTGAATTTTCTGCAACCTTATTGCCTTAAATAGGATACACATGTCGTATACGTGTCACCATGAAGCTATTTATTTAAATTTCTTTTTGTTCAAAACTTTTAATTATAGAGCTATTTTCTCTCGCATTAATCTTCCCTAATTGTATGAGTTGTATTAAGTTCCAATAACGTTTCAATGCAATTGGTTGTTCATGGTTATGATTAAAAAATTAAATTAAATTATAATTTAAATTAAATTAATTTTAAAAAATTAATATTTTAGTTGATTTAGTTATGAATTTTAAAAATTGATATTATTTATTTGATTTTGATTTTACTAAAAAAAATCATAAAAATAACTAAGTTGAATTGATAAATTAAATATATAAGTTTCTAATTATTTATATATTATATTTAAATAAAATTATTTTGTTAAATTGTGATTAATCAGGCATTTAACTTTATATTTTCTCAAGCCAACACTTAAATTTTAACATAACTATTACAATACTTAGTCCATCAAAACCTATTACTTTAATTTGCCTACCCTACATCACATAAGATAGTCTCCTTTTTTTTCATAATCTCCTTTTTTTTCATAAGTGAATCACTTTGTTCGTGGAATAATAACTATAGTATTGCATAATTAAATCAACAATAGGTTTTATATGTATTGGTCATGTACTAATTTATGCGAGTTATTCCTCAAAAAAAATTATTACTTTTAAACTAAAATAACCAGAAAAACTGAATCAAATCGAAGTAAACACCGACAATAACCAAATTAGTGGTTCTTTTTACTTGGTTTGGTTTTAGAAATTTAAAAAGCCGACAAGATTGATTTGGTTTTAATTTAACCAATAATCGATTAAAATCAAACCACGAACACCCCTATTTCCTCGGTTTCATATTAGTTGATCATCTTACTAAATATAATTATTTCATATTAGCTGTCTACCTTATTAAATTAAGAAAATATTAATTAAATTTTTTGTAATATTTTCTTTGTAATTGATTTTTTTTTCAAAATGTTTACATTTAATTGTAAAATTCTCAAAAATAATTTTAAGAGATAAATTAATAAACTTTATCTTCTTATTTATAATTTTAATATATATATATATATATATATATATATATATATATATATATATATAAGAATTTATAAATTAATATGAAGCGGAGGGACTCTGATGCTAATTTTTATGTTGTCTGATAATTTCTTCTAAGTAATATCAAATTTGTACATGCATGTTCGAAAATATAATATTATGTACACAATTTTCAATAAATATGAATTCAAAGCTACTTGTTTTTGTTGTAATTGAATGGAATGTAAGTCCTCATTTCTTTTTATTAAAATTAAGATGTTTTAGTGTGCATATTGATCTGAATATTAAGATGCATATTAAGATTTAAAGATCAAAGCTTGTACATATTTTTATACTAAAACATTGCATTAAACTCTAAATAGTAAATAGTTTAGACTGTTTATTTTTACAACGTTTGAATATAAAAAATTTGTATTTATTTAAAAAGTAATAAATATAATATTTAAGTATAAAATTGATCTAATATTATATCTGTTAAATATTTTCAAATTTCATATGACAGTTGACAATTGTGATGATTAATGATGATGATTGTGTGGATCGATTTGAGATGATGTTAGCTAATGATGGTGGTTGTGGATTGTAATTATAGTATGATGGTTGACAATAGTAATTAACAGTAGTAAATTGTTATCGACTAATAATTACTAGTGTAATGGCACTGATAGCTAATGAAAGAGATGAATGATGATGACGGTTGGCGATATATAATGTTGACTTAATTGCAGTAATTATCAATGATAATTGGTGGATGTAACAATGGTTTATGGTTATAATTACAAATGATGACTAATAGTGATGAAGATTTGGTGATTGACATTAGTGACAATTATGGTTGAGATGAGGATGGTTGGTGGTGGTGATAGTTATGATTGAATGATGGTTATTCATACTGAGTGAAAGAAGATTGAATAGCGGTAATAGTCATATTTGTAAGAAATTCTTAAATAAACATCTTAATGATGCTAAAATTTTGTTATAGATCTTAATCATTTATATTAATTTAACTGATTTTAAAATAAGAAAAACAAACACACTTAGTCATAAAAATACCGACCTTGGAAATAAACAAACTTTATGACTAAGATCTAAACTATGTAGATATAGACCTCCATTAAACATAAACAAATAGTGCCTTATTTTCTTTTCCTCTTAAATTTGCGACTAATTTTACCTCCAATTGTAAAGTGATTTTTTTTTTTGAAAAAACTTTGTTAAGTGATCAATGATCTTTTTAAAATTGAATATCACGGTAGAGCGTTTGAGTTCTTGATCTTGCAATCAAAAGGTAGTCAATCAGTGGGGGAAACGCATTTGCACATTGAAGACATTATTTGTCAAATCTGTTTCGAGGATAAAATTATTTAAGAATTTGAAAAATGTAAAAAAAGAGAATCAAAATTAAAAGAACCAAACTTATTTTTTTTTGTTCTGGAATTGAAAGGATTTTATTTATTAAATAGTAGGTTCATTCATAAAAAAAGAGACTGATCTAAACGATATAGTTCCATTCACATCTCCTCTAAGAGCTTTTAGTATAAAAGAAGAAGATGGTTAAAAAACAAACAACTTGTTCATATACATACTTGCATCCATAGTCTTCTTTTCGCATTCCGCTAACATATCTGTTGCTACTGAGTTATCCTCCTCATTGTATGCTTCATTGTTAATCCTCCGTTTAATAGGAGCATTGACCTGTAATCCAAATAAATGTGTGAATATATTGATTTAGCACTTTCTAAGGTATTAAGTAATACCTGAGAGTCAATATCCATGATCAAATAATTAATATTTATTTTCTATACTAGATTCAAACCATGGAGCAAAGCTAGTAGTTCCGCATGATCGACATTAACGACTTTTACTTTACAAGAAAATCCTACAATCCGCAAATATTTCTTTATCACAAATTTACAATTTATTTAGTTGTAAATATATAATATTTTTAATGAAATACATTAACAGCATAATCAGATTGGCGCAGCGGAAGCGTGGTGGGCCCATAACCCACAGGTCCCAGGATCGAAACCTGGCTCTGATATTTTATATTTAATCAAACTTAAATTTTTTTTATTTTTAACTATTTTTTTAAAAAAAAATTAAAGTTGTAATAAAAAAAATTAAAGTTGTAATCGAAAATTTGAACTTGCGTTCAAATCAAGCTGTTGAAGTTTTTGTTATTTTTTTCTTTAAAATTTATATTTTTTTTTGAATTTGGCTTTAAAGCAAGCGTTATTGTTGAAAAATTGATATATATTTTTCTGGGTTTGTGTAGTTCTTTCTACTTACTACTATAATATAAATATATTACATTTTTCTTGTGTAAAAGTTAGAATTTTGAATATGGCTGTTGATTCTACTGCTGAGCGTCCTCTTTTCGGTGGTGCTATTTCCACTACTTTCCCTATCCGATTCCAGGTTTTCTTCTTCTTTTCAAAATGATAAATTTCGTATGATTTTGCAATTTTTTCATATTAATTAAGGGTTTTTGCTTCGATTTCATTTGTTTTGCAGGATGTTAGTAATGTCCGTCAAGTTCCTGATCATCAGGTTTGTTGAGCCAACCTTTGTTTAATCGTAAATTGGTATAATTCATAATTGAATTTTTAGGTGTTGTGGTTTAAGGGCACACTGATTGGGAACAAAGTAGCTCAATAGAAAAAGTAATGTTAACTGTGTAGTGTTTCATTAGATTTATGTAACCCCTAATTGTGTTTTTTTTTTTTTTTTTTCTATGGAGAAATTAGAATGAGTAGCTTTTTGTAGAATTTGCCCTTTTGTGCGGTAGTTTCACATTATTGGGTCAGAAACTCCGATGTTTGTGTACTGCTTGTGAGAATCGTGATTTGTGGATTGTCAAGCCTATTTCTTATATCATTGTCTCGCTTGGCTGTGGTTCCATCTGTTGTCCAGTGTCTGTAGAGCCAGTGGTGGATTCAAGATTTTCATTAAGGGGGTCCAAGCAAAAAAAGAGTAGTGCTTAAGATTTGAGGTTTGAACCCCTCAACGACTAAGGCAACGTCTAGTCTTATATTCAGGAGGTTCAAAATCAATATATAAATATAAAAATTCTTAAAAATAACTTTAATATACAACGTAATTTTTTGACGATGGGGTTCACCGCCCCTGTGTAGAGCTAGATGAGACTTATTGGCAAGGCATTGGTCCTGGTATTATTGATTCCGCGACCTTCCTGAACTGGGTGTTGCACTCATTGACCATGTATCGGAGATGTTATTCAATGGACTGTAGTAGCCTGACATTACTCGCCATGTGTTGTCGCATAATTCATCCACTTACTTGAGACCCTTTTCCCCCAATACAACTCCATTTGCAATTTCCTTTTGTAAAGGTTCAATCTTGGATGAAATTTCGGGGATTATTAAATTTTTGGATTGTGGATCATCCTTTTGTTTCTTCTAAATGTTTTGTTCAGATTTGTTTTGTTTGTTTAAATCATATGAGGTTTGTTGCCTTTGTTCTTGTTTACTCTTGATTGAATAAGAAAAGTAGACTTGTATTGGTTATTTATAAAAGTTCAATCTTGGAAGAGATGCTGCATTTTTTTAGTATTCTGGATACAGTCTCATTCTTTTTCTTTTTCTCTCTAATCTTCTGTTTGAATTGTTTTTACTTTGATTTTTTGAATGCAGGAGGCATTTGTGGACCCTGAGCGCGATGAGAGTTTGATAATTGAGCTTCTGGATCTGAAGATGGATGTAGCAGACAGTGGAAGTGCCACTTGGTTTCTTCAAGACCTTGCCAATGAACAAGAGGCTGAGGGAGCTACAGTAAGCTCTTCTCCTATCTTCAGAGAAGATCAACTGTTTTAGGGATAACTTAATTTCTGTTCGATTAACATTTTATATGCTTTTTGAGATAGTGAATATGCATGAACTAATTGTAGGGACATGACACATGCCACCGACTACCATTCTTTGATTTGTTCTTATGGATTGTTGTCACTTTTTTTTCTCAATTCTTTTTTGGATCTCTCAAATAAATCATAATTGAGCATAATGGGTACAAATTATTCATGTATCCAACCCAATTAGTTTTGGACTGAGGCACTGACATTTTCTTTAAATGGAACACAGAGGCATTGCAAAACTGAACGAGCTAGAAGGGACATAATGTTGCACAGTTGTTTGGTATTAAAAACTATTGCGACTCTTGTTCCTGATACAAAATCCAGCTACCTTGTGTTTCTCGAGTTTTAGGTGTGAATTCTCATGCACTACTCTGGCATTTTGGTAATCCGTTTAAATACTGATCACAGAGGCTAGAGTGATTTTTTTTTTCACCTTTGAAATGGTAAGCAGGGCAGAGTAAAATGGAATTTATCTTCTCCTCTCCCCCCCCCCCCCCCCCCCCCCCCCTTTGGTCCTAGCAAAACCAGGAAGAAAGCTACATAAAGAAGGCCAATAGTTCCTTAAGATACTGCAACTAGACATAATGGTTGAAGGATCAACACTTGGGTATTACTTCCTAGAGTGCTCTATGTGATTCTCTGGTCTGGAGATCTCCAATGTCATCTTTCTCATTTTCATACGTCTCAAGTGAATAATGCATCTTTCCTAGAGCTTAAGCTAATTATTGAGCCAAACTGAATTATCTATCCAATGCTGCTAGTCAGCTTTGTAGTGCTGGCAGTACATCAATGAATTTCCTTCATATATCACTTTCTAGTTCTCTATTTTAATTTTAGTTTTTCCAAACAAATTTACGATTTCTGGTATTATCTCTTGGAAATTGAGTTAAAGTAGTTCAGTACTTCGACAACTGAGTTTTTCTTCAAGGTCCAGTATTGCATTGCAAAATAATTGTTTGTATTTACACACTAATATAAATGGAAATTCTTTTACATGAAATGTGAAATATTGAACTTGTTCATTTCTCTAAAGCTCGCAGTTTGCTTATTGGTTAAGTTGTTAGTTTACATAGCATCTCAGACATTATCTTGTTGATTTTTTCGGTTTATATCTACAGATCACTGAGCAGTCAGCAGTGTTTGAGGCCCCTGGATTGTGCTATAGAAACATGCCTGCTGTCATCACCACCGCTGTTGGTCAGATGGTATGTTAGTGTTATTTTATAAGTGCTCAGCATTTATGTATGATCTCAACTTCAGTTGGTATCTTATTTCTATGGATCTTCATATGTATGGCATAGTTTTGATGCCAACAAAAGCTGTTTTAATGTTTTTACCTGTTCAAAGAAAGAGCTGTTCTAATCTGTCATCACGGGGAAGTTATCATGAAGGTCATATACCATTATGGAGAGGCATCGTTTTTTGGTTAATGACTAGTTAGCATCTCTAGAAATCCTAAGAACTTCCATTCTCTAACACCATGGTTATCAAAAAGAAAAAAGAAAAGAAGGAAATTCATTCTCTTTACAAATTCCGTAGTTTGTGCTCCTGTAAGAAACAAGTTTTAGAAATTGTAGTTTTCTTCGAAAAGTTGGCAGATCCATTTTGTAATTTTCGATAGATATGGCACTCTCAAGAGGGGAATATTGCGCAAGTCCATATAAGGAGACCAGTTGTCTATCCCCACTTAACAATTTTCTGAAAATTATGACTTGAATTTGCGTTGAATATAACAGACAGATGAGCGTGGTCCCTATATCAACTCCACATATTGGCCATCTTCTCTATATTTTTTACATGTAGTAAATTCATCAAGTGACCTGGCAAGATGCACATGAAATTTTTTGTTGGATTAGGAACATAGTAATGGTTCTCTTCTATAATGTTATACGGCAATGTTCTGAAATGCATGTTTCTCAAAAGAGGACTATAGTTCTCTAGCCTATACATTCCTCTCCTTTTACTTTTAATAGGTGGATATTTTGGTAAGGGAAGGTTATCTTCCTTCTTCATTCACATTTGCATGAATTTATTTTCTGGAAAAATGGAAGTAGATGTGAAGATTGTTAGTTCTCCCAACACACAAAACTTTCAACTAGGATGAGAGTCATTGATGACATGCTGCCAGCTATTCGTAAAATTTCATAAATATCTTTAATTAGTTGGTATAATTTATCTTTTTTATGTCGTCAAGATAATCCTGATCAACCTTATTCAATTCATAGGCAGTTGCGAAGGGAAAACAAGGGAGGGAAGCACAGAACTTGGTTAAGGTAAGTTTGTACATTCTCTTTCCACCTCTTCCCCGATAACTGCAAGATGAGATCTGATCGTGTCCCGTTCAGGTGTACCTGGCAAACATTCGCCTTAAGGAAGTTGGGACAGATGTACTGATAACTGCATATGAGCCTCTAGTAATTAAGTAAGTGTGGACGATAACTCGGTTTACTCAAGCTATAAACTCAAATTAGCTTGCTTTTTAACATTTTCTTTGTTTACCTTTGTGATTGTAGCCCCTTGAGTGAGAGTGCTACCGCAGTTGGGGCAGGCATGGCTGTACCTGCTGCACAGTCTGGAGTTATGCCAATGGCTGAAGTTTTTAAACTTGCAGTCTCTAGTTTCAAAGTGCACAACTGGAGTCTCTTTGGCTCTGCTGCTGCTTGAGTTGCAGTTACACACATCTGGCATCACTTGGTTGATTATAGGTCCATTTTCGAAGAGCCCGATTATTTTGTGTTTTTTTTTTTGAAGTTTATGGTTCCTGTTTTATTTTTGGGTGGGTAAAAACGTGCATACATTAGGAGTCTCTCTACCCCCCAAAAAATATTTCGAAAAAATACTACAAAAGACTGCAAACCAGAGACAAAGTTGTTAAAATATATCTGCACAAATTTCGACATGTATTTTTTGAGTTAAAGTTTAGCACGTTGAGCACGTTTAACGTGTTTGTATTTGTTATATATTATTCGTGTAAGCAAAATATACAGAGTTAGAGTAAGGATTAAAAGTTTTGGGGGTTCTAAATATCAGGACAAAAGAGAAACATGTATTTCTTGAGTTAAAGTTAGCATCTTGTGCATGTTTAATGTGTTTGTGTGTGCTATATATCATTCATCTAAACGGTATGTACAGAGGCTGAGCCACGATTATAAGTTTTAGGGTTATAAATTTTAAAATAAAAGAAAAACATGTATGTCTTTGAGTTTAATTTTAGCATGTTGTGCTTGTTTAACGTGTTCGTGTTTGTTATATATCATTCATGTAAATAGTATGTTCAGAGGTGGAGCCAACATGCTTATTTTAAAAAGGAAAAGAGAATTTTTTGTTAATAGTGGGGTTCAAATCCACAAAGCTAGTTTGAAAAACAATTTCACCATCCTTTCTTATCATTGAACTATCAATCAATTTTATTAGGAAATTCACAAGTTAATATATAAATATATATATATATATATATAATGTTTTAAGGAATAAGACACAAATACTCCCCTAGATTACGATCGAAATCCCAAAGACACATCTTAATTAAAATAATATTACTCCCTAAACTCAATTTTTTTTTTGTAATTTTGACACCTTTTGGCTTACATGATACACCCCATAACTCCATGCATATGAGGTGTGTGAAAGATATTCGGAAGCCATGTAAGTAAAAAAGGTGTATAATCTTATCAAAAAAATGAGTTCAATGCTAATATGGCCTTAATTTAATTAAAGTATATCTTTGAGATTTCGGTCATAGTCTAGAGTGGTACTTGTACCTTATCCCAATTTTCTAATACAAATACAGGATTTACAAAAATCTAGCAAGTTCATCTGAATTCATGAACTCCCACCTAACTCCGCCTTTGAATATGTATTGTGAACTGCTCCCATGTTCATTTTTTCAAAATTTATATGACATTATTTGACTTGCATAAAAATTGAAATAAAAAAAAAACTTTTGAAGTTTGTGATTTAAAACAAACTTTAAATATTTGTGTGAGTAAATATTATTTAATTAATATAAAAGTGTAATTTTAAAGTTTAGCCGTTTCTAATTACAAAAAAAAATATGATTATATTTTTTTTACTAGATAAAATGAAAGTGTTATTGTGAGATTGACTCTAGACTACTTTCGGCAGATCAATCAAGATAAAAATCCGGTCAAATATAATCACTTCATGTATACTATTTAATAATTTATGATTGAGATTAATTTAAATTATATTCCCATCTTCTCTTAATAATTACAAAGTCGTCAATTTTTTTTAAACTATCAAATAAAACAATTAAGTGTACTCTAGCTAATATTTTCAAGAAAGAAAAAGATTGGCGAAAATATGCGGACTTTCTGACTTTTTTACCTGTCATACCTCGTGCTTGTATTGGATTTTTTAAATCATACTAATTTTAAAGAATCCGGCACTTTTGAAGAATTTAAATAAATATATTTTTTTATAATTATTTGAAAACCTCCAAATAATTTTTTTTTAAAATGTATTATCATGTTCTTTAGTTGAATTATTATCTATAACTCAATGATACTTTTAAGTTTGATCTATTTTTAGAGATCACTTCAAAATTTGGAGAAAGCATGAGTGAGATTACTCCCGAAGAAGTTTGGCGGGTAAATATTCAAGAAGCTCGCATATTTCTGTCAATCTTAATTTTTTTTAAGAAATATAGTTTTGGTATACTTAATTGCTTTATTTGATAGTTTTAAAAAATAAAAAGAGTTGACAACTTTGTTTTTTTTTTTAATTGTTATAATGAGTATATAATTTAAATGGATCTCAACCATAAATTATCAAATAGTACACATGATATGAATCTATAAGGCCATTAAACATTATTTGACCTAATTATACTTGACCGAATCTTTATCCGATCAATTATGCATGCAAATATCTATTTTTTCAACACCATTTAGATTTTGTTCCTATTTTAAAAAATTGAACATATAAAATTTTGATAAATTCTTAGAAAAAAAGTATGATATGTAATTAATGGTTTTGAGATTAAAATGAAATAATTGAAAAGAGATTCACTATTCAGATCTTCTCAACAGTGAAATAGAATAGAAAAGAGAAGAACTAATTCTCCTTCACAAGCATATCTTTCTCTTGTTTGGTGGCAACTACTTTATTATCTATACAAACTACGAAGGTGTGTATATTCTCCTTCACAAGCATATCTTTCTCTTGTTTGGTGGCAACTACTTTATTATCTATACAAACTACGAAGGTGTGTATAAAAAACTATAGCAGCCACTATGCCAAAACGAATTAGCAAAAGCAAGAATTTTTTTGATAGAATGTGTTTGGCAAGCGGATTAACTAATGTGGAATACATAGTCATTCATGAGACAGCGAGCAAAGGAGAAAATTAGGAATTCACGTACACGTAGGAGTTGAGAATTTAGCTCAATAGTAATCATAAATTTTCACAATATTTAATTACATTAGATGTTTGTATGACAATTATATGACTCTTCTTACTTGGTATAATTATTCGTAAATTAAATGATCAATCATTTTCTCTATTGCCACCATAAAAATATGCTAAATTAGTTTAGAAAACATAATTATGCAAGTTTTTATAGAGATGTCATGAGTAAGTATCATTGTTTAGACAACTACATTATAGTACAATCATCAATTTTTAAAGAACAAAAATTGTGCTCTTTTGAATATATTGTCTCAAAGTCTATATCAAATATGCATAATAATGTCCATAGGTCGCATTCCTGCTTCAACCAAGAGATTGGGAGATAACATCGTAGAATGAAATGAGCCAATGCCAAGTGTTCTCTATATGTACCTTAGCTAAAAAATATGTTGTGTGTTTGTGTTTTTTATAATTTTAGTTTTATAAGGTTTTATTTCATTTTTCTTTTATTTGAAATGCAAATTTACTTATTTTTAAATATAATTCATCTAACACCAATAAAAATATTATATTTGCATTTTAATCAATATAACAAAATTAAAATTTATTTTCACTATATGAAGTTATTATAATATTATTTTCAATTTATTAATTTATTTATAAACCGCGCGAAGCGCTGTCAAATTCACTAGCTATCATATATGTTATATTTAGTCAACCACTTAGATATCGTGCTATCCTCATATTCATTATATAGATCGATTTCTAATTTTAATCCGTCAAAATTCAATTCAAATTACATTATTTGATACCTTCAAACTATATAGATTGAGCCTATTTTAATCTATCAAAATTTAATTCAAGTCTTGCTAATAAACATCTTCAAATTCGAGTCACAAAGATTATTATTATTGTTATTACTATATTTTTAATATAGTAATAACAATATATTACTATATTAAAAATATAGTGTTTTTCATATCCTATTATATATAGAAAATAGATTATTATTACAATTATTATTATTATTGTTATTACTATATTTTTAATTTTCTTAACAAAATTACATACGTATTTCTCATTATCTAGTTAACTAATTATTATGTTTATTTTTGTAAAAATTTACATGATTTCATCAGTATCATCTTATATATATATTTTTTTTGATAAGAAGGAAAATCCGCAGCCGCTACTTTTTGGGTGCGCATAAGGTAAAAACCTCGCTCCAATGCAATAGCTTGCAAACTACATAGGAGAGGTAACCCGCATATTGACAAGTCTGGTGTGACGAGGTCGACCCAGAAGACAAACCCTTAGCTTTCGCTGGAAGGGGTTTTGAACATGCATGAGACCTCCAACATGGAAGTCTCAAGCTCAAACCACTGGGCCACCCCGATGGGTAATATCATCTTATAGTGTTTTAATATTTAAATAACTGTCACAATCCGAATCTACATCCTGGACGAGATCGACACTGGAGAATCATTGTTGGTCCCAAGCGAATCCTCATTCTAGTTGACTATAAACGGAAGACTAACTTAAGCATACAAAGCTAGAAGCTAAATGAAATTCATTGAACTCAATACAAAATCTTTAACATGAAATAGAGTATTTAACTCGCCAAAAATAGGCAATTCAAGTCCTCAAAACATTTAACAAAACTTATTTCAACGAAATTCACCAACTAAACCACATTATTCATTTGAACTTATTTAAACAACTTTCACTCCAACTAGTTTTGACTTAATTCCAACAACTAAATCTACTAACTAAACCACATTATTTATTTGAATTTATTTAAACAACTTTAACTCTAACTAATTTTGACTTAATTCCAACAACTAAATCCACCTACTAAACCACATTATTTATTTGAACTTATTTAAACAACTAAACAACTTTAAATCTAACTAGTTTTGACTTAATTCCATCAACTAAATCCACCAACTAAACCCCATTATTTATTTGTACTTATTTCAACAACTAAACAACTTTTTAACTCTAACTAATTTTGACTTGATTCCAACAATTAAATCCATCAAATAAACGACATTATTTTAAATAATAAGTCAAACTAACTAGTGGTTAATTAAACTTTATTTGAACTTATTTTTAACAAATAGATTATTCCTAAATTTAAAGTTAAGTGTCAATCCTAGATGGACACAACTTGATTTTGTAAGAAAATCAAGTTTGCCATCAATTAGATCAACTAGTGTTGATACTTATGCTTAACAAACACATTGTTCCTAAAATAAAGTTTAGTATCAACACTAGATGAACACAAATTGATCTTTCAAGAAAATCAATTTTGTCATCAATAGGATCAACTAGTGTTGGTACTTGTGCTTAACAAACACATTATTTCTAAATTAAAGCCAAATATCAACACTAGATAAACACAAATCGATCTTGCAAGAAAATTAATTTTGCTATCAATAGGATTAACTAGTGTTGATTCTTGTGCTTAATAAACACATTATTCCTAATTTAAAGCTTAGTATCAACACTAGATGGACACAGATCGATTTTTCAAGAAAATCAATTTTGTCATCAAAAGGATCAACTAATGTTGATATTTGTACTTAAGAAACACATTATTTATAAATTAAAGCTAGTATCAAAACTAGATGGACACAAATTGATATTGCAAGAAAATCAATTTTGTCTTCAATAGGATCAACTAGTGTTGGTACTTATGCTTAACAAACACCATTATTACTAAATTAAAGCTAAGTATCAACACTAGATGAACACAAATCGATCTTGCAAGAAAATTAATTTTGTCATCAATAAGATCAACTAGTGTTGGTCCTTACAATTAACAAACACATTATTTCTAAATTAAAACTAAGTATCAACACTAGATGGACACAAATCGATCTTGCAAGAAAATCAATTTTGTCATCAATAGGATCAACTAGTGTTGGTACTTATAATTAACAAACACATTATTCCTAAATTAAAGTTTAGTATCAACACTAAATGAATACAAATCTTGTAAATTTATAATTAACATGAATCTATATTTCATGATTCTTCCTACTAGAATAAACTTTTACAAAACATACCATTTTTATTTAATTTTTTAAAAATAGTTTTACAAAAAGATGCCATAGAAACATGTTCCAAAATTTCCATGTTTATTTATATTCCATTGAAATGTTCAGTAACACTTCTAGGAGAAAAGAGTTGCGAATGCAATTTTTTGAACTGGTGAAATAAATTAAATGCAGTTTCAAGACCATACTTGGATTGCATTGAATAAAAGCAATTTTACCTGGGACTTTCAAAAAAAGTGATCATAAGGTTTCAAAATAAATAGACGGTGTCATAAGTCTTAAGTATTAGATGTAGGTGACAATTAAGTGATTAATGACTAAGGATTGTGGAGTTGCCCTCAAGTTTATAAGTTGATAGTTTGGTCCATTGAATTAAATGAAGGATAAAAGGGTAAATTGATTAAAATCTAATTTAACTAATTTTGGTGGGAATTAAAATTGGGGAAAGCCACCAACAAGTTGTACCAAATGGGGAAATAAAATATTTTCCTCCACCTCTCATCATTTTTTTTCTTCCTCTCTTCTTCTTCGTCGTTCTTGCTTGCTTGCTTGTCTTTTTTCCCGTTCTCTTTATCTTTTTCTTCTTCTTTTCGTACATTATTGGTCTTGACTGCTAGTCCTTGAACTTTCTTCTTTTCTTCTTCTTGAATCAGATTTAACTAATTTAATCAGTGGATTAGATTTTGTCAATTGAAATTACTTCATAAATGATTAAGGTCACACACCATTGTTTTGATATATAAAATTAATAGTTCTTTGAAATATAAAATTAATAGTTCTTTGAAATTGTTCATCATCATTTGGGCACCTGCAATTTTTTCAATAATTTGCATTCGCGTTTCCAACAGATTGCTATATGTTGCAACAATTGACTATTGGAGCAAATTATATCCATATGTAGCAACAAAAATGTTATTTCAATAGCAACAGAATTGACAGATGTTGCAATATATAACTTACACAAGCTGCAACATATAAGCTAGACATGTAGCAACATATGACTTACATGTCGCAATCGACATGATAGTTATATAATACCGTTGTAAATCATTGTTTCAAGTGTTATATCATATTTTTATTGCTTAATTATGGTTTAAAGTACTAAAATTTTGTCCAATTTGACATTTTTTCATTCCTACATCGCTCAATTTATCGATTAAGTCATCCTTGAAGTGACATATGTGGCAACATATGCATGATATATTGGGAAAATTGCAATAGAAATGTCATATGTGGCAGCATATGTATATCGTAAAATGATCTTTTGGGGGTTAATTCAATTAAATTGTCACCTAATTCAACATGTAACACTAATATATAGTCCTACAACATGTCTAAGTACAAATTGTGATCTAATACAACAACCTTCATCAATTCTATCAATTATTTTTACAAAGACTATCATTTACCCCTAGTTCATCATACAATGACCAAGTAACTACATATGATAGTTATATAACACCCTTATAAATCGTTGTTTCAAGTGTTATAACATATTTTTATTGCATAATTATGGTTCAAATTACTAAAATTTTGTCTAATTTGACATTTTTCCATTCTAAATTGCTCAATTTATTGATTAAGTCATCATTGAAATGACATATGTAACAACAAATGCACGTTCTGTTGGAAAAATTGCAACAGAAATGTCATATGTGGAAACATATGTATATCATAAACATGGTTGTTGTTGTAATTGACCAGAGTGTATTGCTTCACTGGTCGGAGCAGCGTTTGCTGTTGTTGTTGTCTGCTGTTTCGCGGATGTGAAAGAAGGACATGAGGGGAGAGGGCGACGCTTCCCGATTCTCTCCGGCTGCTGCTTGCTGATGTGTCTCGCCGGAGAAGAGGAGAGGAGCAGGCGAAGGGAGAGAAAGAGGAAAAACTAGCTGCACCGAGTTTGTTGATCGGAGAAGGGAGCAACAAAAGGGGAGAGGCAGCTGCTCAGAGACGAGAGAGGGTTTGCCGGAGCTGCCGTGTGAGAAGAAAGGGATGCGTCTGCTCTTCTATGAGAGGAGGAAAAGAATTGGAAAAATTTAAGGGTTTGAGTCTTTTAGATCGAAATAGGAAAGTAAGAGAAGATTCAATCTGATCGTTGATTAAAACAAGATGGACAACTACGATTTGATCTCGAATTTTGATGGATGGTTGAGATTAAGGATGTGTTTTATACGAAGAAAATTGTTTGAGAAAATAAAAATTTTAAGTTGAAAATATATTTTAAAATCAAACTGGAAATTTATTTTGGGAGGTGGGATAGGGTGACGATGGTTTGGGTGGGGAGGTCGAGGGTAGGGTTGAAAAATTCGGAGGGGATGGTAGGGGGATCGAGGGTAAGAGTGAAAAAAATAAAATTGGAAATTTATAATATTTTTTAAATTTTCTTTTAGGGGTGGAGGGATGATCGGGTCGGAGGACGACAGAGTGAAAACACAAATTTTGATATTGAAAATATTAGAAATTAATGTTTTTTAAAAAATGTAATTTGAAGTTGAATTAGAGTTTTGGAAAATGTTTTCCTTAACTTTTGGAAGGAAGTTATTTTCCTTAATTTTGAGGAAAATGAGTTAATTTAAAAAACATATTCCAAAACTTTTGTCCCAACCAAACATAAAAAAATTAGAAAATATTTGCAGAAAATGTTTTGCTTCATACCAAACACATCCTAAATGAAAATTGGAGTCTTTGGAAAAAAAATTGAGACAAGAATAGGCTAAATTTGAAATTAACGTGTGACTATAATCGAAATAAGAATTTGAATTGAAGTGGCTAGAATTAAAACGGATTGAATAAGAAATGACAAGAATTCAAATACAATTGGAGAGATTAGGCTTGATTTAAATGATTTAAGAGAATATTAAGGAGATTCTATTCAATTAATAAAATATTACACATATTAAAAAAATCATATAATTAAACACATCAAAATTTTAAAAAATATTTAAATAAATAAGTAAAGTAATTATTTCAAGGTAACTATCAATAAATAAAATAATTTTATAATAATTTTTTCTATCAATTTAATTTAATAAATTTAAATTATATACCTCCTAATTATATAACTTTAATTTTATCCATCAACAAAAGTTTGTTAATATCAAATATAAATCTTCTAGAATCTGTCATCGGTATTCTTTAATTGATAATGTATTTCATATCTGAACCACTAATATATAAGACCTGATTTGTTAAACTACTTCAGGAGTATATAATTAATGTATTTCATATTTTGATGTATAATTCATTACGTGCCATTGCCTACGTATGATCATTACACTTGACATCCATTCAAGATCAAACGTAATAATCTCGATAGAACTTGCTTTGTACATTAATTTATGATGTTTTATTGTCTATTTCATAAAATGAGACAAGACAGTAAAGGTTGTACCTACAAATAATTATAAATATAAAATTTAATTACTCCCTCCATTTAAAAAAGAATGACCCTATTTCCTCTTTAGTCTGTTTCAAAAAGAATGACCTATTTCCTTTTTCGACAACACTTTAACTTTAACTTTCTACATGACATGTTTAAGATCACAAGATTAAAGGACATTTTGGTACATTTGACATAACTTTAATTTAGAACCACAAGATTAAAAAGTCTTCTTTCTTTTCTTAAACTCCGTTCCAAGTCAAATAGGCTATCCTTTTTGAAATGGAGGGAATAATTATTATCATGACATTTCTACGACAAAGATGGAAGTTAGGACAAGACCTACAACATCTTGATAAAACTGAAAAGTAAATAGAATCCTCCGAAAGCAAAAAGACTCACCATAGCTAAATCAAACTCCATGTGATATCAACGAAGCTCCTGTTGATGACCTTAATTATATGTATCTTCATCATGAAACGATGCAGGTCAAATGAATAAGTACATTGAATGTACGAGCCTGTAAGGGTAACACTGAACATAACCTCAAGCTTGAACTGATAAAAAGGAAACATACTCACCTCTGTTCTACTCAACTCATGGATACTCGACTCAATGCAGAAATAAAGCAACTATAAAGATGCAGCTTATATAAAACTTTTAAAATAGTAGATAACGACTCAATGTATTGAAAAATATAATAATATCTCAGTTGTATATAAACTTTATTTGAGAGGTTCTATAACCAACAAACATCACTATGAGAGATTCAAAAACAAACAAACATCACTATGAGATATGTGATGATACAATATCTCGCTCACACTGCCAGAGTTGTCCTATACCTTGCCGAGGTACAAAATTTCTCAACTAAGTGGAGCCACTAGCTAGTCTATGCTTAAAACAAATAAAAAAATCATCTAAAAATAATGACCCTTTCTATTCATGTTGGCTACTTGGTTTATGGGGACTGTGAGTTGTCTAAACTCTCCCATGTGGGTGCCAATACTACCTCCAAAATATCAATAGTTCATATGTTTAAATATATATAAACTCTTTCTGTGGTTTTTAAAATAATACTAAAAAATCTTTCTCTAAAAAGAGATCTTACTCAACTGCTCAAAACTCTTTTGGAAATCTCAATTTCCTTCTTATTTAAATGTGAAAACATTTACTCTAGGAAACACCTAGTTCCCATATCTTTTTAAAGAAAAAGAACTCAACTCTACTCTTCCTCAAACTCAACTGCTTAAGTCTTAAAACAAGTTTAGAAAAATTTGTAAAAGACTTCTCAAAATAGGTTTCATGTCGAATTATGAATGTGAACCACTCAATTCAAGATTTTTCTACAACCATACATAAAAATCAATACTCGAAACTCAACAACTCAAGAACTTCAATGATACTACTAATTTCAAGAATGCATGGGCATGAACAACTCAACTTAGGGAATTCATGATACTATTCATCTCAAGAATGTTCAACTTTTAGGATTCATGCGAAATTATGTGCATGAACAACTCAACTCAAGTACTTCATGAATAACATATAATAGTCTCATGATTAGGAATATAATCTCAGAAAAATTAGAAACTCAATACTCAAGAATTTGATGGGTAACATGTAATAATTCAAAATCGAGCATAACAGTTACAAATAATTTATGTATCCAAATTCCAAATAGATCTCCTAGGGTTTTACCAAAGAAAAAAGTTTAAAATGGAATAAGGAGGCACTGCAAAGCTGAAGGAGCTAGGTGGGTCATAATTTGTATCACTTGTTTGGTATTAAAAAGCTATTACGACTCTTGTTCCTGATTCAAAATCCAGCTACTTTGTTTTTCTCTAGTTTTAGGTGTGAATTCTCATGTACTACTCATGCATTTTGGTAATCCGTTCAAATACTGATCATAGAGGGTACAATCATTTTTTCCCTGTTTATTTCTCTATTATAATTTATGTTTTGAAAAGAATTTGTTGGTTATATATCTTTGATCTTAGTTAAAGTAGTTCAATACTCCAATTTCTACTGAAGGATTATGACTTTGTCGAAATGCTATGACCTTTATGAAAAGTTGTGTCTTTTTTAAAAGATTGTGACCGTTTGAAAGGTTGTGTCTTTTCCAAAGGGGTGTGACCTTTATGAAATGTTGTCTTATTTTCAAAGAGTTGCGACTTTTACCTTTTGTTGAATATAAATAGAGAGGTTTTCTCTCGCATTGAATTCTTCCATTCTCTTGCATACATTACTTACAAAACAAAATCGATCGATCGTATCTGTGTGTATAATTTGTTGGTGTCATTTTAAGTTTGTTGAAATTATCGATGTTTTGAGGTACCGCTACTTCTTTAATGGTTAATATGTGTTATCTTGGGATGAATTAAACTGCAACCTCAGGTACTTGAGGGGATTAAATTTCTTAAGGACACAAAGTGGGTTCTATGGACTTGGATAGTTCTTTCTGTTTTTCTTTTCATCTTTTATTTTTCTGATTTTCTAATCTGAATACATGAGATAACAAACTTAAAAAATTTAATATTGATGGTATTTTCTGTGGTAAGGAAATTACTTCTATTTTCTGTATTTTTTTGTTAGAAAGTAAAAGAAAAAGAAAATTATTTTATCGTATGATAAAAGAGATGTGAGATGAACTAGTACTACTTTAATATGTTCGAGTATATTTTCTGTAGTAAGTTTTTCTTGGATGGGTAATATCTTATTTTCTTTTCAAGTGCATTCAAGCATTGCACCCCTTCAGTTTTCTTTTCAATGAGAATGTTATTTTGTGTATAAAGACTAAAATGAACACTTTAATGAATATATATTGTCTCCTAACAATATTTGAACATGAGTTTAGTTTCTTGTTGGAATCCAATGTCTTATAGGGAAAATTGGAATATAATGAAAACTAGAAAAGAAAGATATAATTTGCAAGAAAAGTGACTTGCATGGATCCATTGCCGACAGATAGAATATGACTCAATGAGAGGAAAAATCAGGTTCTATTTTTATTTCCCTATAATCTATCCGTTATAATTTATGAGATTTATTTCATAAATGTTAGGTTAGATTGTCATTATGTGATGATCTCATAATACATATTTATTATTATTAGTATGTATTCTGTTTAGATGAGAGAAAAATGTTTTGTAGTTTTCTACTCCATCTGAAATTTGATCGTGTCTTACTTATGGAGACTAAAATCTTCTTTTTTTTTCTCCGTTGGTACGAAGAATATAAGAACTTCATGAACAAATCAAATTGTGCATTGTTTCAATGAAATAGAAACTTCACCAATTTGTTAACTACTCTGTTTGAATGCATATTCCAACTTGAAGAGTACAAAATCTTTGTCATGAATAATAAGAGGCTAAAGGATTTGGAGAAGATAAAATCTTCTTCGTTAGGTAAAAACAATGTTGTATTTGATGAGCACTTTTATGAATATATCCTAACAATATTTGAACATGGGTTTAGTTTCTTGTTGGAATCCAATGTCTTATAAGGAAAATTAGAATATGATAAAAACTGGAAAAGAAAGATATAATTTGCAAGAAAAGTGACTTGCATGGATTCATTGCCGACAGATAGAATATGACCCAATGAGAGGAAAAATCAGGTTCTATTTTTGTTTCCCTTGATTACTATTTTTTCTATCCATTATAATTTATGAGATTTATTTCATAAATGTTAGGATAGATTGTCATTATGTGATGATCTTAGAGTATATATTTATTATTATTAGTATGCATTCTGTTTAGATGAGAGAAAAATGTTCTGTAGTTTTCTACTCCATCTTAAATTTGTTTGTGCCTTACTTATGGAGACTAAAATCTTCTATTTTTTCTTCTTCGTTAGAACGAAGAATATAAGAACTTCATGAACAAATCAAATTGTGCATTATTTCAATGAAATAGAAACTTCACCGATTTGTTAAATACTCTGTTTGAATGAATTTTCTTACTTAGAAGATAAAATCTTCTTCATTAGATAGAAACAGTGTTGTATTTGAGGTTTTTGGAGATTAAAATCTTTTTGCTTTAATACTCTGTCTGAATGTGAAAATGATTAGAAGAATAGAAAAACTTCATCAGAGTTCGAGTCTTATTCGGTTAACGATTAGAAGAATATACAAACTTCATCATTAAACCAAAAACAAGTTGTATAAAGATTTAATCTTTATTGTTAGTATTCTAAAAACTAAGTGCTCTGTCTAATTGTGATAGAAAGGGAAAAACACTAGTGACATAAAATTAGTGACTTTTATGGATGTATTAGGTGATTTTATGAATTAAATCTCTAAAAGAAGGTTTTCTGTTGCCAATGTGTATTTGATGGTATACAATTTAAAAGCATGAGAAAAAAATGTGGAAATAATTTCAAATAGTTGGAAAATATTTAAATTGTGGGGGGTTCTTTACTTGTGATAAAGACAAAACTAGACTTAATATCTAATTAAAATTTAAAAGAACAAGATATGAAATATAATGATTTTCTTGTATTATGTTAAACCCACAAAATTCTTAGAATATATTTGATATTCTGGTCGTTGAGTCTCTCTGTCCTAGTATATGTGATATGACTAGTATACAATCACAAAATTCTATTACTTGTTTGAAAGAACTGTATTCTTTGATGAAAAAGTGTCACTTAAAATAGTATATGATTTTTTATTAAAAGATATGTCTATTATAATAAATTTGTTTTTATATACATTAATATTGGTGAAAAGTGATCTGTTATGTTTGTGTTGTAAAACATACATTTAGGTCATATTGCCCGTATTAGACCGATAAGACTATGGTCATGAGTAATTTCTTAAACAAATTGAATGTTATGGAAATGTCCTTGTTAAAAGGACACCTTGCAATATGTTAATTTTGAAATAACGTCTATATTTGACAAAGTTATAAAAAGTAAAGAATAAGATATTTGTAAGAAAAAGTTACCTCACAGAAGGTCTTTTCAAACTCAGTATTTATGTCAGTTCTTACTTGCTTGAATCAAACTGTTTGGGACTTGAACGCTTGAGACATGTCAATTACAAAACCTTGCAAAAACTGATCAACTTAGAAGTTTTGCCTAACTTCTAGCGCAAAAAATTAAAATGTCAAGTATGAGTTGTTGAAAGGAATTCTAATTCCTTAGAATCGATTTACACTGACATTTGTGATATGAAGTTAACAGTTACACCATCTCATGGTGGAAAAAATGCTTCATAAATTTTATTGACAATGACACTATATACTGTTATATCTATGTGATAAATGATAATGATGAAGAAGTAGAAACATATTGACAATATAAAACTAAAGTTGAAAATCAATTGGATAAAAAAATTGTAAGGATTAGAAGTGGTAGATGTGGAGAATATGAATATTCTTTTGCAGAAATATATTTGGAAAATGAAATCATCCATTAAATTACCTCACATACTTACCTCAATCTAATGAAATTGTTGACAAGAAAAAAATCGAACTTTAAAGGAAATGTTGAATATTCAGGTATACCACAACTTTTTTTTTTGTGTGTGGTTGGGGGGGGGGGGGATGCTATCATTATAGCACAAAAGAACAACAAAAAAGTTTGTATGTTAAAAAGAGAAAAATAAAAAGTTTTATTTGTTAATAAAGGGAGCAACACATAGAAAACTTTTTTCTGTTAAGAAAGGGAGAAACAAAAAGTTTTGTTTGTTCAGACTTTGTTTTATCTTGATAAGAAATTTTTTGTCGTCCCTTAAAATATATACGAGCAATAACTCTTGAAAGTTAGTGACTAACAATTTCAAATATAGTCTAGTATTTAGATATATGTTATCGCCAAATTCAAAATATAGATTGATTTTTAATTTTAGTCCATCAAAATTCAATTCAAATCACATTATTTGATACCTTCAAACTATATAGATTGAGCCTATTTTTTATTCTCTTGAAATTTTATTTAAGTCATTCTAATTAACATCCTCAAGTTCAAATCATACCATTTAACACCTAAAGTTTTATTTGTTTAGTTGTGAATGTGTAATGACCTGATTCGGTAGATAGGAAAAACATAATGAAGAAAGAATTGGGATTAGAAAATTCTATCGTAGTAACTTGGAATTTTCCAACCTAGTTAAGAATATGGACTAAATTGGAGTCATTGAGATATAGGGAAAATCTGATAACGAATGAGAAGTATAATTATGAATTTAATTACATGGTTGGATAGCCAAGACGAAAAAGAACCCGTACGACTTTATGGAATTAAATTTGGGCGAGTAGAACTATCAAAAATGATCATAGCGTGAATGGTAACATTCTGTTTCCGAGCATCCCACTGGAGCGGGATAAGGGCCATCAGACCAGGCCGCTGTAGCGGGATGGGTCTGCCATGCCGGGCCAGACGTGGCTTAAAGTAGCTAATAAACCCGTAAAGGATCATATTTGGCACTTTTCGATTTTTAGAGCTAAAGAGACGATCCCAGACGAGTTCTTGACAGCTTTTTCACCATTATTGAGGATGTAAGATATTAACTCTCCAAATTCGTTTTTTGAGTCGTAAAACCTATTTTCTTTGGTTATTATAATGGGTAAGGGTATGTCTGAGAATTATGGTAGAAAAAGGTCTAATTTGGGTATTAAAATCTTGGGTTTTGTCTAGGGTTATTGGATTTGTTATAATACAAATAATAGATCTTTGATTGTTGGTCCTTGCGTAAATTAATTATTGTAGATATAGAACAAGCGGAAAGAATCCAGAAAAGGAAGATTCAAGTGTCTTAGGGGATTCAAGCTTGAATTCGAGGTTGGTGATGATTCTGATTTCAAGTTGGTGTGATATATGTTTGTAATTGCTTCATTATAATGCATGTATGTATGTGAATGTTGCATTATTGATCACCCTAATCGCAAATGAGGATAATTGAATAATTGTATCATGAATCACCTCTTGTTCTATGATCTTGATAATGTACTTCTGTTTGTGATTGTGGTGTGTGAATGAGATCAGATTGCCACGTTTCGATATAACTAACTTGGGATCGGATTGCTATGTTTCGGTATAACATTGGATTGGATTGCCACATTCTTGCATAAATATTGGATGCGATTGTCACATTCTGACATAACCAACTTGGATCAAATTGCCATGTTCTAACATGAATATGGGATCAGATTGCTACATTCCGATATGCTAACTGTTTAGGTTTGGGTTCCATGAGAGCACCATTGAATTGAGTTCCACGAGAGGAATTGTCTTATTGTTATGAACATGGACTATGACTTATGGCCTCCCAAAGAGCTCTACTTAGTGTGAGTTGGGGAATGATACTTCATTCATGAATCGCACAAGTGGACTTTAAGAGTGGTTGTGATTTGGTTCTCTTATGCTATGAAGATTGTGTTTATCAATGTTATATGATATTCAATATGTTACATGGTTATATTATTGTATTTATTTATATATGTTTCACTAGTGAGATAGTCGCGTGATCCTACCAGCACACGGTGGTTGTGTACTGAGATTGTACTTGGTCTTATTTTTGTTAAGTACATGACATCTTTTGGTGGCTATTGATAGACCACGTTTAGAAGATCAATAATAGTTCGAATTCAAGGGTGGTCTAGTTCTTCCGGTCGCCTTGGATTCTCTTTTTGTTTAAGTCCACTATTTTCGGACTCAAACTATTTGTTTAAGATGTTGTGTAATTTTGGGGTTGTACCCCTTGTTCTTAGACTTGTTGTTGTTAGAGTTTTGATACAATGATTTTCAGGTAGGTACTTAATTCTGCATTTGTTTAGTTAATTAATTTGCTTGCGTAACTTAATTGTCTTAGTTTTAGTTTAGTTGCTTAGTTTGTGCTGTAGTAGTGGTTCTCCCACAGGATAGTTAGTGTGGGTATCCATCACGGCTGTCTGGGTCGTGACAAAGTTGGTGTCAGAGCCCTAGGTTAAGTGATCTCGTTGTACTAAATGAGTCTAGTAGAGTCTTTCGTAACGGTACGATGACGTCCGTACTTTTCTTCAAAAGGCTATAGGACTTTAGGAAAACTCATTTCTTTCTATTCCTTCGAGATATTACTTGAATTCAATTGGTATCTGGGTGATACAAATTGATATCTTTCCCCCTTCACTCTATTATCCGAACTAGAACATCAAAAATGGTAACACCATCACTAGCAAGAGGGGATGTGTATAGATTACTGACAGTTACATAGAGTTACCATTCAGAACAAGTATCCACTGCCTTGGATAGATGACATAATATTTTTGACATATGGCAAGGTGTATCGGTTGATTGATTTAAGGTCTGGTTACCATCATTTAAAGAATAAGGCGGGTTAGACTTGGGTTCGACCAAGTTCTGTTATTGAAATTAAAAGTTTTATGGGATTTTCTAACTACTATTCTTGCTTGTGGTACGAGTTGAGTTCAAGTCGTATCTCCCGATTCTAATTGGTATCTCAACGAAATGAAGTAGATAGAACACAAGCAAGTTAATTAGAACCTAGAAGTATCTAATTGGTATCTTGCCTTAGGGACCATATAAGGCCTGACTGATGGTCGTTTATGGAACAAACTAATCAAAGAAATTGGACTTTTCGGCGAGTTGTAACTTGGAAGGTGGATGTGTGCTTCTAGTTATCTGAAATTAACTATGAATGTGAAAGGCGTATTATTGGGTGCTTGGATATAATTATGTGCCTAGTAATGCTTTTCTGATTATTGATATGTGCAATGCGCTGGCCTAAATGTTGAAATTTTGCCGATTGTAACCGCTTGAGTGTCGTGGAACTTATTGTGAAAAGAAGGTCATCATGAGATTATGTGCACGGGTCTAGATAAAATTACGATGTGGTTCGTAAGCGAAAAATGTTGATTTGCATTGCAACCAACTGATAATCGTGTGAATGTCTGGGTGTATCTTGGGAACGAGTGAGTGGTAGTGTTGAATGTAATGTAAGGAAAATTGTAGAGAGTGTGTCGTTAAGATTGACTAGGGGCAGACAATTATTATCCTAGTTATGAGGATTATTCTAAAGTTACTAATTTAAATTTGTAACCTTTGATTTTAGAAAAGAGAAGAACCGTAGAAAAATCTTGGTCAAGTTCTATTTCTGTTTTTACCGCATGAGAAGAATTATTTCTGCCAGGGTGGGACCGCCATAGCGGTATCTTCCCTCCAAAGCAGGATGAGGCGAGGAAGAACCTTAGCCCGTGTCCCGTGTTTTCTAAACTATCTGATAAGACCCTAAATGGGATCCGAACTAATCCCCTTTACTTGAATCAGTGGTCAACAATAAAATATAAGTTATTAGGTGTGTTAAAATTATGGAGAACTTGTGCATATGAGGGTAGGATGTAGTGATCACAAGTACTATAATAGTTGTGACCGAATGTCTAATGTGTTGTTTGATCTGAATTCTACTTATTCGTACATTTCAGTTCAATTGACTTGAGATTTGATGTGGTTTGTGATATACGTGATGCCCCCATCCATGTTTCTACCCCAGTTGAAGAATCAGTCATTGTTACTCATGTACATCGTGTTTGTCTGTTGTGTTTATGGATTTTCAGACTTGGGTTGATTTGGTTATGTTGGATATGACTGACTTGATATAATCTTATGCATGACTTGATTGTTCCCCTATTATACAGGACTAAATTTTAACACTAAGTCGGTAACTCTAGAGATTTGGGGTAAGGAAAGGTTAGTGTAGGAAGGGGGGGGGGTACAAGCCTAAGTTAGCTAAGGTCATTTCTTTCGTGTGAGGTATGAAACTGGTGGGGCCAGATCTTTTGGCGTAATTGCCTCATATTTGGAATGTTGAGGTAGAATCCCCCTCTATTGAGTCTATTCTTGGGATGTAAGAGTTGAGATAACTTAAGGCTCAAATCTAAGAGCGTCTTGATAAATGATTCATCCGTCCTAGTGTTTCCAAGTGGGGTAATCCTGTTTTGTTTGATAAAAATAAAGAGGATAGTACGAGGACTGATGATTTTATCTTAATACAAAAGGGAATGGACAAATACCAGTATGACAAGCTTATTGATAAATAAAGTTTCATTGAGTATACTTGGGGGAAGGATATTGAGGATTTTAGTAAGAGAGTGTGTACCAAGATTGGGTTAGTCCTTTGAATTTGATGAGTGTACCTGAGTTTGAGGTGTCGTGTTGATGAAATATTGGCTTTCTTGCAATAGTTAAGCCTGACTGAGCACAAAGGTAATACGAGTTTGTAGTAGATTGTGACGGGATGCAACGATATAATAAGATTGTGGCTAAGCAAGTTTGGTGTAGTAATTATGACTTGCGAGTATCTAAGTTTGTGTTTTTCCAATATTTGAAGAGTAACGTGGTTGTATGGAAAGTTTTATGAGATGATGGGACACTACTCTAATAGAATTTAAAAGAACTAGAGTCACAATGAAGGAAAATACTAGGATAAAGTGCAACCTTTAGAAAGAGTCGAGAGCGGGAATATTGTATTTGATTGCAAGGGTTAAAGATGTATATTTAGAAGGGTATAGAATTGGGTTCAAAGATGCCTGATTTCTTTCATTTTACTGTGACTATGATAATAGTGTCACAAGTCCATTAGATTGGTTATAAGCTATTGGAAAAGATTTGAGAAAGAAGCGTACATACATTAGCTCAAGTCTGATGATAAGTGCCTTGTTTTATTTTGAGTTCACAAAGGAGTACGATTGAGGTTTAGCGAAAAGATATTGTAAGATGGATAGAGATGGGATCCATGATAAATGAGGATCCATATCATAAGAACTTTGAGACATAAGCTAATGTTGATAGATAAAGGGATTGGGTTATACAGTTGAATTTACTACTCAGATTTTTCATTGAAAATCTATATTCGTGGTGATAAATTTTGTCAAGGTGTGAATTTGGAAGGTGTGGAATGGTCACTTGTATCAAGTATTCATCATTTTAAAAGACTAACACCTAGTTGAGTCGTAAATTTTATTGCTGTTGATTGTTGAAGTACCTTAGAAAGGTTTTCATTTAAAAAGTGTTGGTTTAGAAGTAAGGTCAATAGTCAGAATGGTTATGATGGTTGTTAGTATTAAGTTGGCTTTATTAGAAGGATGTAAAAATTAGGTTGAGTCAAATGAATTAAAATGACTGGTATCGACTTTTCAAAAGAAAAACTTTTGTGTTATTCGATAAATTCTTATGTGACCATTTATTGCATTTTTACACATGGTTGTGAGTGTGATACACTAGCTATGCTTACGTGTGTTTTCATTTTTGGATGGATCTCTAGTGGTGGATCAGATGTACGGATCTTGCGGTGTTCTGTTGGTTGAGCGGGATGAGTTGGGAAGATGTGGTTATTTTAGATGACTTATATGGTGTTGTCTTGGATTTGTAAATCATTTCAGTGGTTTTACATGTACTACATTGCTTATGAGAATTTATAGAAGATCTACCTTGCGTAATTATAGTTGTCTGACAATCTTGTATTCGTCTTGTTGTTGAGGTCATATATCGATTATGTGTAGTTGAATGTGGGGGATCATTGAATCCAATTCTAATATTCTTAAAGAGGTAATCTACAATTACTAAGTCTAGCTTTTAGATAGTGTTGTTGGATGGTTTGTCTGTTTGGACGTTTTGTATGTTTGGACATATCTCTCAAGGAGTATCTAATGTCTAAAGATTGAAATCGTTATAACTTATGATCATGGGATTTTATGTTGCGGGATGGAGATGTTGCTAAAAACTATGATTATTTGAGTATTTGTTCAAGTTTACTTCTAATTATAGCGAGTATTGATTTAGAATTTTATCATGGTTATGTGAAAAAAGATTCGTCTAGAGGTTGTGTCAAAGTCCTTGATAACATGTTGAATACATGTGTGTGATCAACCTTGGGGGTTTTTGAGGATCACTTTATTTGTTAGTTAAGTTTACACACAATAATTATCACTCGACTGTTGAGATGACTTCATTGAGACTTTGTAAGGGAGGGTGTGTAGGTATTCAAGTGGTTTCTTTGAAATTGGAGATGTGAAACCCTTTAGGGTAATGAGATTCGGTAAGAATGACATGTGAGACAAGTATCCCCAGTAATTCGATGATTCAAATACTACTCTACCCTTACTTTAGCTAGTCCTCTCATAGTTGATCACTCAGGGACGAGTGATGGGTAAATTGGTATCTATTATAACGACCTGATTCTGTCATTAGGGAAAAACCAATGAAGAAAGAATTGGGGCTTGGAAACTCTTTTGTAGTAACTTGAAACTTCCCAACTTAGTCAAAATTTGGAAGAAATCAGAGTCATTATCTAATAATGAATGAGAGATATAACTATTAATTTGATTACATGAGTGGATAACTAATATGATAAGGAATCCATATGACTTTACAGAATTGCATTCGGGCGAGTAAAACTCCCAAAAATGATCTTACCGTGAACAGTAACATTCTGTCTCCGAGCATGCTGCCAGAGTGGGATTTGGGCCGCTAGAGCAGGATGGGTACATCATAGCGTGCCAGACACGACTTAAAGTCTCTAATAAACCCCTAAACAACCTTATTTGACCCCTTTTGTTTTTAGAGCTAAGGAGACGACCCAGACGAGTTCCTGACAGTTTTTCATCATTTTGAGGCTAAATGTAAGATTTTAAGTCCCTAAACCCATATTTCGATTCGTAGAACCTATTTTCTTGGGTTATTATCGCTGAGGAAGGCTTTTTCTGAGAATTATGATGGAAAAATCCCTAATTTGGGTATTAGGATCTTAAGTTTGGTCTAATGTTATTGGGTTTTTTCATAATCCGAATAATTTGACGTTTGATTATTTAGGCTTGCGTATATTAATTGTTGTAGATCTAAAAAAAAACATAAAAAATACCGAAAAGAAAGATTTAGTGCCTTAGGGGATTCAAGCTTGGATTCGCGGTAGATGATGGTTGTGATTTCATGTTGGTGTGATATATGTTTGTAATTGCTTCATTATAATGCATGTATGTATACAAATGTTGCATTATTGATCACCCTAATCGTAAATAAGGATAATTGAATAATTGTATGTCATGCATCACATCTTGTTGTACGATCTTGATGATGTACTTGTGTTTGTGATTGTGGTGTATGAATGAGATCTAATTGCCACGTTCCAACATAACTAACTTAGATCAGATTGCTACGTTCTGACATAACTAACTTAGATCAGATTGCTACGTTCTGACATAACTAACTTAGATCAGATTGCTACGTTCCGACATAACTAACTTAGATCAGATTGCTACGTTCCGACATAACATTGGATCGGATATCCACGTTTGACATAAATATTAGATCGGATTTCCATGTTTCGGCTAACTAACTTGTATCGAATGGCCATATCCCGACACAAATATGGGATCAGATTTTTACGTTTCGACATGTTAACTTTTTGGGTTTGGTTCCATGAGAGGACCATTGAATTGAGTTCCATGAGAGGACCATTGACATGTTATAATTTATTGTTTTGAACATGGATTATGCCTTATGACTTTTAAAATGGTTCTTCTTAGTGTGAGTGGGGGGAGGAGAATTCATTCATGCATTGTACAACTGGACTTTAAGAGTGGTTGTGGTTTTTATTGCTTACGGTATGAAGATTATGTTAATCAATGTTGTTTATATTCGGTATGTTACATGGTTATATTGTTGTAATTACTTATATATGTTCACTTAGTGGGATAGCCGCGTGATCCTACTAGTACACACTGGTGTGTATTGATACTGCACTTACTCTTATTTTTGTTGAGTACAGGGCATCTTCAAGCGGCTATTGACAGACCTCATTTAGAAGAACATTGATTGTTTGAATCCAAGAATGAGCTAGTTCTTCCGGGCTGCCTTGGGTTCTCTATTTTTTTAAGTCCACTTTTTCGGAATTAGACTATTTGTTTGAGGCTTTGTTAAGTTTCAGGGTTGTACCCCTTATTCTTAGACTTGTCGTTGTAAGAGTTTTCGTACAATGACTTTCAGGTTGTACGTATTTAATTCCGCATTTGTTTAGTTAATTAACTTACATCCATAACTTAAATGTCTTAGTTTTGATTTGGTTGCTCAATTTGAATTGTAGTAGTGGTTCTCCCACAACATGGTTAGTTTTGATGTCAAACACAACGATTTGGATCATGACAAAAAGATACAAAAATAATTAAGAAATTCAAACAAATGGCCAAAACATTAATTTGTCTGCACCTGATTTAATTTCTCCAAATTCTTTCCAAAACCAAGTCACACCATTAACACCACACAACCCTCCAAACCCAAGTCACACTATTGACATCTCATGTTTTGTTTGTTGTGTTAAGTGTGTAGGTATGTTTGTTTTTCATCCAAGTCACACTATTAACACTCCACCTCCCTCCCCTCCAAAAAAAAAATAAAAATCAATTCATACCATTTGACATCTCATGTTTTGTTTGTTGTGTTAAGTGTGTAGGTATGTTTGTTTTTCTTCTTTTTCTTGGGTATGAGGTATAGTGTGTCAGAATAGATATTTTGATGAAAATTAATATTTATTAAATTTAAAATATACTAAAAAGTAATGGTGAAGTTTACATATTTACACACGAAAATCAGCCACAATATATAGTAGCAATGTAACACTAAAGTACAGAATAATTCATGGTGTTGTCTAAACACATGTTCACACATAAGTGACTTATCGTACTTGAATCAAATTAACTACACAAGGTACAATTTAATTACTTGAATTCTAAACACATGTGAGTTACTGTGTATGTAACAATTACTGATAAATTATTGTTAAAATTAAATATAATGATATTGTAGGAAAAAAGTAATTTACCCTGATAATAGTTGTTTGCTAAAAATATTCGTAAAAGATTATTAACCAATTTTCTTGTCTATTTTTTTTTTTGCAACAATTAAATTTACTGAGAAATGAATAATTTCTTGCAACAATATTTTTATTGCTAGATAGTCGCATAAGTCATAATGATGTGTTTTTTACCATAAAATTTTATTTATGTCAATAGCTTTTTTTGTTGTGTTAATAATTAGCATTCAGTAACAATATTATTTAGGGAAAATTGAATGACATAGCAAATTATTAATTTAAATTAAATGTTATAGGTATAGTTTATTTTAATTGTAATTCGCAGTAAACATTTCATTTTTTGCCATCTTATTCAGTATACAATTAGTCATTTTCGGTTTACAATTAGCCCTTTTATACATTTCGTATAAAATGTATAAAATGCGTTTGTATTTGTATAAAGCGAGAGAAAGTGTATATACAAATATATATACATATGTTTTTGTCCTATACACTTATAATTATACAAATTACAATGTATAAATGAATTTATAGAAAAATGAACAATTTGTATAAAATTGAATGTTTCTAGCGAATTATATAAATCATAGAAAACATAAAATTTGTTATGGAGCGCAATTATGAAAACTATAATTATAACATACAAAGATAATTTTTATGTTTGCTATATATGCAAGATTTTCTATTATTTATCGTTGCATAATCTTTTTTCAATGATATTTACATCAACACTTCAACTTTTTTTTCTTATTGCCAAAAGCACTTCTGGCAACAATATTGAAATATCAATACAAGAAAATTGTTGCAAAATTCCTACATTCTTATAGCTCGTTTCAGAATTTTATGTAATATTTTATCACTCATATTATATTTAAAAATAATATTCTCTATATTACAATATTATATATTACTATTTTTTCTTATATTATTATTACTATTATTATTATTATTATTATTATTATTATTATTATTATTATTATACACATTTCTTAAAATTTTAATTACATTTTTAATTTTGACAAAATTATTTATGTATTTGTACTTCTGTACTCAACTAATGATTATATTTATCATTATTTTACACCTTTTTATCAGTATCGTCTTATATTTTCGTGGTAATATTTTAATATTTGAATAATATACATAAATAAAATTATCAAGCTCTTTCAAAAAAATTGGTTGAATTATGCTAAACTTTTAGCCAAAATTCACATCTTCTTTTAACTCATAAGTTGATCCAATTCATGACAGATCTAAGAAAAAAAAACATAAAATCCAACCCAATTGATCCTCGTAAATTTTGCCTTTCATTTTATTTAACTAGATGACCCACATTCCTCTATCGTAAGCCCTAATTTATTTTACTTTCTTCAATCGCCCCCAACTATCCTATTTCTCTCCCTTTCAGCCAAAAGCCCTAACAACTCTTCAAGCACTGACTGTTCACTTGTAAATTTGTATGTCCTTATCATTTCAAAATTTCTTTTTCAGTTATCCATTTATTTACGAAATTTAGTATGAATATACGTAAATCTGAGAGGATGTTTCCTCAACAATCATCCAGAAAAGGAGTGAAGATGAAGAAATCACAAAACATGACTGAAATTATTTAAATATTGGTTAAATGGGGTAACTCTATTTATTTGCTCATTGATTGTTGAATGATTTGATTTTTTTGTATGATTTATTTTAACAATATTTTTTAATTGTTATATGTAAAGGAAAATGAGGAAGGAGACTACAAGTGGGAAATAGAACTTTCATCAACTAATTTTCAGGTAGTCAACCAATTTAGCTACTAAAATTTCCTTTAATACCGTATATTTAGTCTTTTTCCATTTTATATGTCTGCGTTTTCTTATTATATTTTTAATAAGCTTTGTGTTTGATCTCAATTCTCAAATTCTTAATTTGAAATTTGTACTCATACACAAAGTTATTGAATTGATATTCCATCAGTGTTAGTGTGTTACATTTACAATAAAAAAAAAGAACGGCTTTTTTCTCTTTTCTATCTACCTTTTTTCCTAATCATTTATCTGTTTCTAATACGAAAAAGAAACTTAACTCTAAAGTCACGTTTCGATAAAACCAATCATCCTTAGAATTGAGTCCTTTAGTTGACTCGAATTCATTCTCTTGATCATCCCTCCATAGCCGATAGAAACTAAAATTGTCATCATTCTTCTTAAAATTATCTGACTAATTATCATATGGAGAGGCACTATTTCAATATCGTCGTCGTCATATGTGTACTCATCTTCAAAAAAGTTGTACTCCCTCTATTTTAAAAAGAATGTCCAATTTCTATTTTAGTATATTTAAAAAGAATGACCTTTTTCTTTCTTTGACAACACTTTAAGTCTAACTTTTCACATGACATGTTTAAGGCCACAAGATTCAAGGGTATTTTGATGCATTTGACATAACTTTATTTATAACCATAAGATTAAAAAACCTTACAGTTTTTTAAACACCGTTCCAAGTCAAATTAGGTATTTTTTTTTTAAACAAAGAAAATATTTATTTTCATTGAACAATGAAGCTTTGTTCATTGGTATGAAATTTTTGTCTTGCGTCATGATTACTTTCGGTATCATTGGATACCTTGTTGTCACAACGATGAATTTGAAAGTCATATTAATCTTCTACTTTTTCCTCGTTAGCTAAATTTTGAAACTCCATTTCATGCTTTTGAGGAAAATACACTTCTCTTCAACCATAAAAAGAGAAGTAACAGAACAAAAATGAAATATTTTATTTGGAACAAGAATATTTGAAGTTTAATTAATAGGAAAAAAGGGGGGGGGGGTTATATATATATATATATATATATCATCATTTCATATTCATTCATATTTAAAAGTGCAAATGTTTTATTTTAAATTCTTTTAGGTCATCAAAATTATATTTTAATGGTTTTTGTGTTATTATACTATTTTCATCTATTAATTCAATTTTTATATTTGTCTTATGTTTTTCCCATTCTTGTAGTGGATTTTCATTGTAAAGTAATTCTAGTTGTTCATTAATTATTTTAACTTTGTCTATTGTGAATATGATAATTTCTAATTGTGATATTTGTTTCTTATTTATATTTTCCATTTCTTGATTTATTTTTTCACTTCCTTTTATCCATTCTATAGGTTTACGTTGTTTATTATTTACTCTTTTTGCTCCTATTTTGTTTTCGCATGGTGTAGTAAACCACCAATGTGTTTTCGTTATTATATGTGGGTAAAATCTATCTAAAAATGGCATTTCTAATAACATATCTTTTGTTGTAAATTCAAAATTGTACATTTCTTCTATTGTCAATATTTTATCCCATATTTGCATTTTTTTATTTTTTGCTCTGTATTTAATCATACATCCTTCATTATTAAATCCTGTTACTACCATTGGTGTTTTTAATTTTTTCCATTTATCTTCTGGTAAACAATTATATTTACATCTTCACCAAATTAAAATGTTATAACACATGAAATTAATTAAATATTAAATGTACATACAAAATTAATTTGACTATTTTTTCCATCTTCAAAATAAATCTGAAAAAGAAATTAATTGTGGAGCTAGAGAATTCATGTACTCATTTCATTTGTATTACATTATCAAAAATAGTGAAACTTTAGGTGAAAAAGAAGATGAAACGTCATTTTCAAGTGATAAAAAGTAGGAAAGTTATTACTAATTCATAAATTATATTTAAGAAAATAACTTTTAAATAAATAATAAACAGTACATGTCCTATGCATAATTTATTAATGGAGTGTTAAAGATTGATTCATTCATGCGATTGAATCAGCAAAATATATATAATTTTTTTGAAGAATTTCAAAAGTTCTATAGTAATTAAATGTAGGCTGATTTATTTTAATAAGGATAATCAATAAATCTATTAAAGGAATACCAAAAAAGTTTAAACATCCCTCTTGATTATTGAACAATCAAAAAAGCTCCAAAAAATCAGTTAAATAATTCAAGGGAAACTGTAGAACATAGCAGAAGAAAAATAAAATCGGGAAATTCTTCTGCTAGCCCAAGACCGTTAACTAAGATTCAAGATTCAACTAAAGAAGATGAAACTAGAAAGAAAAACTTGTTGGATTTTAAAAAGTGTGAATGGAAAATGAAGAGTTGCGACTTTTATGAAGGTTGCCACTTTTATGAAAAGTTGCGACTTTCATGAAAAGTTGTGATTTTTATGGAAAGTTGTGACTTTTATGAAAGATGATGACCTTTCCAAAAGATTGTGACTTTTCCAAAGGTTTATGACCTTTCCGGTAAGGCACAATAAGAGCCTTTTCGCATTACCGTTTGCTTTTCTATAAATTGAGGAATTTCCTCTCATTTTAAAAATAGAATTTCTGGACTTTTTCTACTACTTCTAAATCTAGTATTCGAAGTATACTTTAGTGCTGTTGAGTGGATCGCTGACACCAGCGTTTTGGGTATCAAAACATTCACATATTCCAAATCAAACCTCGGATATTACAGGGGAATAACTTCCTTAAGGGGACAGTGTGCATTCAGTGGTTTGATCAGCTTTCTATTTTTTTAGATTCTGATATGTGTTACAAATTTTCGATTTGTGAATTAACTTTTATTCTTCTGTTCTTCACTGGTTCATTAAAACTTTGGTAACTTCATGCTTCTGCAAAATTTGTTGGAATCAGTAAGATTCTTTAAACACAGATTGACAAAAATTCTTTTTTAAGAAAAAGATTTCGTATATTTTTTCTTATGTGTTTTTGATCTAGTTTCTCTACTACTTTTAATTTTCTAGATGTGAAAATGAACAACAATATTAAGGAAATTATTATATTGTTAGTATTTTTTGTATTCTACTGATTGAAAGAATCTGATCATGTAAGTAGAAGATAAATGCATTACTTCTCCATAATCGTTGCTTTGTTTAGCAAGGTCGAAGTGCGAATGTAACAGAAAATAATTTGTGGTATTCCGATTAAAGATTACCAGGTAACCTTCTTATTATATTTTCTAAGAAGGAAAATAGTTTCTAAGAGTTATCATCTTTGATTTTTTATCATTGAAGAATGAAATTTACTTGGCAAATATTATTGCCTTTAAAATTCATTAGTTTGCAAAACTGAGAGATGCATATTTTTGTTTGATAAAATTGTATGTCAAAATGTTATAGTTGGAAGACTATTTGATAAGAAAAACATTTCTATGTGATAAAAGATATGTTTAATTCAGTTGGGAGACTATAAAAAAATTTTAGTAGTTTTGTACTCCTTGTGAATTTGAACATGTCAGATTGTTGTGGATTAAAAACTTCTGTAGTTTTCTACTCTGAATAAATTAGACTAAGTCTGTGGTGTACTTTTGATTTTCAATAAATTTCAGTATGTCAATTTGTGATAGAGAAAAAAGACCAATGACTTCGAGTTGTTGAGTTTGTGCCTCTATGGAATGAACTTTGACACTATGTAAATATTGTCAAAGAGAATTGAATAATCTATAATTCTTTCGTAGAATAATAGTTTCAAAATAGGTTTCATTCCGCCAATTAAATTTTGATATACTGGGAAATATGTGGAAATTATTTTCAAATACTTGAATTTCATTTTAGATCACATTTATAATTTGGGGGTTCTTTGCTTATGATAAAAGTAAAATTAGGCTAGGTGCTAATTCTATTTTGGAGAAAAAGATATGAAATTCAATGATACTTTTGTATAGTGTTAGACCCACAAAATTCTTGAAGTCTATTTGGTATTGTGGTTGTTGAGTTTCTCTATTACTAGTATATGATGTTACTATTATGAAACTACCAAATTATATGTATACTTGTTCAAAATGATTAAGTGTCACTTAATATGTTGTGATTTTTCATGTAAAGATATGTCTATAATGTATAGACATGAATATTGGTGAATAGTCATTTGTC